>JAQHUG010000108.1:2664039-2693228 GCA_028555095.1 Dicrostonyx torquatus
ATACATACAGACATGCATACACGTGGGCACACACACCACATACATACAGAAAAAACACAGGAAAAAAAAATCAAAAGAATTTGACTTGAATTGCTTTGACCAAACCCTTAGGGTCTCCAATCACTGCTCTTTTGGAAATCAGCTGATGATTTGGAGTGCAGTTCCCTCGTCTGTAAAGTAAGAAGAATAAAACTGTTCTCTGCTTGCTTATGAGAATCGCTCTAATGGCTATGCCTGGTGGTGTATAGTCATTAACATTCACCTCTGAAAAACAAGGTTTTCCAAGGAGGGACATTTTCTGAATAGTCTCCTAACTGAACTAAACATTCTGAAATGTCTCCTAACATTTCTGATTTAACCTGTAAAGTCTACTGTGTAAGGCTGTGTTGTAACTGAAAGAGTGGCAGGACTGTGGTCTAACCCTTATGATAACTCATTTTTATTGCAAACACATTTTTTTTTCCTCTACAATAATGGTTAAGATTGATATACCTGGGTGCTAAAAGGACCAGCCTTAGGGGCATTTTTTGCACCATAATGCAAAAGATTGAAACTAAGAGAGTATAGGAGAGATTTGCCACACTGGGTTAGGAGTAGGGGTGAGGACTGGAGGCAGAGGTGGACTGGAATTGGTTGGTTTTAAAGAAGTTAGAAGGTACAGACAGGGTACTAGTGAGGTGAGGGCTATACAAGTGAGGGGACTCAGGCAGGACTGGCTGATGCAGCAGAGTTGAACACACAGTAGGTAATACTGGACTCCAGGCTTGTTGGGAGTACAAACATGAGCACCCCAGAACTTAAGTCATAAGCCCACAGAGGCCATGTCTGAGCATCTAGGACCACGTCACAGAGTAAGGTCGATATTCTAGGGCTAAAACACATCTGAAATAGACTTTTCAAACAGCAAAATCGGGGCTGGCAGTGTCGAAAGCTTCCACCGGTAACTTAGTTATCTGCAGCAAGAAACTTTCTACTGTAGCAGGAGATCATCTAATCCAGGTTCCCCTGTTCACAACGGCCAGCAGAGAATCAAAAACCACTGCAGATGATGGGACAAAAGCAGCAGTGGAAACAGAGGCAGAGGCAACCCTAATCCTGGACTTTTCAGAGAAGAACAAGAAACAACTCCAGTCGTCTTCATAGACAGAAAGAAAGAAAGGGAGGGAGGGAGGGAGGGAAGAAGGAAGGGAGGAAGAAAGAAAAGAGAAGCTGGGCGTGGTAGTGGCGCCCTGTAATCCCAGTGGGCACAGGACTCTGCCAAGACCTTGTCACAAAAGCCAGACAGCACCAAACACACACAAAGACAATACTACAATGAGTGAGTAGATGGGACTCTTACCAGAAACACGGAAACTACCAAAAAAGAACTGGGCTGATTAAAAAAAAAAAAAGTAATTTCAAGCATTTGAAATTAAAATTAAAACAACAATCAATGCCTAGGCCAACAGATATGAGACTATGTAAAAAGCAGACTGTATTTGATGGCAGACCCCTCGAAGCCATGTGGCTGAGAGACCGTATTACTTCTCATGATCATGTGACTTTAATACATCTACCTAGAATCCTAGAAGAAGAGGGATATCAGTGCAGAAAATTTAAGGAAATAAAAGCTGATTTTTTTTTTCTAATTTTGGCAAAACCAATTTACATTCAAAGAATTTCAGCGAACCCCAATCATGTCAAATGCAGAGACCCACGCTTCGGCTCATCACAGTGAAATGCTGAAAGCGGAAGAGCTCAACAAAGGAAGCTGAGAGAAAGCACATTACATAATGAGAAAAATACAAATAATTTCTTATTTCTCACCAAAAAATAACAGATGTCTGAAGACAATGAATAACACCTTTAAAAGTACTGAAAGAAAAAAAAAATCACACTTGTAAAACTTGAATTTTATATGTAGCAAAAACTACCCTAAAATGTGAGACAAAAGCATTGAAAATAACTGAGGCTAAAAAAACTCAAACCAAATTCTTCAAGCTGATGAGAAGTGAGACAGATGGAGGTCGGGGTCTATGGGAAGATTGTTTGTGCTGAGGGTGATTATTTTAAAGTATTTGCTTTTATTTCTCTTCATTTCTTTCAAAGCGGCCATTTTCAGTAATGATAATACTGTTTATTATGGGTGTTCAAATGTATATGACAGTGACATAAGGTCAGGGGGTAGAAGAAGGGCCAGATGCCAGGCAGAGGTCTACAGTGAAGAAGCACACCTTCTGCCACCTTCCACAAGAGATGTTCTCACGCTGGTCTGCATAGGAAAAACATTTGTACAACTAATAACTTTCATTTCCAAGCTAAGATCCTCTATATTGTGAAGTCATGGCTGGGCCTGGTGGTGTGTATCTGTAATCCTGGACAAGACTGAGGTAGGAAAATCAGGTGGCCAGCCTGACCTACATAGCATGAGCCTGCCTCAGGAGACAAAACAAAAACCAAAAAACAAAAAACCCCACCAAAACCATACAAAACAAAATCTAAAAACCAAACCCTTATAGATTTCCTTCTTGACAGTAACTTGCGGCCTCACAGAGACTTCATCAGGCTAATTGCGTAGTAAGAACAGGAGTTGGAGGTGACTAGCAGTGTCACAGTTGTTATTTTTACAACTGAGGAACAGTGGTTGTCGTCAGCCTCTGACTCTTATTTGGATGTTCATTCTCCGTTTATCTGGATTCCAGAGTCAGCTACAGTATAAGCGTACCTGTTACTGTAGGATGGCCGCCTGCTCATCCTATGAGCGGCATTACCAGTGAAGTCACACATAATCAAAGCTCGCTGCAATAGCTTATGCATTAGACTATGAAATTACCATAGCATGAATAGCAAGAGTACATTACCACATAGAAAATTCTTGTTTATAGTGAATCAATTCATATTAGAGGTCAGAGCTGAAGTCGTGAGGGCTGCATCTTCAACTTGGAACTCTAACCACACTTTGGTGCTCTTATAGGCAGCTACTGTTATCTTGCAGGTCTAATTAGGATATCAAATTCCCTTGAATTTAGAATACTTTTGGGAAATTTTGTATGTATCGGGGTCCAGAGAATTTTATCGTTCTGAAGATTTTAGAAAACAAAATAACATAAAAAAATTGCTGACAATTCCATAGTTCTTTTTGGAAAAGTGGCAAACTAGAACTATAAAACAAAATGTATACCTAAGCCCAAAAGAATTTTAGGCAAAACAGCACACTCATGAAGTGGCTTCAATAGATCAGTGGCTTCCCATCCATCTAAAGCACCTTTACGTATTCTATTTAGTGACCAGAACCTAGCTAATTTTAGTTCATCGTCATTAGAATAAGATGGTAGGTTGTTAAACTCAAATAGATAATTATAACAACTTCCCAGTGAAACAATTGTGGGCGAAGAGTGAATGAAATCTTGCTAATAATATACGGCTTAAAATAATACCAAAGTTTCTTAAAACTCAGTAATGATTCCATTCCTTCAGAAATAAAAATTCTTTAGTTTTGAAACATATTTTCTGAATACTTTAAATGGCTTTCACTAAAGAAGAAGCCAATGTTTCAGACTCAATCAAGTACCAAGTGGCTCATCTTTACCTTGGAAAGTGTCATGTATGTGCCAAACAAAATACATGCCTGTCATCTGTCGAATGTGTTTTGCTTGTGAGATGAGAATTTCTATGCTATTTTCTCCTAAATGTGATAGAGCTTTGTAAAGGACCTCCTTAGTAACTGACACTGACACTTAGTAACTAGCACTGACACAACGGGAAATGTATACATCTTTTCTAATTTAGAATTAATATATTAATTTTCTAAATCAGGCAGGTAAAGGGGGGCAGGGATGACCCCTGACAGCCTTTTGTCAGATCTTCTCAGGTAGCTGCCTGAGGAAAGTACCTATATGATGAATGCTGCACAGAATCCCATAGACCTGAGGGTTCTCTAAGCTATAACCAAAGTATGGAAAGAAGCGACCCAGCTTTAAAACATTAGGTCAGCCTCAATGACTACACAGGTGATGTCATAGAGATAAGGAGTTTCTTATATTCCTGGATTCAATAGGTTAAAAAGACAGAGCAGTGGGAGCAGTTAGTGTGCTATGGAGTGTCCTGAGAGCCCCCCGGTACTTGCCTGGGGTCCTTCTGGATGCTGTCTATCGACGGGGATCTTGTGGCACCATCATCGGCAGGCCCTGCGTGCTGCAGCCTGTTGTAAGTGCACTCTTGGACTCGGTACTGGATTGGCCTGTAGGGGTCCGCGTAGGTAGCTGCTGTGTTCAGGGCGTAATTGTTTCTTTGGTATGTAAGGGTGCTTCGTTGGCTGGATGTCCTTTGGAGATTTCCAACACCTACTACGAAGTCGGCATTTTGAAAGATTAGCATGTCCTCCACATAGCTGTACTTTTCAAAGATACAATGGTTTTTACTTTTAAAACTATTAAACACTTGGCAATTACATCAACTGTTTATTTCTAGATTTCATAAACCTAGCTTACTGGCACTAAAAGAAGTACCTAGAAAAGAATCACTGAAACTATGAGAATGCTTATAGGCTTGGCAATATTAAGATTTAAGAACTTAAAACTTCAGTAAAAGTACATGAAATTCATCTCAGAAATGAATGATATCGTGTCATAATTTTAATTTAGTGATTAAGAACAAGGTTTTTACTGAAATTTATAAATAAACTATCAAGTTTTTAAATAACCTACTTTATTTCTTTACCTATGGATCTTGGTAATACTAGAAACAAAATCTATGTCACAAGAAAGGTCGATTTTTAATTCCACGGCTACTCCCAGCAACGCTTATACAATGCTACGTGCACTGCGACCATCTGCTGCACTGAACGCTTCTCCCCAAATGATCAAAGTTGCTATCTCTCCCATTGTGGAACTCAAGAGTTGTTCTGCATTACAAAGTTTATTCATCTTTTCTCAGTCTGCTTAAAGGAATTCCTGCTTATAGAACGCAAGAACAAATGACCATTTCTTCATTAACATCTAATGAAGAAGGAAAATTCTTCAGTTGGTCAAACGTTCCATTTCTGGTGAAGAAGTGTCTTTTCTTTGCTAGTGATCTGGGAGACATCTCCCTGTGGTGCGCCTGTGAATTATGACTCTGTAAGACTTGGGGGTTTTTTGGATACTAGAAGCTGCCTTTGAGACTTCTCCAAAGCAGCCCCACATCTGGCAATGTATATCACAAAGGCTATAGCTTCCTGTTTAGTAGAACGTGGGGTGTAAGAAAGGGTAAGAAGTGAGGTGCAAGGCTGTGAGGCTCAGTACACCCTGTTTTATACACGTCTCTCACAGTGGGCCTCTCTCTGTCACCACATAGATACGGGTATTCAGTGAAAAAAAAGGAGGGAAGCCAAATCAACTTCACCTCCATGCTGGCTAGGTCAGCCATCTTGTCACTCATCTGGATCATTTCAACACCTGATTCAGGTACCAAAAATCACAACGAAGGAAGTCAGCAAATGGTTGCCTTTCTCTATCTATATCAGTAAGTGTCTATCATGGGGGAGTCATATTTACAGCTTTCCAAACTTACCCCTAATTAATAGTACAATCCCTACCTTCATCAATTAGATCATACCATAGTAAAAATACATCCTCCCTAACTATGTGTTAGACGAACTTCTGGCTTACTGTTCATGGCCTGTGGTCACAGCCGCTCATCTGACGACTAAATGGACAACACGATGTTTCTTCTAATGGAGAACCCAACCTCAGTAAAATCCTTCTCCTATTGGGCCAGGGAAACCAGTAGAACAGGGCCCACCTGAGCCTGTGCGGTACAATGCTGTCTGCGATCCTTGGAGTTCCACAGTTCCGTGGTTTGGGCTGCGGTACACGGGGCTGTAGTAGGTCCGCCCTTCATAGATGGGAGTGATGTGCAAGTCAGGAGACACAGCTGAACGGAGCTCTTGCCCAAGCTGACTGTGCTGGCTGGCATAGGAACTCCGCAAGCCTAGAGGAAGGAACATGGCACCATTGAAGCTGAGAAAATCAGGGAGGTTGGAATCAAGTACCCAATTCAAGTGCCAACCAACAGAACAAGTGTTAGGTCTGCAGGTGAAAGCTACTGGAGTGTGGAACAGTGGGTCTCAGCCTTCCTAACGCTGTGACCCTTTAACATACACAGTTCTTGGGCGCGCTGATCCCCCACCAGAAACTTACTTTGTTACTACTTCATAGCTGTAACTTGGTTGTGATTTGAAATGTAAAAATATCTGATATGGATCCCCAAAGAGACCCTCAGTTTGAGAGCTGCTGTTTTGCATGGAGGAGGCCTGGTGTGAAAGGGACTCTGGGCACTCTTGTGTTTTTTAGAAAAATCTTTCTCAGTAGAAAGAGAAAAATTAATGTCCTAATCAAAATTCATTAAGTTTGATTTGCTAAGAATCACTCTCCAACAACGGGTTACTTTATGGCAGCGACCAAATAGAGAATGTCGCTTCTGCCATGATTACCATTTAAAGATCACAGCATCAGGCGCCGCATAAATGACGTTTTGGACAGTGATGGACTGTCCATCAGTGACACATGGCGACATCATGAGCTTGGCTTGTGTACATACACTCTATGTTTGTATAGAAACAACACGGACTGCCACATCTCCTGTGAGGTCCTGCATGAAGGGAGCCAGAGCTGTACTCACAGCGGTGGGGCTGCTCTTCTGCTGCCCGCAGACATGCTAGCTCTCGCCAGCAGGCAGCCTACTGTGCCTCACACCACTGTACCCCAACGCCTGAGGCGCTATTTACATTATATGCTCATCGGTAAAGGCTGACACGTAATAGATCTGTTAGTTCACATATGGTTTTTATAGGAAGATACTGGAAAGTTAACTGCTTTGAAAAATGAAATACGGTTTTACTATTTGTCGTCACTATGTTTTCCTTTCTTAAAAAGCAAAACAAAATAAAACTCAAATTTGTTCTAACAGGAACTCAGATGGCACTCTCATTTACCATCCTTCTAGTATAAAGGAAAACACAAAAGTACTCTTTAACATTAGATGATTTAAAATATTTTGATTTAGATTGTAATATTTGCAGATGGAGCTCATGATAGAAAGGGGATTTCAAACATTTATTTTATTTTATTTTATTTTTTTATGCTGGTCACAGCTTTGTGATTTGTCCATATTAGTAAGTAAAACCTGTTACTTCAATGGGAATAGTAACTAAGATTACCTTAGAATTAGGAGCGAAGAAAGCATATATTTATTTTGGAAACGACTGAAGATAACACAGTAACTAATCATAAAAAGGATCATTCCCACCTCATTAGGGTCAGGTAATCAAATCACAACTGAGAGCAAGCACAGTGGGCCATTGAGATGGCTCAGTGGATAAAGGCAATGCAGTTTGTGGGACTCAACCCTGCTATATGCACGGTGAGAGAAGAGAACTGACACCGACCACTGTTCTCTGGACTCTACATACGTGTCACAGTGAGCACACACACATGCACGCGTGTGCGCGCACACACACCACTTTCCTTCAGCTGGGAATTCTTCATGGCTCTTTTACACAAACACGGGGAACACAAGTCCTCATGGGGGCTTATCTGCTGGGGTTTTGGGGAGGGGGTGCTTCATAACTGCTTCCAACAGGACTTGGCCACAAGCTTGTCAGTGGTCTTCAGAAAACACTTAAGTCAACTGTACCCCGCTGGTGGCAGGATGATCAAACAAGTCATTTCACAATTAGAAATTTCTGAGCTCAAATTCAGCTTCACCAGAAATGTTTCATAAGAATTTGCTACATTAGGAAAAAGCTTACAAAGGCTGTACATTTTCTAGAGGCCACAAGATAAACTACATTATTTTTATCCTCAAAAAACATTAAAAATTTTAATAAAAAGCACCAAAAGTAAAGTAGCAAGAAATACAATGGCGAAACAGTGTAACTTATCTCATGTAAAAACTTCTCATACATTATAAAAGTTACAGAAGGCCCGAGCCTCTGTTTTTATGATAAAATGGATCATAAACTCTTAACCTCAGTCATAACGCAATAATGGCCCCAGTTATAGCGTCTTAGGCACCAGACTGGCCCATGTGAGGTGACAGAGCTCGGCAAACTCTAATTACAGGTCAAAAAGTACAAACGCATGAAGCTTTCCTGGAGGAAAACTTGACAGTCTCTTTCAGGGAAAACGTACGCACATACTTTGATAACTAGAATCCACAGGTAATCCTGTACCTATTTATATGAAACCATGTGTCTCTGGCAGCTAAAAATGACAGATAAGTGTGGGTTAACATGGAAGCAATTAAATAAACCATACCACATACATAAAAGGAGCACTGTGCATCACTCAGAAAGAGAGTGATCTCTCAGACACTGAGACAAAGGCACAGAAGACACATACGATAGAATGTTCCCTATGCAGCTCACACTTCTCTAGGCCACACACATGCAGACTGAGCTTGTGATACTAAGACACATGTGACATGGTGTGGGTGGGCAGGACCTAGACGCTTCTGCTCTGCATCTCAACTTTTCCTGCATGGTTCTCATTTTACCATTCTGTATATATCTGGATTTTAAAAACTCAGAGGATGAAGCCCTGGGCTGTGCACATGACTAGGCAAGCACTCTAACACCCGACATCCTTAGTCCTACACATATATTTTTTCAAAGAAAAATTTCTCTTATTAAAAAGAACAAAATCATTACAGAATATAGAAAATTTTTTATGAAAACCCCTTAAAGAAGACAGATATAATGCCAGGAACCTGGTGTCTTTTTAATTTAATCCAAATGGCATTTGAAAGAAATTCATAAGGGCTTTGTACGTTTCCCATCAGGGTGCCCAAATCAAAACAGTAGGGTATGAGGTTCATATTCTAGTACATACAACTGTAACATTCCTCATGAAATATTCAGACAGGTATTCTGAGCCCACATTTTAATATATCACTATATCATGATATATCACTAAATCATGAGGGTGCGTGCAGGTAAGCCTTAAATGTTCAACCAGCCCTTCGTTAGAATAATACTAATAAAGAGCTTAGGGATCTAATCAATTCTTCTAAAATTCAGTGAGTAAACATGTGCACCCACACATATGCAATCACTTTATATACCATAATATTTTTATGAGAAAAATTAGATGTCTTACAAAAGAGTTCTGCATATATATTATAGTTTCATATATAAAAAAACTAAAGCTTGAAAAACAAATTAACCTTAAGTTTATAATAACTTCAGATAAAACTACCAGTCTTTCCCCAATGATCCTCATGCCTGTGTGAGTACAGAGGACTCACACCCTGGGCTCTAAACAATGTTGTCACCCATCCTCACCTGTCAGGCTGTCTGGCCGTGGTGGAACCATCCTCTCATAAATGTCATACTGCTGCTGTCCGAATTGGTCCATGTCATGAACAGTCCTTTGCAATGAAGGTCCCAGATGCTGTGGTACGGCGGTCATCCCCGAGCGTTTGGGGGACGATGAGCCCACTTGGCCTTGGGATGGGGAAGCTACTCGAGTCTGGGCATCTGTCAGGGTCAGTGGGGACCCCACCCTGGTGGTGGTCTGGTATTGAGGGGCTGGTTCGTTAGGATTGGAGGTCTGTCGGGAGGTGACAGACCCAACCCGGCGCACAGTTGTTGGGGAGGCGGGTCTCTGTGAGTATGGAGAGGCGGCCCGCTGAGCAGGGAGCGTGGTGGAGGAGTAAGCACTGGGGTTCAGAGGTCGGGAGTCGGTCACTGACGGAGAGCCAAATCCACTACCCAGAGAAGTTCTCAGTGACCCCCTTGAAGGAGACACGCCTGTGCTGGTGACATAAGAAGGAGACTGTGCTCTAGATGGAACTGAACTAACTCTTCGCATGGCCCGATTGGCTACTGATGGCTGATGAGAGGGGGAGAAAAGAGAACGGGTTTATCCAGGGGTTTGCGCCCATTGTTATTACAGAAATAAAAACGCACACAGCTCACACAGAACGTGACCCACGATCTCAGGCATCTGAGTTTCTTCTCTGCATTGAGCTTTAGAGCAAGATCTTAGCTTTGCTTCTGCTTTTTTCGGAGATGCAATCTGAATACTAAAACCAGTCAGCCGAAGAAACCTGAAGACATTTAATATCTCTTTTGTGGTCTTTACATTTTTCACTTGTTGTCTCTGCGCTTTCCACCACATGCCATGCTTTATCTCCAAGGGCTACAAACAATTTGTGAACAAGAAGGGTCCTAGGGCCACGTGCTTGTATCATCTCCTGCAAGTTGGACTGTGGCCAAGGCAATGCATTTTGTAGAAAACAAAAATATGTTTATTTCATCTCTTAGCCTAAATGTAGCTGAGGAGTATTTATGGACAGCTAGTCTTTATGGGTTAGCGCTGTTAACTTATGGGACATATTTTATCCAGGGTCTAATACATGAACGTTTGGATAGCGCCCGGGTCCTGCTCTCCCCTGATAATTTAGCTCAAGGAAGAGCCTGGCCAGATAGGTGTCCTAGCCAAATCCTAAGAACTGCTTTCTTTTGGCCTTGTCTGATATATGAGCCCTTAGCTTTAGTTTAGCTGGAGGATTTAAAGAAATGCCAGTGAGGTACCCGAGAATCTGTCCCAGTAGAAGGAACGTTCTAAGCCTTTGTTGGCTCTCTTGGTCTTAGCCAGCTGGAAAAGACCAGAAAAGAAAATGAACATTTCGGCCACAGAATAGTCTGCTAGGAATCTGTAGACGTCTACACACGATGGGTATCAGGTGCCACTCTCGATGGTGTACACCGATGAAGAAATAGCACTGGAGGGGTGGCTGAGGGCTATGGTCATGGGGCAAAGGCAGGCAGGTGGGGGGAAGGAAACAGGCCTTAGGGCTCTGGGAGAAAGGCCCTCCTCGGCGACTCTTGGGGGGCAGCTACTATCCACCTCTCCCCACTTGCAGCTGTGATGGTAAGGAAAGAAGCTGGGATCTTATGAGGGTTTTCTGCAGTCTTCCGTGTCACAAGCAAGCTGGCTGCTCAAACACCTCAGGTGGGTTCAACGTCAACCCTTGGGGGACAGTAGTGGTGGTGCTAAGGGGACGTGGGGAGGGAAAAATATGGTAACTGAACAAGGCAATAATGGAACAGGGCTTAAAAAGATGGTGTAGGGTTGGAGAGGTCGCAGGCTTGTTTGGGGACTGACAGTGTCAGCAACACGCTGACAAAGGGAATCACATCCACTTACATGGCTAGATAAAATACTGTCCCAGAGCATATTGGTAATACAATGTTTCAGCAATAGGGACAAAATCAACATGAGCTTTTACTTTTTAAAAACAACATGATTATGACTACAAATAAAACTGCAGCTAAGGTAACAAAAGTAAGACTAGAGAGAAGTTGGTATGGAGATCCACCAAACGCAGATGAACCTCTAGAGGTGTCTGGGTAGCATGCCTCAAACCTCACCACACACCTCCACCAGTGCATGCCCAGGTAATATGCAGGCTGGGAAGACAGCCTCAAGTAGCTGGCTACAAGGGTAAGCACTCCCTTAAGCCTAAAAGTCACAGATTTGACTTTTCCTAAACTGATATGCAAAATTGCACAACTGTATCCCATCGCTTTCCTGTAGCACTGGGAATCTGGCCCTCCATGGTGTGTCCTGCAGTGTTCTCTAAGATGCATTCTGAGGAACAGTAGCCATCCAACTTTTCTGACTTTTTTGCTACTTTCTATCAACTAAAGGATTTCTATGGTACTTGGACAGAGGGCTAGCCTCACTGGCTACTAGGACTCTCAGTCCTTATATAGTCTGGTGGGATGACGTGAATTAAGTAGCAACAAGGAAGCAAAGGAGTGTTCAGAACCATGCAGGCAATATTGTATTTCTGCCGATCAAATGAGTCCCAACTTGAGCAGATATGCCTCTACACAATGGCTCTCTAAGCACGGGGATCCAGAAGAGGAAATACCCTTTCAGTGAACAATTTTAGTGAAGATGAACACTGTTGCTTATTATAGACTCGATCCCATCTCGTGGAGGTGGAGAATGGTTTTCTGTCCTTTGAGACTTTCTACAGCACATTTTAGTGCTAGTACTGCTAAGGATCAGGAGCCCCTCAGGAACTATGTCATTCCATGCCATCCGGACTCTCCCTCTGGGCTGCTCATATCAAGTTCCTTGTTTCAAGAAGAATTACTCTACTGCATCTAGGAACTTATAAAGATTGATTGGTAAGGGTAAATTAAGTCAAACAAATAGAGTTTCAGACTTTATGCTTAAAATATTTTCAAAACGGTGTGCAGTGATTTGAGAGAAATGTTCATTTCAATTACACACACTGGTTTTGCTTTTATAAGCAACGCCTGTAACAGTTACAGAACTGAGAGGGGATTGCTAGGTGTCTGACTTACTTGAACCAGAGCTTGCCCTTCAGCTCGCGAATTCCTCACCACATGGTTACTTGTTGGTCCTGTGAATGAATGCTGTCTACTGTCTGCCTTGTTCACGGTTTGGTTGTTGTGGAAACTCCCTGCTTCCTGGTACCCACTGTCAGAATAAGAATTCATTTGTGTTGAACTTCTTGAGTTTCCCAACGATCCTGCAGGAAAGAAACAGTGAGAGCACCTTTATTATACACTTCTGAGGCTCACTTTCAAACTGAAAATCTGGAAAGAAAATCTAGTGTTTAAAGTAGAACACAACAGACCCTCACTTTCATGGAGAGACGTCTGTTCTGGTGAGTACAGTGTCCCTTGTTCCTGCTCTGTCCTGATGAGATAGTTGTTGGGATGGACAGTGTCAGAAACTCTAGGTTTGCTTACACCAGTATTTGGCACATCTGTAAGAAAATAAGTTTATAGCTGAATTTAATGACACTGCAGAAGAACTTGTTAAAAGGCACAGATATCTGTCAATAGCAGCCTATAAGCCATAGATTACTAGAAGGTTCTGCTCACTTAATAGCAAAGTTATTTTTACTTTATCGGTGTGAATGTGCTCTCCACATTCAGTCTATTATTGTACTTTGTTCAGTTTCATAAACATTGTTTGCTTTGGTTACAAGACCCAAGTTAACCTATCTATTTCATTACGTCAAAATCTGAAAAGTATGGCTTTGGAAAACCCGTCTCTCATAACTTCCTCCAAATACATTCAGAGGAAAACTAAGAATGATAGCCAAATATTTTGGGGGATGGGATGGGGGGAGGGAAGGATATAGATTAACAACTGGTTAAAACAAAACCCAAGAGTGCTCATGATGGACTAGTGATGAAACTCAGACGGTAAGATGGGCTGGCTTATGTTACAGTTCGTGTTGTTCACAAAGAGGTCTACGAAGTATGGAGTCACACCAACAGAGGCACTGACACCTTACCGATCTGTTTCGTTTTCCCTCTAGTTTTCCCCAGAGGAGCATACAGAAGTCTAACCTGATGGCTGTCCCTTCTAACCAGTCTGTCTCTCCCATAGTTTGTTTTATTTTCTGTAGTGCCATTTGCTACCTTGAACTTAAATGACAATCACTGTCACCCAAACCAACTCACCGGCTTCTCCATTCCCGCCAGCTTTTTATGCTGTACTTAGAAATAGAAGTCATGTTGACCTTTGCACACCACTCAGATGCCCTCTTTCTCTCAGACATGAAACACACATTGCTCCATGTTTGGGCTATCACCATTTGACCTCCCATTTTTCAGATTTAATCTTTATGGCACCAACACACATTTTCAGAAATGCTGCTTCACTTTCAAATATTTTGGCTAATTCTGAGTCACACTCTGAACTCAAGATACAACTCTAAGGAATTCAATGTCTTCACTAGGATTTCTCCCTTCTTTCCTAGGATCTATTACAGTCTATCTGTAGAAATACTCCTACTGTCTCTGTCTATTAAAATATGGAAGTTCAAGGAACAGATTTCTGTCTCATTTGTGCTGTTGTCTCCCCAGTGCCTCGGGTCGTGCCTTGTACTCAGTGGTTGCTCAGGTGAACAAACCTGCGTACTGACAGCAGCTTCGCTTCATGTTCTCAATACGGGTAATTTATGTTCTCAATATGGTTGATCTACGCAGAGAAAAGTACAAGTTTTAGGCAACACTAGTTGAGCTGGTCTAGAGAAGCATACAAGGTGCAAGGAAGAACTGTGGAGCCCTAGTGCATTCTGAGCCTTTAACTTGACATCAGTGTCTGTTTCCTGGCCTATGAGAAGAGGTGCTGACATTTCTCACAGGGGCTCCTAACAGACTGAGATCTGATCCATCATTTGACAGTACATTTCTAGGTGCCAGAACTCAGTGATAGCTCTCAGTTCTCTGGAGCTGGAATTTTAATGGAAGATGTCAGTTGTGTGTGGCTTCTCTGATAGAGACGGTAGAGCACCATCTGAGTAACTGCCGGGTTAGTTAAACTGAAGGAACCTGCTCCATTTGTAAATCTTCCACTAGGAGTTTCTAGAGTTCTGCGCACGTTATACAGCAATTCCTGAAGGAGCCTGTTAAGGCTTCGTTAGCACACAGACAGTGTGCTATGCTCAAAGAGTCACAGGAAACCAGAACAACCACAGGAGCCACAAGGCCACGCACGCACGCACACACACACACACACACACACACACACACCCCAGAAGCACATGCCAATCTTTTTTTTTTTTTTTTTTTTTTTGGTTTTTCTAGACAGGGTTTCTCTGTAGTTTTGGAGCCTGTCCTGGAACTAGCTCTTGTAGACCAGGCTGGTCTCGAACTCACAAAGAACCGCCTGTCTCTGCTTCCCGAGTGCTGGGATTAAAGGCCTGCGCCACCACCGCCCGGCCTCACATGCCAATCTTTAAACGAGACTTTACGCACCTGCTCCCTGCTCCCTCATGTGTATGTTAGTGTGTTACAAAGACTGAACCTAGGGGCCCCACAGACGGTAGTCAAGTGATCTACCACTGAGCTGTATCCTCAGCACTGGTTTTAGTTAAAGCCTGGAATTTAGGTTTGAAATACCAAGTGGTATGCAATGTCTTAGCAAAATGAAAAAGTTTTTTTTTTTTCACAGAAACCCAAAACACTCAAGGTCTGTACATGATACCCTCAGAAAACAGAGATCCAAACCTACAATTATACAGAGCAATTACCTAGAAAAGAGAGTCACACCTTAAATTTTTTGTACTTGGGCTACTCTGTCTTTTTAGTCAATGAAGGATTATCTCAGAAACCATGAAATAATAAGTTAAATCTTTCTTGGAAAAAAACATACAGGGCTGAGACGGAGTTCAGTGGGCAAGCAATTGCCCAGCACGCACAGAGTCATAGGTTCAGTTCCCAGTACTGAGGAGGGAAAAAAAAATTGGAATCAATTGTGGACCAGGGAAAATAGTCAGTTGGCAAAGTGTTTGCTCTGCAAGCTTTAGAGCCAGCTGAATCCCCTAAGTCACATAAAATGCCAGAATAGCAGCATGTACTTGTAATTGCAGCACTGGGGAGGTAGAGACAGGAAGGTCCCTGGGGCTCCCCAGCCTGACAGTTTATTAATTGGTGAGTACCAGGCTAATGAAAGACTGTCTCAAAGGAGGTGTAGTTTCTGAGGATGATATTCAAGGCTGTGTCCTAGCCTACATACACACACACACACACACAAACACACACACAAACACACACACAAACACGTCTGCACATGTACTGACCCACACAAATACTCATATATGCCCATACACATACACATATTAAAACTAAAACCTAACAAATTAACACACACACACACACAAAACCTAACACAATTAGTATCTTTAAAAGTAGAAAAGCGAAACAAACACTATTGCCCTGAAAGCATCAGGGTATGTAGCTATGTATGTATGTAGACTAAAACATGACTTACTTTATATTTTCTGTAATATACACCCCCAAATATATAACACACACAGAACATCTGCTTAGACAAAGTCTTCATTCAAGAGTCTGGAGTCATTAAAATGGCTCTGTTTTGTTAAGCCACAGGTCATGCTGTTAGACTGTATCAGGTGCGGGAGGTCTGTGCTGTGCAAATCACCATGGAAACAGGAACCTAGAGCTCAGGGGAGATGTTTGGCATATACAACACTATAACTGGTCTTTCACAGATTAGCACGCTGGAACCTCGCACTGGGTTCCCCCTGCTGTTCTCCCCATCTTCCAAGTTGCTATGGGGCTTTGGAGACGGCGTTTTCTAACAGCTCCTTCCAACTCAGGCCACAGCTTGAGCCTTCCTGATGGCTCTCACTCCTGAAATGACCTCAGATGCAGCAGGAGTCTACCTTTTCCAAGCGCAGAAATGTCTCTGAGGCCTCCAGTGCTCAGAAATTAAGTTCCAGGACGAGTTTGGAAAGAGGACATAGGCCTGGTACCAAAATGATTTATCCTATTTGGTACTTTGTGGTATGTAAGATGCATCCCTAGGGCAGAGAACCAGGCACAGAGGGAAGGAGATCGCCAGGAAATGTGTTTGGAGTGAATGTTCAAAACAGGGTGATAGAAACATGGACAACAGAGATGTTCCTGGTGCATGGTAAGGAGGCACGCTGATATTTTAAGAATATTAAAGATACATATGAGTTTGCTGACTCAACTGGAAGTTACTGTGTACATAGACTATCCTTCCAAGGCTGGATTTTTAATGGAAGTACAGAATTAAGAGAAAGAGTTGAAGCCCACGTTTCTTGAAATCATTTCTAGTCTGGTTTTCGTGACTATGTCTAAGTGCTAATGAATATTTATATCATCTTTTAAATATTCATGATAGCTCTGAAATTTTGCTCATCTAGAAAATGCTATGTAAAAAGTTCTGAGGACAAGAAAACCATTGATGAAGTAGCTTTTAGTTCACTTCAAACCGCGTGCCCTGACGTCCACTCTAAAAGCTTGCCTGTCTGTACCTCATTCCGTAGCTGAAGCAAACTTTTGGTCTACCCACTGAAACAATGGTGACTGATGCTTTGACTTCTAAATGACAAACGTGAAAAGAGCTTTACTCCTATGCAACACCAAAGAGAAGCCTCACCATAGATACTTTAAACCCCCGAGTTTTAGCTTGAAAATGAAACCATTAAAACAATTTCGGGGTGGGGAGGAATAGGGGTTTCCATACATAGCCATGGCAAAATGAGTGCTTGTTAGCTATTTTTAGTCTGTGCAGAAATTAAAACACAGGTGTTTTACCCGCAGAAGAACATATGCTTTGTAACTATAAAAGGGAAGCCAGTTAAAAGAAATATGAAGCGGGCAATGAACGGACCAGATAAGTCTGACAGCTCAGTGCTGAAATGGTCATGGGCCTTGGATCTGTTTTGGGAAAGTTGAAGAAAAAAAAAAAATCAAGGAGCTAGGCATGGTAGTATATAACTATAACCTTAGCACCGGAAGCTGAAGCAGGAGGAGCACAAGTTTGAGGCCAGGTGGCTACAAAACCAGATCATTTCCACACAAAGCTTAAGAGATTCATGGTGATGTAAAAAGTTATTAACCTATGGGGAAATACAGCCAAGCACTTGAAGTCACTCTCAAATAATTTTTTTCTGGACAGATTTTCTTTTGGAAAAATGCTATCAAATATAGGAATGAGACTATCAGGAGGCTGGTGAGAAGGCTCAGTCATGATGAGGGCTGGCTGCTCTTGCTGAGGACCCTACCTTGGTTTCCGGTACCCATGTCAGGAACCTATCATCTGAAAATCCAGCTCCAGGGGATCTGACTCCCCTTTCTGTTTTCTGTGGGTACCTGCATTCATGTACGCAAACACATGGTTAAACAAAAAGTCTTAAAATAAAGAAAATGGGAGCATCCGAAATCAGAAAATACAAAGATGCTACAGATTTCTTTTAATAATAGCAAAACCAAGCAGGCAAGGCAATGTACTTGGGATGTAGGCGGGGTCAATGTTGGGTCATCCTTAGTTACACAAGGAACTCCATGCCAGCTTAGACTAGCTGAGGCCTTCTGTCTACAAATTGTTCATCTCTAAATACTTCCATGTCCCTTTATAAAACCAGAATACTATCTAACCATAGTTCCTTTAATGTCACATAGTGACTCCACACACAGATTTTCCTAGTGTCTTCTTGAAAGTGTTTGTTTAGCTGTCTTATACTAGTCAGTTTGAGAGAAGCCTCTGCTTTATTAGGACAACTGCTATTTAAGCCCTTTAATGTAGAAAGGGATGACCACCGCTAATTTTCATGTCTTCTCCATCAAGGGAACCACAGCAATAAATTTGCTTCATAGCCTGAAGATTATAGGTGCCTTGTTCCAAACCCAAATTTTGAACTTAACTGTGTGTTGAAGCCTATGCACAGAGCTCAGAAGGTCTGCAGGTGATCTGATGCACAGAGAAGTTCGGGAACATCAGGGGTGAGGGCTGGAGCCCTAACTACTCCAATGATGGCAAAGAAGGCTGCTTTCTGTTTGGATAGTGTCTATCATATTAATATTAGGAAGAAAAGTATGTCTGATCTTTTTGAGCCATATATGAATCCAGAAGGAGCAGAACCGGCAGGACACATTAGTCCAAGGTTACGATGCTTTGCATCAAATAACGATGTCAGCGTATGCTGCAATCTCTATGGAATGCTACGACTTACCAATATTTAATAATGAGTTTTTAACATGATTTTATTCTGTTTAGTGTGGCTATAAACTTAATGATAGTATATCTATAACAAATGACTTTTTGAAATCTTATTTAAAAACTTAGTAACTTAATGAAAATTTAAATGTGCATCAAGATTTCCATTCCTGGACTCTGGTAATATTGAGCACGTGGAACTCTAATTTGGCTTCCACAGTGGCAGAGATCATTAAGCATTTTAATAGGCAAACTGCAACGTCCAAGTGCAGACAGGTGCTCATGCCCTGCCAGCCCCAGTTCTAGAAGTCTGTCTGACAGAAATGCCTGGATATGCTAAGGAGATCCTTATCTGTTTGTCCACATGAGAAACTGAGAAGAAATGAAGATATCACTCTAAAAAGACAAACGTACCTTTATATCCTTACACAGAAGCACAAGACTTTTACCAGGCTGAGAAGGAGGAGGAGGAAGAGGAGGACGAAGTCACAGGACAACAGAGTATGTGGTAATTTGTGTGAGGCAAACTCCATTTATATTTGCGCTTACTTTCAGACACAGCACAGAAGGGAGTATCTGGCATCTGGTGTAAAACACTGGCGTAGCCCTCACTGTGCAGGGTGACAGAGGACGTGTGGCCACAGGACAGGGATGTGTAGGAGTGAAGCAAAGCTCTTCTTTACGACAGGGGCTTCCAGACTTTTAAGTTCTACCAAATGGAAAGCATATTTTAGCTTTGCAACAGCTCCTTCTGTGTCTGTGGCGAGGTCAGGCCCACATACAGAAAGGAGGCTTAAAACTTGGACTCTAAGTTTTGGTTTTACATGGAACTCATGCTCCTGGCGTTTAGAAGAGAAATAGGAAGCAAATGAATGTTAAATGTTGTCATTTGTATGTTGATAGCCACGATAAATCATGACACCCGAGATCTTCAATAATATAGTAGTCATTTTCCACACGAGTGCTAATCTAATAGTCTGTCACTGCGTACAATATAACGCCACTTCCTACAGTATCCTTCATGGATTCACCACATTTGTACTGAGGCATAACCTGCTCCCATTTAAGCTTGGGTCTTATCTCATGATGAACTGAAGAATTTTTGTGTTGCAAATTACTTGTTCCAGATGGAGAAAAGACAGAAAGAAAAATCTTCTCAGTCCCGTCTCTCATTTATCTTCGGTATTCGTGTCTGGGGGTTACACCCACTCTGGTGGCACAACTTGTACCTGGACATTTTAGAAACAAAAAACCTCTCTATATACAAATAAAATGTAGAGCCTAGTATTAATATTAAGCTTGGCAGAATACATTAACTTCTAATGTCACACAGGGCTGAAACTGGTGGACAACATTTATGAACCATGACATTTCAGTACACAATATAGTAAATAAATACAGATTGTGAAAGTAAATAATTACTTTAAAATGTCTATTTTATTGCAACCCTTTCCTGTCCCTTCTACATTTATTACCAAATACCAAAAGTCCTTACTACAGAGCTCTATAGTTTTGTCTCCACTCATCTGAATCACTGGGCAGGTATAATGTCCCATAGGTCAACTACAAGTTCCCCTATTTCATTATTTTGAATCCCTCACTGAACTGTTATTTTGGTTTTTGCTTTTTTTTTTTTTTTTTTTTGAGAAACCCTAATCTTTTTGGCCTCTTAAATTTCTTACTTCTGAGCTGGGCGGTGGTGGCGCATGCCTTTAATCCCAGCACTCCAGAGACAGGCGGATCTCTGTGAGTTCGAGACCAGCCTGGTCTACAAGAGGACAGGCTCCAAAGCTACAGAGAAAGCTTGTCTCGAAAAACAAACAAAACAAAATCTTACTTCTGAGTACCAATGACCTACCATCACTTACTTAATATTATTTAAGCCTTTGAACACTTCTTCTTAGGAACCATGGCAGTGTTAAAAACAATGGGCCTGGCTAGGCCTGGTGGTTCAGGCCTATAAGACTGGCTACTTGGAAGACTGGAGAGAGAAGACCCCAAGTTCAAGGCCTCTTGAGGCTACAGAGTGAGTTTCCTGAGCCCTTGTCTCACAAGGGGGCTGGGAATGTAGGCCGTGGCAGGAGATAGAGGGCTTGTCTTGCATGAAGATGACTCTACCTGCAGTGCCTAATATCAAAGGAAAAAAGGAAATCCCTTTGCCCCCAAACAAGAACAGTAAAACAATGGATTTTATGGACTGCGTGGCGGGTGCAATGGGCCAATGATTGTTATCTCTGAAAGCTGGGTGCTTTGTGTCCGATCCAGTTTTTTGAGGCTAATACTCTCCATCCCCCAACTTCTCACACAGAGCTTCTCAAACTGGCAACTTCCCAGATTATAGTGATTTTTCCCTGGAATAGAAAAGCTGTGAAATCGTGATTCGTAGCAGTTTACATGTCACAAACTATGGCCAGAGCATGTAAGCAACAACCGCTCAGCAGTGACACCAGGACTAATCTTGTCATCTTGGCTTCTAAGTTCCCTTCTGACGGCCAGATGCCGTTACAGTTGTACATAGAATTGATGGTGTTTTTCCCATTAAAAAAAAAAAAAAGGCTAGACCGAAATATTTCTTTTCAAGAAAGGTATTCCACACTGTGCAGCCACTGTCAAAGAGTCTGTGTGCCTGTGTCGACATTCTTTTTCCCTTTGATCCTTTATTATTTTAGTATCTGTTTTTTAGTATTCTGATATTATTTTCTATTCCATTACATATTATCTTAAAAGTTACCTCAAGGTTTGAAGGATTATAAACTACTGTACAAATACACAACATGTGAAGAGACACGCAAAGATAAATAATGAAAAATGACACACTCATCAAATAGAGTGGAAGGCAGCAGGGGCTGATACTCCCTCTGACTTCTTAGAGCAGAGCACGGGTTACTAGAAATATGAGACTAAGAAAAATACAAAGCAGAGACACAAAACTGCAAACTCTTCTCCTCACAAAAGACAAAAAGAAGTGTACTGATGTTTCATAAAGTGAAAATATGACCTTGGTGGTGTGGAAAATGCAGAGTAATGAAGAGGGCAACCGGCCAGGAGCTGAGGAAGCCCAGCGCTTCTGAGCATCATCACCACTTTGTAGAAAGTGGTACAGACCCACAGGATGCAAGAGTTTGATAAATGCCATCTCACCCTCATCCTTTGGTAAGTGTTTCTTTCCCAAAAGCCTTCCATTCTCAGTGCAGGGTAAGTAACAGCCATCATCTACCAACCACCAAGGAAAACCAGGGTTTCCTGAGCTGAATTATGAAGAAATGGAAGTCTTTCTGCTTAGTGCATCCCAAGCTCTTCCTTAGATGCTGCAGTAAGTAATTTAAAAACAAAATTCAACAGCTGGGCTCAGTTTTGGCATTTCAGCAGAAGGTAGCATCCTCAAGAGCTTCTCCAGACATCAACGCTGCGCAGTGCTAACAATTCACCTTCTTCCTGGAAGGCTTTTAAGAGAATGAACTTTTCAAATCAAATCTGCAAAACTATAAAGCGGGAGAAAAAGGCAGAGAAATTGTCTGCAAGTAAATGCAAAATATAAAGAAGATGAGAACAGAAAAGGACCTTCAGTGGTATTCCTTCTGTGTAGTCCTTTCTTACACAGGGAGCCAAGGAAAAGAATGAGTGCCCTTGTTGAGACCAAGCCCTGCTCATTCTGGGCAAGATTTTCACAGTCCATTCTGTCTGTGCTTCTACATATACAGAATTAATACAATAAGGTTTACTACTGGAAAGAGAATATCAAAACTGTCATTTTACTTCAATTATTAATCTACACTTGAACTTGTAAAGGGCATCTAATTATCTACTAGAAAAAGCACACGAAGAATCAGAGTTTACTTTTATTCATAAAATCAATTTCCAATTTTCCTGCCCTTGTAGCTATAGCTTACTGTCATGGCCACAGCTTAGATGCTGTCAGCACGGCTAAAGCAGGCACATATCAGAAAACCACGATTACTGCAATGAGGCGAGGAGGATGCGCGCGCGCGCGCACACACACACACACACACACACACACACACACACACACACACACACTGCCATTTATGGCTGTTAGATCTGAAAGGGAAACCCACCCTGAAAAAACAATAAATACATGAAAAGAAGGCCTGGGCTAGAGTTTGGGCTGTGGTCCTCGAAGAAAAATAAGGGACCAGCTCATCTTGGGTGTGCAAAGGGACCCATCTGTGACGGGGACAGCAGAACTGTTGCAGCTGGATCTCCATGCTGCTGCTGTACTGACGGCAGGGTGGGGGTGGAGGGACATGTGGGCAGCAGTCAATTGTTATGTATTTAATTTAAATATATTTAATGCTTATACATGCACATATTTCACATTCTTATATATTTTACATATAAGATATAAAGATACTGGGATGATGAAAAGTTATGAAGGAAAACACATACACCTGTGAAAACTTCTCGAAAAATGTTAAGAAAAATGTCAAGCACATTAATGGATATTTACTTGCCTATGACACAAATCCTGAAGATGGTGATCTAAGTGTGGGGATGAGGAAAGAAGGGTCCAGGAGGCGCTAGATAGCGTATCTCCCATCATGTGTCTTCATCTGTCTGCACTGTGCATCACACACATAGGAAGACCCAACACCTGTGTGGTGTGGGTAGCTAACACTCTAGCTGCCTGCTCTCACTAGCTCAGGAAGCTAGGCAGCAGCAGCTGGCTGAGAGTTTAGAATAGCAGAGGAGACAGGTGCCACCCCATCTCAACTTCACACGGTGTTTCTGCCACAGAGTGCATCTTCCTGGTTCCAACAAATAGTGAACAACTCCCACCCAACCCCTGTGCCAACTCAAAGCCCAGCACCGCACTACCCCAGTCCTGGGAATGGTGGCAGACATTCAGCAGCATCGGTCTCTAGGGTGCTCCATTATTCAGCTGAACATCTCAGCTCTTCCAACCTTACTTTCATAACTACAGGTTCTCTTCAGCAAATTCTGTATATTGAACTAGCTGGCATGGCTTCTGTTTTCAGCTAAAGTCTAATGCAGAGATATAGCTCTTACTGCTGGTCCATAAAGAACTCTTACTCATCAAATAGTAACCTTCTAACGGGAAAGAAGAGTACTGACTCTTAGGAAAATTTATGCTTTCCAGATACAAAAGACATTAGGGAGAAGATGTAAGAGGTTTGATTTCATAGACCTGGAGGGAGGAAAACTGAATACCATCATGTGGGAAAGCAACTCGGTTACAAACATTAGAGATCTTAATAGTATACATCTTACATACTTTTCTTCCTAAAAACCTAGTAGATACATTTTTATAAACAGTATTTATAGTAAACATCAGAACAAACTGTAACGTCCAATCATACAGACATATACAGCTATGGAACATATTTATAGCTCTCCTTTCTAGCATCTCCCTGCCAACTGCGGCAGTTACAGTCTCTGCTGCAATTCTCTATTAAACCTGAAGACCAGAAGAAGGCAAGCCTTCTGCATTAAATGCTGGCAATCGTGTGCTACACCTGTTTAAGGCTCTCAAGAAATTCTCATTATGCAATACTAAATTGAATTCATAGAAGAATTTCAGATTCAATAATAGATAATTAGCATCTGGGGAGGCAGAGGCCAGCCTGATCTACATAGAGAATTCCAGGCTAACCAGGATATACGGTGAGACCTGTCTTAAAAAACAAACAAACTACATATCAATGTCCTCAAATCTGCTTAAGAGGGCAACTATGAACAATACATAGAGATTAACTATAAGCACTTTATATTTTCCTGTATGTTAAAACATCTTCCAATGGGTATGTGGACAGTACATTTAGAATTGGGAAGGAATTTTTTTTTAATAATAAAATAGACAGGAAGGGAGCTGCTTGATGTGGGAAGAACTTCTGCATATGTGTTGCTTTTAATGGTTAATGAATAGAGAAGCTGCTTGGACCAATGATAGAGTTAGGAGGGAAAACTAAACTGAATGCTGGGAGGAAGAAGGCGGAGTCATATTGAGATACCATATAGCTGCTGCCAGAGACAGATGCTCTGGAAACTTGCTGGTAAGCCACAAACTTCATGGTAAAATATAAAATAATGGAAATGGGTTAATTTAATATGTGAGAAGTAGTCAATAAGAAGCAAGAG
This sequence comes from Dicrostonyx torquatus, assembly GCA_028555095.1. NCBI lineage: Eukaryota > Metazoa > Chordata > Mammalia > Rodentia > Cricetidae > Dicrostonyx > Dicrostonyx torquatus. The sequence continues at coordinate 2,688,666 of JAQHUG010000108.1, forward strand.
CTAATAGGCTAAGCAGTGATTTAATTAATACAGTTTCTGTGCGGTTACTTCAAGTCACGGTGGCTGTGAATGAGCCAGCAGCCTCCGACAACAGCTACTAAGATTGAAGTACAAGTTTTGCCATTCATCACTGCTTGAAGAACAAAAACCCAGAAACTAACCCAAGACAAAATGATGATAGCCATCACTGAAGTGCAAATAAAAACAAATAAGGAGAGGCTACACCATTACTCACTAAGATAGCTGCAGTAAAGGAAGAGCCAGGTGTGGGAGGGCATGTGGATAGCCCTATATGCTATAGGTGAGAATGTTACAAAGGTTCAGGCACACTGGAAACCACTCTGCCAATTGTTTAAAAGGTTCAACCCTGAGTTACCAGCTGACTGAGCAATGCTGTTCTTCATTATGCACTTAGGTAAAAATACACATCTAAAATCTTTCATAAGTATTCATAGTAATAGCCAAAAGGAGAAACAAATGCCTATTGACTCATGACTAGATAAGCAAAATGCTTTCCAATAACCCAGTAGAGAGTTATTTATCAATGCAAAGGAATTGAGTATCAACACAGATGGTAAACCTTGAAAATATGATGCTAAGCGAAAAAAGTCCGTAATTATGGACCATGTTGCATAAACCCATTAACTAAAATGTCTGGAATAGGCAAATTGATAAAGAAAGGGAATGGCTGCAGCTTAAGATTAGTAATTTGGGGTAAAAAATGAAGCTGATGGATTAAAAAGTATGTCACATCTTTACAGGTGATGAAAATGCTCTGAAATTAACTGTGGTGATGGGTACTTAACTCTGAATAAACAAAAACATTGAAATGTGCGGATTAAATGAGTACACTGTAGGACATGTGAATTGTATCTCAATGAAGGTATTATCTTCAGAATACAGAAAGAGCTGCGAAGGAAACAATCCGATCAGAGTTCCATTATAAGTGTTAAATTTGCAATAAAGAAAATCCCATAAATAATGGGCATAGTGAATCTGAACAGGAAGGGCTGGGACATGACTCAGTGAGTTCTAGGACAGCCTGGGATGCATAGAAAGTCTCTGCCAAGAAGAAGGAGAAGAAGAAGAGGAGGAGGAGAGACGAAGGATAGCAGCAGTGGTTGCTGGCAAGGACAATACTGGTAATGTCCTGTTAGGTTATCAGGAGTGTCTAACCTTTAACCTTTTGACATTGCCTCATAACACCGTCATCTACGTTCATGATCAAGAGTATGTAACTGAGTTTAAAGAGAGAAAAACAAATGAATGCACAATTTCATAGTATTTTAAGTAAATTTCCAATTTTCATGACCGTTCTGGAATGCATGAGGTCACAGACTGCCTGTTGGACGTGGCTCACATGTCCTACATGTAAGGGCTTCAAGAGCACTGAGGAACGTAGTCAAGCATAAAAAAATAGGCTCTTCAGAGTTTTAAAAAATTACATTTGTAATTTTTTGTAACTATGCATTTTGTTTCTGAATTAACAATTTGCTCCTCTTACACAGAGGGGTATCTTTAACATTTGCTAAGGAGTGGGCATATTCTAAGTCCTGATGCAGAGACAAAAAACAAACTTTCCAAGGGCCCCAAGTTTAGTTTAGAAGCTAATGTATACGCCCTCAAACCTTGCTGACATTTATTATCCATTCATGTATGCGTGTATTCATTTGCTCAGGTGAGCAGGGCAGCCATGGCTCCTGCCCTTTGTGATGGTCTGACATACTGTGACAAGGTCGGGAAAGAACACAGGTTCCAGCTGATGTCCCGGGGCTCCTCAGGCTTCAGATCATCTCTGATTACCACCCAGGAACAGCAAGCAGAGCTGTTCTCAGGGCTCCAGCTTTGTGGTCACTCAGTCCACGGCACTCTGGCTACGTGTCTAAACCATCTGATGGTGTCTGTGTGTGCAGGGGCTGTCTGCTCAACAGGAGGGCCTTCACTCTGGACTGGGGCTTACGTTCACATTTATTCCTAGTTACTGAATCCTTTACCTTTTTAGTCATCAAATCCAGTGTGCCCAACACCATAGGCAAAGTGTCCCAAAGACTGGCTCACCATCCTGACTTGCCCAGTTTTTCAATGCAGCTACCCTCCTACTCCATGCAAGGCCTCAAGGCTATCACTGTCTATTGTCTGCACCAAGTCAGTCTCCTGATCCTTAACAGTTCATGTATTCCCACACCAAATTAGGCAGTAACTTTCCAGCTGGTCTTTTATTGCTACATATTCTTCCCTCCAATTCACAACTATGTAGTTTCTTCCATGGATATTTAAATGTGACTCTTCTTAGAGGATATTCAGGGTCTCTTCCTAACTACTGAGAGACTCCTCTTCTGCTCCAATTCAGCCCTCTAACACCTACACATCCTCTCCCTTTCCAAACTAGTGCTGTACTGTGTGTTCTGTCTGGTGAAGGTGAAGACCAGGTGGGCTTCGGGATCATCTTCTTCGCATAGCTATTGTAGAAGTGGCCTATCTATGTCATAAAGCACCCCAACCCCTTATTTCCAAGCTAGCCACATGTTTCTTCATGGAGTATCTTTCCCTTTAGTAACATGCTATATTGAGGTCTTTCAGATTAGGAGTTTGTCCATTATCTCTGACATATCAACGGTTTGACCAACACTGTAGAGTATCAGCGTGAACAATGACATTGGGATTCTGAGACAGCGTGCAGAGAAACTTAGATACTGGACATCTGGTGCTCTGAGTTTTCTTCAAGACCAGCTCTTGCTCACCTTATAGAACCCCATATGGCTTGGTTGTGGGAAAGCAGGTGCGCTGCACTACTGTCTGCTAAGCAGGAGCACAGCATCCAGCATATTGGCATAGGTGCTTGAGTACCAGATGCTGAGTGAAGACCGAGTACGGCCCTGTGGTAGTGGCAGGTACTCTTTGTAATGTGATTCACCCTTTGTGTGGCGAGTTTAAGGAAAAGATACACAAACTATACTAAAGCCTACTAGACTGACTACCTTAGGAGTAGTGGATATTTTAAGCTGAGTATATAAAATGAGAATATCAAGTAACTCTAAGCATGAACAAAGAAAAATTCAATTGAGATGAGTATTTATCCTTTTTATAATAACCTTCTTGGTGTCCCCGTGGTTTTCTTGTGATGAAAAGCTTCAGACACAAGGTTGACAGTAGGCAATTGCTGTGCAATGTTGTAGCTTTCAGCTATGCTCACGGATGAAGGAGAGCAGGACCACTACATCAGAGCCAAAGTCAGCCTCAGTACTGCCAAAAGCTGCGTATGGCTTACTCCGCCAAGAGCTAGGAAGTTAAAGAATAAGTGAAGCAGGAGTTGGGGATTTAGTCAGCGGTAGAGCATTTGCCTAGCCATGCGCAAGGCCCTGGGTTTAGTTCTAGTACAGGGTTTATGGGGTGGGTGCGAGCTAAGTAACTTTTTTGTGTGTATCTAAAACACAAAAACACTTTTTATATAATAACAATGAAAAAACATACCTGTTGATCTCCAAGGAAATGACTTCTCAGTTGAACTAGGGGAAAAGAAAAAATTGTTGTGTCATAAAATATAACTTCAGGCTTATTTTGCACACAAACACTCTATTTGTTATATCTAACTATGTAAAAGTATAAGAAAATCTCAAGTAAAATTCAAAATTACCCTTCTCAATTATTTTTTAAACTGTAGCTAACCTTCTTTATCAATTTGGGACATACTGTGTTTGTCCTTGGAAACTTAGCAGATCCTGAAGAGGTTTAGACATATGACAGAGCCGGCATTTGTGACGCTCTGAAGCCACATGTGCGGCACATCCATTAAAAAGTCCCAAAGGCCACTAAAATGATGTAAGGAAGCTATGAGAGACTCAAGCAGAGGTGCAAGCTAACAGGGGCACGCTTTGAACGGAGAGCTGCCTTATAAAAAGTTAAAACACATTCGTAGACCAGTACATTAACAAAAGGAAGACTTACAAGCCAGGGCAGTATTTAAGCTATATAATTTCCTCAGCTTACAGCTGTGGTTCTCAACCTGTGGGTCAAAACCCCTTTGGGGATTTTCCAAGGGATCACCTAAGGCCATTGGAAAACACAGATATTTACTTTACTAATTATAACAGTAGCAAAATTACAATTATAAAGTAGAATAAAAATATTTTTTTGGGTCACCACTGCACGAGGAACTGTATTAAAGGGTCACAGCATTAGGGAAGCTGAGAACCACTGGCTTATAGTATATATATTCAAAAATATATTCATGTGAAAACCTGTTTGATTTGTGTGCCTCCTTGTCCTTCTCTGACATGTGCCAATCAGCATAGCACATTATGGCATTAGAGGACAGTGTGGAACACAGACTAGGTGATCAAGCATTGACAAATGTAAATTAAAGCACTTAAGATATGCATCTTCATCTTGAATATATAATCTACTTTATCTTATGCACAATACTTGTCACAGGGACATCAGTAATTTTATTTTACAGATAAAACACACGGTCTACTAGAAATACTAAGATCAAATTTAAGATGTTCTGATCCCAAAGCCAGTGATCCTAAACAGTGACACAGACAGACAGAACACACACACACA
>JAQHUG010000108.1:2700016-2753768 GCA_028555095.1 Dicrostonyx torquatus
TGGTGGTGCACACCTGTAACTACAGCGCTTGGTGGTGCACACTTCTATCTCCAGCGTGTGGTGGTGCACACCTCTAATTCCAGTGTGTAGTGTTGCACACCTCTAAATCCAGTGCTTGGAAGGCTGCAGTATATCCTCCATGCAATATGCATCTAAAACACAATTTCTGCCTGATTAGCCAGACCAAAAATTTATTTTTAGATTTTGTGAAGAGTGAAGGTTCTTTAACTTGAAGAGAAATTTTGCTCCAGTTACAAAAATAAAGAAGAGCATAGCACACTTCTTAAATTTTTGCCGTGCTCCCATTTCTCCCTGTAATCACGTTCTCAACTCTTGATTTATAGATCAGGGCTGTAAGAAGCTATTTTTGTGCTGAGGGAGAAATGAATTCACATGTAGGAGGGGGACAGATCTAGCATCATCAATAACTGTCTGGGGGAAAGAACAGAGTCTGGAGACAGTCAATATCCAGTCACTGCTGCTCTATATAGCAATGTCTAAAACCCAGATGAGCAGCTTTGAAATGTTAAAACCCCTGGTACATCCCACAGTCTCAAATCCCCCGGCCGCTTTCTCCTCTCTGCTCACCACATAAATGCATTGGATTTCCAGCTATCAAATGGGGTGGGGGCAAGGGTGAGGGACATGAGAACAGATCAGAAGGTTCTTCCAAGAGACGATCTGCAGACGTTCCCCTCAGGTGACCAGGCCCTTCCAAAGCACAGGCACGGGAAGTGCATGGTCAAGGATGCTTTACACCTCAAGCGTGACTCCATAAAGCAAGAGCAGGTCACAGTGTGACAGAGAAGAGAACTGACTGGCCTAATCTTTCCTTTATCATGGCCACCATACACCAATACGATCCATAGGGAAGGCTTAGGGAAGATACAGAACAAACTGGGAATTGTAATCTATAAAATTTAAAATCAGGGCAGGTAAGATCGTCAGGTAAAGCACTTGCTGTCAAGCCTGATGGCCTGAGTTTGATCCCCAGAACCCGTGTGGTTGGAGAGAACTGACTTCCATAAGTTGTCCTCTGACTTCTCCATTTATGCGATGGAATGTGCACATGCCCTCAAACAAATACACGTGGTAAAAACTGAATGTAAGTCAGGTGGTGGTGGTGGTGGTACATGCCTTTAATCCCAGTATTCAGGAGGCAGATGCTGGCAGATCTCTGAGTAAGGGCAGGTGGTTGATCTATAGAGGGAGTTCTAGGACATCCAGGGCTACATAGTAAAACACTGTCTTGAACACCCACTCCCGCCAAAAAAAAAAAAGAAGAAAGAAGAAAGAAGAAGAAGAAGAAGAAGAAGAAGAAGAAGAAGAAGAAGAAGAAGAAGAAGAAGAAGAAGAAGAAGAAGAAGAAGAAGAAGAAGAAGAAGAAGAAGAAGAAGAAGAAAAGAATTTTAAAATCAGGGCTATTAAGCAGTTTCTCTTTATATTTTCAGAAGAATTTAAATTCCAACTATGAAATTTTAAGAGCTATAGGAAATTGCAATTTCTAATCAATATAACTATGCTAATTTTATAAAAATGCAGTAAATTAGAACGTGGGTGATATGAAAAGAAGAATAGGGAAGGATATTTGAGAAGAACAAGGATAGAAGGGTAATGTGGAGAAAAGGGTGAAAGAATGATTAACAACACAGAGGTTTGAAAAGGCCATATGAAGCCTACCACTTTACTACTACACATGGATAACAGACATTAATTGGAGTTACCCTACAAAGGGATAATGCTTCGGAAGACAGGGACTACCACATAAAAAGTCAGTTCCAGACTAGCGTGTGCTATGGAATACGGGCTATGTGGCTGCTCAAGGGCTTCCTGGCAGAACGTGACAGTAAGGCCCTGTTGCTGAGAATACAACTTTGGTCACAGGCATGGAGAAATCAAGCTGGTAATGATCTGGAAGCTTCTTCTATGTTGAGTAGCTTTCAAAGCACCAGAGGGGGCCATTCAGGTTGCTGGGGGGGACCGGATGCGGGATGTCAATGTCATGAGCAGCCATAGCCAGCTGTGAACCTTTAATAATGACATACGGCAAGATACACCCACGGGTACAATAGGGGCAGGAATGCTAGAGGGCAGCCAACAACTTTCTGATAGAATTTAGGGCCCGTTCCACAGGAGGAAACAAATGTCTTGCACTGTAAATCTGGTCAAGACTGGGGAGCTCATAGGCCCCAGGTGTGAACCTACTATTATTATTTTGTTAAATGGACCTGTATCAAACTGTCTTCTAAACTCGTATCTCTATACCCACAGGTTAGGGTAGCTCGCAGACCTCAGCAGATAAGTTTCTCTGTGCAATGAATGGTGGCTAATGAAGAAATACAACTGGTCAACCTGCAGAGGAAAGACGTCTATGGGGTACTTAGCTGCAAATGAGATTTCTGCATCATATCCTCTCCCCTCAAGTCCTAGGGACCAGCAGAGGGAGCAGAAACACTGTAAGAATCACAGGTCAAGGAGGACCATAGCAAAACGGTACCTTTTGTCCATGACAGGCCTGCTACACTTGTGAACTCTCAGCCTGTCAATGTTGTGGCATGGATGGCAGTGGGACTTGTGAGTTCCCAGCCCTGGCTGAGGAGCTATGGACAGTTGGTGCTTTCTGGGCAGGGGAATGTCCGTTTTCTTTAAGGTGTGGCTCCTGGTAAGCAACTGGTTGCTTTGTCTCTAAAATTCTTGTTCTGTTTGAAATGATTTTATTTGATTTGTAGAATTCCCAAAGGACTGCATCCAATCAGCTCATCAGCCCAGCGCCATTTACCATGTGCTCCTGTCTCAGGTATTCCCGAGACTGACACTTACATGTAGATGCTGGTTAGGCCAGCAGAAACCATCGTGGATAATCTGTACTTTACAATACAATCAACTCCAGACTTTTAGTTTTCCCTCGACATCAGTATATGATGAAGATGTGATCCTAGTGATCTCACACTGACGTTGTCACCGACAAACGTGCCACCTCTCAGCTGAGAGCTTCAGCAGACACCGATGAACAGTAAGTCCTTCCTGTTCATGGCTGAGAAGAATCACAGATGGTTTTAACAAGTAGACGTGTTCTGAATTTACCCTGTTTTCAATCATCATCATCATCATCATCATCATCTGCCTTTGTATTTACATTTAGAAGACATACAGTGTGAGACTGTTTCATATCCTCTTCAAAAAAATCTTCTAATTCAGAAGTATTACGCCAGTGCTATTTATTCAGAAAGCTACATTCTGTACCTCTTGGATACCAATTCTGGTATCATAGTGGGAAAATTAACTTGAATTTGTTGCGGCACCAACAGCATTATTACTGATAAAACAACTAAAGATGGGATCAACAAATAATTGATCTAAGTTATAGTAATGATCATAGTATCCTAAATCACTAGACATTGCTTGTTTTTTCAACTTAAAAAAAATGGCTGGAAGGTACACACACATACACCACCCCGAAAGATAGTTTTGATAGAATTACAAGCCACCTACCCATGCAAACCAAATGTTGTTCCAAAGCTTTTGGTAGATGTTAAAATGTGCAACAGTTCAATATAAGATTTTTTAGCTATGAAAATCTGCAGCCTAGGACTTTTCTCCCTTCAATTTTAGAGCATTTTTTCTCGCTGTTTAATTGTGGAAGAATACAAGCCCAGGATAGAAAAATCTATGCAGAACCAGATTAGACTGATTTGTTATTAAGTGGATTGTGAAGCCCTGGGGAGGACAGCTATAGGAACAACGCAGACACTACAGGGCTGGCAGGTGAATCAGGGTTTTCTCGTTTCCCCAGGCAGACATGCCATGTTCATCTTTACAGGACGCTGATTAACTGCTGAAGATGTGCTAATGGATGGCCCTCACTTTTTGGAAGATAATCACACTTTTTCCTTTCCAAATATCATTGCACTAGAGCAATGTTGACCAGCTCTCTGAAAGGCCGAGGAAACAGCTTGCCACACACGTCACTCTGCTCTGACTGCTAAGTTTAATAGCTCATGAAGAGTGAAGTGATTCAATGAAGGTATGCTAACATTTTCTCCCTAAAATCAATTGACAGCACAGGCCACATTAGTTAAAGTGCTGCTTTTCAAGATCGTCTTCCAGAATTTCTGAGCTGGTACTCACACAGCTTCCTGTGCCACAGCTGTGATTAACTAGTAGCAACAGTGGCCACTGCAGCTTCAGGTTGGCAAACACAGTGATGGAGGCCAGGGGTTTAATGGCTTTCCTACTCCATCAAACGCAGCTACACAATACTCAAGTAGGAAGAGGAGGTGGGGAGGCTCAAGTCTTCCCTACTTATTGGTACCCCTGTGGAAAACACTTCTGTTATGGGGAAATGACACCTTAATGTTAGGCAGGTGTACAATAATAACTAAAACTGAATCAAACCAAACCAGAAATCAAACTCTACTGGGCAACAATAAGACAATGAGTCTAAATATTCCTAATGCAACTGTCAAGGCCATAAGAGCAGCTCTATGGCTATTCTTGTCTCTACCATCCTATATAAACAAACCCTTTGTACACCCAGGGATGTAACAAGTAAGGATAGAGCCCGGGTAGCCAGGGTAATCTGTTGAACACAGAGGCTGCAGCCATGGTAAGCCGTGCAGTATTTGCACACTGTTATACAGTGATTGCCCCACTACAGTAGAAATTTCTACACACAAATAGACAGATTTGTTTCGTCAGGCTAGCTCCGGGTTTAGTGAGCCACTGTCATAAGAGAGCAGGATATCTAATGTCCTCCTCTGCCTTCTGCACACACAATCAATTCCAGACAAACTGGGGATACAGATATGAAATATAAAACTTTATAAGTATAGGAAACATCTTTAAAAAATAAATTTGGGCGAGCGAGAAGTCTCAGGGCATTGTACAGACGCAGACGTGGGGGTGCAGTGGGCAGAAGGGTGATGACTCTGGATAACAATAGCTAACTGCTTATCTAAATGGCTGTCAGAGAAGATGCCCAATATCTCCCAAAAGGTGTGTGCCTAAAGTGACAGCTATACCAATTAGTCTTACCTGCTCATCTCGGAAACATACAAGCATATGATATAAATGCATGATATATGTTGAAGATAAATTAAAAACGAAATGTTCATTTCAGCTAAAAAAAAAAAGAGCTGGACAGCTTAATACTGTGATACAGCAGAATAAACAATAAATCCACATTAACCAGAGTAGACACATCTCAGGAAAGAAGGCAAATTCAGAATTACATAGAATATACTATTTCTATATATGAATCAATCCATTTTATGTGTATGTGTGTTTTGGTTGCATGTATGTCTGAATATCACATGGTGCTGGAAAGGTCAGAAGGTGCTTTGAAACCCAAAGAAATGAAGTTACAGAAGTTGTGAGTCACCATGTGGTTGCTGGGAACTGAACCTAGGTCCGCTGGAAAAGCAGTCAGTGCTCTTTACCATCTCTCCAGACTCCTAAGTGTGCATACTTAAAAAGCAACAGAAAATGCTATTCATATGTGACTATGAAGTATATTCAATGTAAAAGCACACAAAGTACATCAGACGACAAGACACTAGTGGCTAGATAGGGGAAAGGTAGGCAAAGGAAACTTGCAGTGTTTAATTTTTTTCTTTTATATAAAAAATGGAAGTCAATAAAAAGCTCATAATTTTGAATTCTGGGTATATTCACATTTGCCACATGGCACTCTAGACTTGGGGCTGTTACTGTTTCCTAAAGGTTACCAATATGGTTAACTTCACAGTGAGAGCCATAAGGCAACAGAGAGGATCTGGAGTACCGTTGTGCTTCAGATATAGTGATTAATTACTAATTCCTATGCCAAAAGTAAAAACAAGCTTTTTTCAAGTACTGTGATATCCTATAGTCTCTATTTTGTAGTCTATTTGAACATACTTTAAATACACACACACACACACACACACACACACACACACACACACACACAAACTATGATTAAGAGGAAATGCTAACAATGTTAGTTTGGTTCAATAACTCATTAATGTTAAATAATTTATGATTGGTAATTAAAGAATATGAATTATGAAAACTGTCGGGGACCGTTGCCCCAACATAGAAACTGGTGCTTTGCCCTAAGCATGTTCTCGGAGGTGCGTGGAAGAATCAGACTCTTTCACACCATCATCGTCCTTACAGCATGACCATGCTTTTATTTCTCTCCTCCCAAGCTCTGAATGCCCTCTGAAAATGCTCCTCCACCCTCAGGAATTCTCTATTCACATTCCTTTTCCGGGGATACCACACCTCTCATCCACACACCTGCATATCTCACCAGCTTTGGAGCCAGCAACTTCTTCCTGGGCAATCTACAAGTCAAAAGAAGGCTGGAGCCAAGCCTTTCACCTTTTGTCTTTCTAAATTGCTATCTTTCCAACTATCAAGCTGTATTCAAGCCATGGCCCTTGCCAGGCTGGCTGATATCAGAGCCCACAGAAAACTGCAAAAAATAAAATGTTATCTTAATTAAAACAGTTCTTAAATAATAGCATGGTACATATATTTTACATGCATGGGTTTCTGAAACAGGTATTTTCCTCTTCATTAATTAGAAAAATTAATATATTTGGGCTGCTTCCATATTTAATCAAAGATACCAGATCAGTGTTAGAATAATTTGAAGATTTGGTCTGTATTTGTGGTTCCTCCCAGTTATATTACCCACTTAACATTTTTAAATGCTCAATGTCAGAGATGGTAAATTCATTTTAGAATAGTTATGCACTCTGATTAAAACGCTTTGCTGCAAAATGCTCTAGATTCATTACAGACTCCATTTCATATGAAAAATATTTGGCTAACAATTCCAATAGTACTTGGTTGTGTTCCTAGTTAAAGGGTGTCTAGAAATACAGTCTGCAGACTCTTGGGCTTGTGTCCTACGAGTCTCCATGATCTAAGCTGAAATCAAATGTGAGCATCAGCCATCACTTAGATATGTACATCCTAGATAAAATTTGCTTGTGGCTTGAGTGGCAATGAGAAGCAGTAATTTAAAATGGTTAACCCATTGGTGCTGAGCCACCTGCCCCAGAAAATGAGTTCTGAAGAGCTGAGACCAGCTGGAAGAGCCTTCCGGTGGGGAACTCTCCATTGCTTATAACAGGAGTTCTGCCATAAAAATTCAGTATTACTAAACTTTCTCTTAAGAGTATCTACATGATAAATATTCACTGTGGAAATCCCAAAGAGTGCTTCTGAATTACATTCAAATATTAAAGAGTTTGTTCTTCATTTAGTCTGAATTATAAATGAAGTCTGGGAGCTGTGACCTTTGACTGCTACGGTAGGCAGCAGACAGCAGATCTAACAGGACATAAGGAAATGTGCTCTACTAAGTCTAACCAGCACCGAAACTGCTAGACCTGCTATGCACAGATGGTGAGCTCAGCAACAGAGGAGGACTGCAGTGACAGAATGCAGAAGTCCAACAACCTCAGACAGCGGGAGGATGGACAGCAGGCCCAAAAGAATCTCACTTGGACTTGCCAGTGCCCTAACTCAAGAAGAGCTGAAGCAAACACCCTGGGTCAAAGGCAGCACTCTTCACAATGGCCAATAATATGTCGATAGGAAGATATGGTTTTTCCATATATATGCAATATTATTTGGAAATAAAGTTGAGCTACATACAAAATGGATGAATCTTGAACACATGAAGTGAAAGATGTCAGATATAAGGGGTCAAATGTAATATGGCGCGCGCGTGTGTGTGTGTGTATGTGTGTGTGTGTGTATGTAATCCAGAATGGAGCCACAGCCACAGGAAATAGCTCCCAGCATTGAGAGAGGGAATGAGTGGGGCAGTAACACTAATGGGTGAACATCTTTATGAATGTACTAAACCCCACTGATCTCTGTACTTTGAAAGTACAAATTTGAAGGTTATATGGAATTATTTCATTAAAACAATCATCTAACAATAATAAAAATCCCCTAAGTTTTAAAGGCATTAAATGTCAAATATCACCCCAAAGTGGTAAACTAAGTAAGAAATAAATGCCAAGGAACAGACAATCTTTTCAAAGACTCTTCATTTCAAAGAAGGCATTATTTGAGGCAGTTTATTTTACAATGATTTAAAAAATATTCATGGAAAAAGATCTGAACCATGAAGAAACCTTTACTGCTACTGTCAGTCGCCAAACCCTTTCAGAATTTTTAGTGGTATCCATGGAAGCCTGATGGGCACCCCAGATGACCCTATAAAATGCAAAGCCGTGACACTTTCCCAAGGACTTCTGTGGCAGTGGGGAATCCACTCTTTTCATTAAAAGCTAACAGTTCTTTTACTTAGAGGCAATAAGAAGACTGTCAAGGCTGCATAGCGTTTTTGAAACCATCAAGAGTTCTATTTGACTGGGGTTTTAAAATGAGAGCAAGAATCTTGGAGCGAATGCGATGGTAGCAATGTCACTGGTGCCACCCACAGCAGTTACAAGGACAGGGTTTTGCTATTGGCTAGCTTTAAGACAGCAGCTGCCGGGGAAGAACACTGTGCTTCCATATAAGATAAGTGCATCTGAACACCACGTGAGCAAATAAAAACAGCCTGCAACTGTAGCCTCTTGTTTACTTCAATACAGATGTAAACTGAGAACTTTTATCTTCATAAATGTTGTGATTTATGAGATAAGTATGAGAAATAGATCTATAGCTTGCAAAGAAACAGATTTTTTTTTACCAATTACAACTCACCTAGAAGTAACTGAGAAAGACCAGCAGTTAAGGTGAGTTTCTGGGCAACAGAGAATAATATCTCATGTCTGTCACCAGGAACAGCTTTCAAATCCCGCACTAAAACTTAGAGAGTCTCAAAGATTGTAAGGCATTTTCGATTACTGACTTCTATCCTAACTCTGTTTCTTTTTTTGCGGTGACCCAACGAGATGAGCAACTAGTGTAATTTCCTTGTTTGAATGAGATGTGGATACAGGCATTTCTTGTACTCCTGCAGGCTGCTTTCTTCAGCTGGCCACCCTGTGCTCACTGTGCACCTGCCTTTGGAAGGCTGCAGGAATCTCGACCTGTTGCCAAATGAGCACCCTCAGGCTCCAAGCTATTGCTTCCCTGGGATTTCTTGGACAATTAGGGGCCATTAAAAGTTGTTCAACTAATAAGCCTGGCATATCAGAGTGAAAGATGAAGAATAAGAAGAAAAGTTACTCTTGGAAAATACTTTTATTTAAAGAAAAAGTTGAAGAGAGAGAAGTGCAGCAAGGTTTTAAAAGCAGTTGGAACATTTTAGGGAGGTTGATGAAAATACTCTCGGTGGACTGTGGAGGTGGCCATACAATTCTATGCCAATTGTGTCAGCTAGAAATCTAAAACTGTACTACAAAGGGGGAGATTGGCTGCAATTTATACTTCAATACATCTGACTTTAAAATACAGTAGTTATCTCTGAGTGGCAAGATTATGGATTTTTCTTTATTTTTTCCTTGCATCTTATAAATTGTCTAAGGTGATTATTATTTAACTTCAGTCAATAAAATACAGACTGAGAATATGGTCTTGGTTACCCAATTCCTTTTACTCCTTTCCACGCTCTTGGGAACAAAAGAGGGCAGGTCCAGATTGGGCAGAGTCCAGATGGCAGTGTCCTGTGTGACTACCAAGTATTTCTACTGTTATGTTACCCTGTTAAACCTAACCTCAGTTTCCGTGAGCAGAATCCTCTACTGATGCCGTTGTAGGGAGAAATGGACCAAATCCCATCTTCATCAAAATCTGCACGTTTTACAGGACACATTGCTCTGTGGGGCTCTTGTGTGCTGTGAGGCTTTCTTATGACATGCTGTGCGGTGCCTACTGCAGGGTTTCCTGGGAGCCATTTCTGTCACGAACGTACACATAACACACCTGTGCAGTGAACTGCAACACAGGACACCACACATCTCAGCATCTCTCACCAGCCATGACTCTCAAGAACTATGCTGACAGAAGTAGTCATGGTAGGCTGCCTGCTTAGCGGACCGGAAAGCAATTCATCTATCTACACGTGCTAAATATCACCCTGAGCCAAGCTAGATGTCAGAATTGGCCCCCAGGGGAATTACTTTTAGCAAAGGTGCCATTTCATCTATCTAGAGTCCATTTAGCAATGAGAAATGGCCCTGTATGAGCTTGTTTGTGCAGTTTGTTGGCGGAGACCACTGAGGGTCAAACAGTGCTCTCCTGATGTGATCGCACAGGAGAAACCACTGAACTCTTGGTACCCAGGATGGGAGGATCCACTTGAGCAGCCTGGTTCAGGTTCATTTCCCTCTTATACACTGACACTGTGACATTAGTGAGGTTTGTTTCCACCTAGTGCATACTTACTACATCAGGACTGCTTCTGTCTCAAGGATGGCTGCTAGGATGCTCAGGGCAAAACTGGCTCTCAACCTCAGCAAGGCAATGTATGCTGCATACACATTTTTTGTTGTTGTTCTATTTTAGTCTTGGCTCCATCCTATCTTTCTAAATTTTACCTCCATTCTCCCTTAAACCCCACACTTTATTTTTAGTTTTTACATTTTCAAAGATGTTTCAAGTGTATTTAGATGAGATGAAATATTAACTAGACCAGCTACAGTGTACTCAGAATGAGCACCTTCACCCACTTTCAGGGCTTTTCTGGTGTAGGAGGGTCCTTCTGTATTTGGGTTGCTTTCATTGGTTAATAAAAAAACTGCCTTGGCCTTTTGATAGGGCAGCCCCACATTGGGCGCCAAACTGTTGCATGAGGAGCGGCTGTGTCCCTGCTGAGGAGCGGGCCATGTTCCCGGCGCCCAACTCCAGGCCATGGGCCTGCTTTTGGCCCTGGCTAGCTTATACCCGGAATAATTAAACACAAACTGTGTTTATTTAAATACTGCCTGGCCCATAAGTTCTAGCCTCTTCTTGGCTAACTCTCACATATTATTTTAACCCATATCTAGTAATCTGTGTATCACCACGGGGTGGTGGCTTACCAGGAAAGATCCTAACCTACGTCCATATCAGGCCGGAGAAACATGGCGTCTGCCCCAGTGCCTTCTCTCTCCCAGCCTTCCATTCTGTCTACTCCGCCACCTAAGGGCTACCCTATCAAAAGGCCAAGGCAGTTTCTTTATTAACCAATGAAAGCAACCCAAATACAGAAGGACCCTCCTATACAACTTTTCAAGACTGAAGTGAGGATGTTTAGTATCATCCATCATCTTTGCATACAGACACCATCGAGTGCACAGCAGGAGCCTTATAAGTCTATCAATACCGCTAGTTTATATATGCTGGAATGCCAGAACATAAGACAAATGGAAAATCATATAAAATTATCTTTTCACTGCTTTGCTTGGAACACTTTTACTGGGGTGATTAACAGAAAATCTGAGCAATCTCACTGAGATTGTTTTAAAATTCTGAATGGGGCACACAGCAGATGAAGCTCAAGTCAAGGGAACTGAACTGTTCACTGCTGAAACAGTGTCCCTTGGAAGGACCTCATTGTGCTACCTCCCTTTTATTTGACAGAAATGGCAAAAAACTATGTGCGACTGAAAAGCCAATAAAATATACTTTTTATTTTCTTTTGCTGCATATTTAGAAGACAAAGTGTTAGACAGTCTCACAGAGTTCCTTATCTTCACTGACAAATCAAAACCTAGGGAAGAAAACTCGTTATAAAATGTCCATTTTTCTGATTAAACTCATTTCACACAAAAAATGGAGGAAAGAAATCCCAAAGGAAGCTTCCTGGTTCTGAGCAGAGATTCTACTACAACGTCCTCTGAGCCAATCAGGAGGCTGACAGCAGAGGGGTGTGAGTCTGAGAGCCAATTTCTAATTTTATCTTTACACTCTGGTTCCAAAGTAGACAGCAAGGGGCCAGGAGGCTCGTAGGGGTGAAGCGTCTCTTACACGACACAAAAGAATACAGCTATTTCCTTTCTGAACATCCTTTGAATGGCTACTGGCTGGCGTGCAGCGATGCTGCCCTCAGAGCTGAGCAGCCGTGTCTACCGCATTTGTGGATCTTCTGGAAATTACCCAAAAGTTGTGCCAAAGGTAAATGCCAAGGATACCAAGTGAGGAACTTGCAAAGCATCTTCTGATGAACCCCAAAGCTGCTCTTCCTCAGGAAGGTCCACTATTCATTTAATGAGCATTGGGATGGGAGATGGGCTGCTAAGCCATTGGCATGCAATGGTTGGGCCTCAGTACCTCACAATGAGCTAACACAAACAGCTATGAGTCCACTGGAGGGAAATGACTTGCCCTGAGGAACGTGGGAAAGACCATAGAAAGGGGTGAGCATTTAGCTGGGGCATCAGACACACAAGGAGATCGGACCTGAGATGAGACTGGAGTGAGGGCATGGAATGAATGAAGAACCTCGTCCTGTTTGGCTGCCTGGTTCCTTCTCATTATGTCTTGCATCTACCATCTATGGATGGCCAAACGATGTTCCCCACAGCCAAGGGGCAACATTATCTGCGCAAATGGATGAAGCCCCAGGAATGTGGTGGCTTTTGGCATTAGGCAGAAAGAAGCAAACATGAAACACACACAAAATAGAAAATAAAATAATTGACAGCAATTTTACTGTTACCCACAGTATTTATTTTAATTTTAAGGCAAATCTATTTAATCATATCATTCAACTATACAGCCTTAATCAATATCTTAAAAATCAAAGTTTATTAGTCATGCATATAGCAAATACACCCTCACTCAACAGATGTTAATATCTGGTCACGCTTGATCCAGATTGCTCTGTTAAATACAATTTTACAGATTTGGCCAAAACTTAGTAATTGGTAACTTCTTCCTTCCTTTGAAAAGATATTGCTATCTTAGATTGGGGTTGTTCCAAAATATTGTTTATGATCTTTTATCACATAAGTTCACTTATAAACAATTTCAAGTGTGAATAGCTGGCATGGGAAAAGACTTCATAAAAAGAACGCTGACAGCATAGACACAAAGATCAACAGTTAATAAATAGACCTCATGAAACTGAAAAGCTTCTGCGTGGCAAAGGACATGTTATTTGGACAAAGTGGCAGCCTACAGAATGGGAGGATTTTTACCAGGTACACATCCAACAGAGGACTAATATCCAAAAGAAATAAAAAAGTAAAAAAAACCAAAAAAACAAAAAAAAACCCCACTAGATATAAAGGAAACAAATAACCCAATTTAAAATGGGGGTACACTTCTAAACAGAGAATTCATAAAAGAGGAAACTCAAAGGGCTGAAAGACACTTTAAAAAAGGTTCAACATTTTTAATCATCAGGGAAATGCAAATCACAATTACTTTTGAGATTTTATCTTACTCACATCAGAATGGTTAAGAACAAATGACAACTCATGCCGGTGAGGTTGTAGAACCTCCTCCTCTGTTCCTGGTGGGAGTGCAAACTTAGTACAGCCACTATGGAAATCAGTGTGGAAAGATGGGAATTGATCTTCCTCAACACCCAGCTATACCACTCTTGGGCATATACCCAAAGGACTCTACGTCATACTACTGAGACACTTGCTCAAACTTGGTCATTCCTGTTTTATTCATAATAGCCAGAAATTAGAAACCATCTAGATGTTCATCAACAGATAAATGGATAAATAAAATGTGGTACCTTTTGTACAATGGACCAATATATCCCTCCATTAAAAAAACTAATGCAGGTAAATGGATGGAACTAGAAAAAAATCATCTCGACTGAGATAACGCAGACCCAGAAAGACAAATATGGTATGTATTCTCTTAAATGTGAACATTAGCTGTTAAGTCATTGACAAGCAAGCTACAATAGAGACACGTACAGAGAATGGAACTCAGGGGGTGGTGGTGGCAGGGGACAGAAGGGAGACAGATGTCCCTAGGAAGGGGAAATAGAATAGATATCTAAGGATAGACAAGGGGGGGAGACTGGAATGAGAGAATCAAACAGGGAGCAGGGGTCGGGGTGGGGAAGGACACCTAAAACTAAGGTCCATTTGAGGGATTGTATGGATAACTAATACAATGGCTTCAGGTTTGGGGAACTGAGAACCGGATTCTGTTTTTCTGCCTACTGACTTCTTATTCATTGTCACGTTTTTTCGCCCCCAATGAAAAATCTTAATGCAAACTTTTACTAAATCAGAATGCTGTGCAGCATGTAAAACTGCCCACCACACCACCACCCCCCGCCGCCAACAACTCCATGTATCCATTCTTGAGTCTGTGAGTCTGTGCTTCTTTTGTGTACTGGGACTTCCCATCAGGGCTCCTCTGCTCTGGTGAAGGAGACAGCACACATGGATGTTTCTGTAAAAGGGCACACACTGGAAAATCCCATTCTTATGCTTTACAAAATCTGGCTGTGAGCTCGTCTCTAGAGGTGAGAGTTCCAAAGACAGGGATTCCTGAATAATGGGGACAGTTTCACTGGGCTTCAAATCCACACATAGCATGAGTATGGTGCTTGCCTTGTGTGTAGCCCTTTAAGATACAACTTAATGAGGTAATCAAATTCAAATGCACCAACTTGTACATAGCCAAGTCTTCATTCCTTGGCCCCTGCATGGACATTAAACACAACTCCAGGGCTTATCTCAGGGTCTGGTGACCCTCCAGCCTTCTGCAAAGGCAGCTCAAAGCTTACTGTTTTTTTCCCCTCATTTTCTCTAGATATCAACTTTTATTATTGATATAAAATTTTTTTTTAAGTTTTGCAGGATAAATCTGACTTTTTCTGAGTCAGCTATTGCCAGTGCCAGACATCCTGCCTAACCCACACTGGATTATTTTCTTACAAACATAAAATTCTACTTTTCTATTCATCTGGCCCATCCTTTTTGAAAACACATATATCATATTCCTGACTCCATAGATTTCTCTTTTTAATGCTAAAACTATTGATACCTTTAAAAAAAACTACTGAGTAGAATTAAAGAAAAATTTTGCTTTTATAATGTCCCCTTCTTTGGAAAAATTATTTCATTGGTTATTATAAGGCATAATTTAGAATATATAATATTATAATATATGATGGTATATGTTATATATTATAATATTTATAATAGTACACCTTGCTTATGTGTAAGTTTTCTTAATATAAAAGACTACTTAGGCTAACAAGATGTCTCAGTGGGTAAAGGCACCTGTCACCAAGCCTAATGACCTCAATTTGACTCCTGGGACAAACACGGAAGAGGGAGAGAACCAACGCCTGCAATCTGTTCTGACCTCTACATGTGCACCATGGCATGAGCACTCACACATATACACACTCACACACACCAAATAAATAAACATGTTTTTAAAATGGAAAAAAGGAAAAGACTTTCCAGATATTAAAAAACTATGTTCACCTGTGTTTACACCTTTCAATAGTCCTACTGACTCTATTTGTATGCTTTATGTCTTAAACACACCAGCGCACACCTGTTAAGGCTGAGGCTGAAGCATTCATGTACACCAAATCTGAGAGATTAAAAATCATACTAACTACTAACTAGAAAAGAGAAGCTACAGGCAGCATCTTAGTCAGCAAGATGATTTTGTCGCCAATGAGCAACAACAGAAACTGGGGAGAATAATTCAGTAGTTAGAGATGACTGATGAGATTTGGGGCTGTAGGGTACAGGTCACATATGCTTAAAATTGTGACTGTTACAAATAATACATGCGTCTAGCGATCCTTAACTTTTAAGAAATAGATCTACAGATAAGCAGGGATTAATGCATGGAGTATATGGTAGTAATTTACCCAATAGTGATCTTTTTAAAGAGTAGAGACCTTTTAAATAGAAAACAATTGTGATTAAATATTATTTTCAATTAAATGCTGTTTGTAATTACTGTATTTGACCTTAAAAATATGATCATTTTGTACTTACCATATCGAACACTTTGGATTATTTCAGTGTAATTGTTGTATATAGCCGTTTCACAGATTTTAGAAAAACTCAAAGTAAACTGAAAGCATTTCTAATGGCCAACTAGACCATTCCACTTAGAAATATGTATTAGCTTTAAAAGTTCACGCCATGTTGCCGAAGCACCAGCTAACTCTACCCAACAGCTAGCCACTAACTGTGACGGCATGCACGCTACACGTCACGTTTCTGAAGGCAGCAGTCCTCCTTTGCTGCACGAGCTTACCAGAGCTGTATCAGACACTTCAGCACAGGACTGAAAGACAATCAATACTGTCAGCGGCTTCGCACAAGTAAAACGAACAGGCATTTCTGATGTCTGATTCGGAATGGAAGTTAACAGGAACATCATTCTACAGGATCGGCCGCTAACCTACTGAGACATGTAATTTGGGGCATAAAGATAGAGCCACTGGCCCTGTACCTGGTGCTGGCGATGCTTGGCGATTCTGCTCCAAGCCTACATCTTTCTAGCTGACTGGCAACAATCTGCCTTTCCACTTCCAGTTCTCGGGTGAGTCGCTGGAACTGAAGCTCCTGTGAGTCAAGGAGATAAAAGGTAGATAAGGCGACCAGGTTTGCTGCTCAGGAAGACAAGGATTCATGTTTGTCACAGGAAACACAGGAACATACTCATCACATAAAGCTACAGTGAGGCGTGTGCAGTTCGGGTCCTGATGGCTATGAGCAATTACCTGTAGACACGTGGGTCTCTTGGTTGCTTACGAGCCCTTTGTTTTCAATTCCAGTAAGGTTTTAAACAGCACTTTTGCAGAGTGCTACATTAAACTAAGGGTGTGCAGACCCTTATCTGATGTTTACATGTGAACATAGCAAACATCTGGAGCACCTCCTCCTCAATGGCTAATTTTTTTTTTATCTCCCCTGCTATACGGTATATCAGGACCACACTACAACCACACAGAGATCTCCATGATGGGAATCACAGTACCATGCTTGATACAGTGACTGCACTATGGAGATAAACAAACGCCACAGTGAGTGTCTGGCTGTACTCATTCTATAATATAGACAAAAGAGATTGTTCTATTCACAATGGATCTATGTTGCTACCCTGCTGCACACAAATAAAAAGAATATGCTGGACTGTGAACTCCGAACTTGTCCTGAAAAATGGGAAAGATGTCTAGAGAAATATTCTTTACGCTAAATCAGAAAAGCAAACCAATTTTATAATTAAGTGGTTATATTTAATTTATGCTTCTCTTTGTTAGCTTGATTGAACTTGATAAACAGAGAGCACATCATGCTATCAAACACCAAAAGATCAAAGCAGACATATTACTTATTAAAACTTCAAGTTAGAATTGACATCTGCAAAAATACACCAAGGTCTTGTGCACCATAATATCTTCCCACACATCTATCCAAATGCAAGTATTTAATTTGACAATGACTTACAGCTCAACAGAGCAGGCACGTGAACATTAAAGAAATAGTTATGACTATGTTAATATTTATTTGTCAGAAAATTTAATTCTCTGCAGTGACTACTTGACAGCATTGGTTTTGTAAATTCCATGGACTATTCTTAAAAGAGTTACATGTATTTTTTATTTTTAAGCCTTTATTATAAAATCTTGAATATAAAAAAAATGCACACCAAAATTAACCAGATCTAAAGTCTATGTACAACTCACTGAGCTTCCACACAGTTGGAAGAGGAATTTAGAACGGAAGCTGGAGCTTCTCATTCACACTTTTTAGTCAGTACTGAATATATTTATGCACTCATCCATTTCTAAAACAATGACAGAATTAGAACTAGAAAAACAACTGCATTTAATATTCTTTCATACATTGTATCTATTACATGCTTTCAGTTCTTCCACATCCATCCCCATAGTTAACTTTTTATATTTTCTCTATTCATGTGAATTATAGCCATACCCACATGTACATGCACTTATATATAAATAGATTCTTGTCTAGGTTCTGCATGAGAGAGAACAGGACAGATTTTTCCTTCTGCAATTGTGTGACTTTTCTTAATTTTATACATTCTAAGTTTATTCATTTTCCTGCAAAATTTTAATTTTTCTTTAGAGTATAGTATTCATAGATGTGTGTACATATACTTTATGTGTATATATATATAATTTCATTATCCATTCATCTGTTGATGGACAAGTTGTCCAATTGTTCATTACTGTGAATAAAATATCAGTGAACAAGGGTACAAATATCTCTATGGTGGAGTAGGGAATTCTCTGGGTAGATGCCCAGCTGGGACACATCGTAGTTCTATGTTTAGATTGTGTGTGTGTGTATGTGTGAAATCTCCAAATTGATTTCCACAATGGCTGTATTAATTTGCAACATTGGATAAGGGTTCCTTTCTCTCCACATCCTCTCCAAGATTTGCTGTCAGATTTATTAATCATAGCCATTTTGATGGGGGTGTGGTGGAAACTTAAAACAGTCTTATTCTGTATTTCCCTAGTGGCTAGGGATATTTAATACTGTGGCCATTTGTGTTTTAAAAACTGTCTATTCAGTTCATTTGTCCATTTGTTGATTGGCCATTTTATTTACTTATTTATTTTTTAGCATTTAATTTCTGCAATTCTGTGAAAATTCTGAGCATCAATCTCTTGTCTGCGGTATAGCTGGTGAAGGCTTTCCCCCACTCTGTGGGCTGCATGTTAACCATGCTCATTGGTTTCTTTGCAGTTGAACCACCTTCAAAATTAAGGTGTGCGTGCGTGTGTGTGTGTGTGTGTATGTGTGTGTGTGCGTGTGTGTGTGCACAAGAGCACACATGGGGGTGGAGCAGGAGACAGTCTCTCACTATCTCTTTAGGTAGCCTGGCCTGGCCTGTCACTCTGAGATTCTACTCCTGTCTCAGCCTCCCAAGTGTTGGGATTAAATGCAATTGCCACTATAACCAGTTAAAATTAAGCACTAAAAAATATATCTAACTAAAGATGTGAAAGACCTCTTGAAAAGACAGAAGATACTAAACAACAACAAAAAAAGTTCCACGTTTCTAGGTAGGGAAAATTAATATTATGAAAATGTCTATGCTATCAAAATTAATTTATAGAATTAACACAATACCATTAAAAATTTCCATGTCATATTTCAAAGGTTCAGGAAGAATAATAAAAGAATTTATATAGAACCACAAACGGTCACAAACGGCCAAAGCAATCCTAAGGAATGCGAATAATACTGGAAATATCACAATATACACTCTCAAATTATACTATAGAGAGCTACAGTGATGAAAACAGCCTGATATCAGCATAAAAGTAAATGGGTAGGGCAATGGAATAGAACAGAAGAACTGGAAATAAACTAGCAAAACTACGTACATGTAATTTTTGACAACGGGGAGTAAAAAAAAAATACACTTTGGGAAGGAGGGATATAGGCCTATCTAACAAACAGTGCTGGCAAAACTGGCTTTCTCCATACAGTAGAATGAAGTTAGATTCTTATTTTTCTCACCTGTACAACAATCAGTCGTAAAGAAATCAAAGATCCAAATTCAAACCCTGAAACACAGAAACTTGCCAAGAATGTTTTAAACAGGAACCAAGCCCAGGCATCAACAGATGGGCCTGAGGAAAATAATAGTTTCTGCGCAGAAAAGGAAACAGTATTAGAATAGTTTTAGAGAAGCGATCCTCAGCTGCTCATCACCTTCTGATCCTGAGATCCTTTTCCAGTGAACTCGGTGGCACAGGCTTGCTGGATAAGGCACAGATGAACAGCAGCTGGCTATCAGTGCTGCAATAATGACTATGATGTGTTTGGGGGAGGGGAGCGCGAAGACCAGATGGGCACATGCTATGCTGCTCTGTACCAGCTTAAGATGAGTTTAGGAGAGCATCATGCTCACCTTGCAATGTTTTGGGGTGTGTGTGTGTGAAAGAGAAAAAGATATATTCTTTTATATATTTTGCTCAGCTGTTTATTAGCTATGCCTCTCTCCACAACACTGGCTATCTGTATCAAGTTAGTCCAGGAAGGGGGAGCACTCCCAGATGCCCAAGTTTCTATAACATTGCTCATACCCTGCTCTCAGTGACAAATAGGGATTGGGGGCTGGCATGCTTTTCCACTTAGGGCCATCCAAGTTACTCCACTGGAGCAAGATTTCAAGTAAGAACACAGCCATGAGAAAATAAGTTCCTTTTATAGAAAAAAATTCTATCATGGTAGATCTTTAAAGTGTGTTTGTGGCATCTTCTATGACTTCTGAAACCACCTTTCAAGAGACTGTAGAGCAAATTTCTAATTGGACTTAGGGACAAGACATAGTTTCTCATATTTCTCACTCACAGCCAGAGGTAAGGGACTTTGCCCTGGCCTAAGACAGACTCCAGCCAGCCAGCGACTCACGTCTTCACCTCACACTGACCTCCTCTTCTTCCTCACCTCTGCCTACTTGTGTCACTTCCTGAATCAGGCCTCAAGGTCAAGTTCCTCACACAGATCATCCCCTCCCCCCAGGCAAGTGTGCATCGCTTTCTCTGATCAAGTCTGTGGGTAAGTTTGTAAACTGTTCTGGAAGCTGGGACTCAAGCTTCACTCTCCGGTCACTGTTCTAAGTGTGAAACTCATTAATAAACACTAACTAAACTCCGGTCACTGTTCTAAGTGTGAAACTCATTAATAAACACTAACTAAACTCCTTTTCTGCTCAATTAAGAGCATCGAAGCACCTCAGAAACAGCCACAGGCGTGGAGTGCTTGGGAGGCCTAGGAATCCGTGCTGGAACTCTCTGGAGTCAATGTAACACCCTAAAGAACAAAGTCTATATTATACCTCTACCAGGCAGACCCAGAGTCCACACAATTGAACATTACCCACTCATTTATCAAAATCATTGTACTTATGGGTCCCACTTCTCAGTAGCAGGACATTATCACAGTGCCGAAGGTAGAGGACCAGGAAGCTGGAAAGCAAGGCTAGGCAATTGTTATCTAGTGGACATTTTCAGATAAAATATATGTTTGTTTTATTTAATGATAAATATTATTTCTACAGAATACAAGTCACTCACCATACGTAACTGGGACCCAGATGGACGAGCGGGTTATAAGTATTTGATAATTCTGTCCCTATTGCCTATTTTGACTTACTGATGTGGAAGGTAGCATTATGTAGTCACACAAAAACACATCCAATGATTTCTAAAGTAACACTCATTAATATAATTAAACAGAGATATCATTTGTATATGTTATCCTCTAAACATAAAAATGTGACTGGTCCTTAATCAGTATTCAGGACTGGGCATCTAAATTAAGGAAGGAGCAGTAAGGAGATAAAAATGAAAAGAATTTGTAGAGATAACATGTGACTATCTTCAAAGTCCAGCCAATAAAGCCACAGTCTTAGAAAGAAATGAAAGTACCAATAATATGCTCTAAGATAATCTGTGCATGCATTACAAGGCTCTTCATCTTAACTTCATTGCAGTCATAAATGCATCGATAAAGACTGAGGGAGCATCAGGGCAACAGAAATCATGCTGCATTTCATGACGATGGACAGGCCTGCCCAGTCCAGGGAGAAGGATTCACTGCCCTAGCTCACTTACTACCAAAACCCCCAAGAACCCCTTGATCACAGGCACACTCTTGGCCACGCCTCCTAAAGAGTCCTGGAGGTGGCTAAGGCTTTGTCTTCTGCACTGAGGTTTACACCCCTCCTGCAGCTCCTTCCCTCTGTACAGGCACTCAGCTATGACAAATTTCTGCACAGAAAACACTCCATGGGCCCCACCTTGGCCTGTCTCATGTTGGCTCCTTTTTCAGTGACAGAAGTTTCTTTCTGAATATTGTGAGATGCTTCGGTTACATAGGAAAAGTGCAGATAAGAAAGCAATCGACTTCTGTGAAAGTGAGTAACAGGCAGGTAAGACGAGCCTCACTGTTCTGCTAGGACCTGCTTCAGCGGCCTTAGGAGCTTGTAAATCGGTACCTTATGTTAAAGTACAATCATAGCCCCAGGTTTTCTTCTCCTGGCTTCTACTCTTCTCTCTTCTGGATCTGATGTAGATTATTCTCATGAATATTTATGTAACTGAGTTTACATATTTATATTTATGTAAATAGCATACTGTACACTTCCTTTGTGGATCAATTTTAATATAGTAAGATCCTGAGCTATCCGTATCAGTATGGGCAGTTCTTGCTCATTAATTTTCAGTGATCGATAATACCCCACTTTATCATGGACCCATGAATTGTTCCCAATCGCTTATGCAATTATGAGCATTCTGTAAAACAAACATTCTTGATTAAACCTTGTGCATACGAGCCAGGCTTCTTCAGAGCGGATACTGAAGGGTTATTTCTACTTAAAGGGATTCACATCGTCAATTTTATTTCCCTTTTTAAAAAAACAATCTTATCACAGAAGATTCTTTTTATTATTTATTTATGTGTTATGTGCATTGGTGTTTTGTCTGCATGAATGTCTGTGACAGGGTGTTGGATCTCCTGAAACTGGAGTTAGCAACAGCTGTGAGCTGCCACGTGGGTGCTGGAAATTGAACCTGGGTCCTTTGGAAGAGCAGACCTCTTCACTGCTGAGCCTCTCTCAGCCCCCAACTTTATTTCCTAAGGGCTGTTGGATTATCTTTCAAAGTAGCTGAACTTCCACCTCAGCTGCCAGCTGTTGAGTCCCAACCCCCGCACTCACTGCACTGGATCTGGTCTCCCTCTCTCCCTCCCTCCTTTTTGGGAGTCTACCTGGCCTATGCTTTGGTTTGATACTTCCTCAATAACCAACATTTACTTTCTGGGTGTACTGGGCTATTAAGGTTTTAGAATGTCACAAACATCAAACTCTCAGGGGAAAAAAAATTCTCCTTCCTGCTACCACAGCCCCACTTGTCTTCCACGGGAAACACCACTCTGTGGTAAAGCTGTAATTTCATAGGGCTTTCTCACTGGACCAGGATTCTTCGCTCTGAGCAGCCTTCATCTGCAGGCTGCAGGCAGCAACAAGCTCATGGCTTCGGCTGTCCGTCCATCATGGAGGGGAGGAGCAAGGCAGAATGGTAGCCAGAAAGTAAAGGACAGGGACAGAGAGGAGTCAGGGACAAGACACCAGCAAGGACACCAGTGGCCTATTTCCTGCTGCCAGGTTCCACCTGAAGCTTCCAGAACCTCCCAAAACAGCAGCACCAGCAGGGGACACCTCACATTCAAGCCACAGCACCCAGCCCTCTGCAGGTCACCTGCAGGGAGAACGTCGGTCAGACTGCTCGGCTCAGGATGCCCCATTCCAGGTTCAGCATCTGTGATCCACCTTCCTGTCTAGTTCAGCTCAACAATGCAGTGTGAAGGCTTTATTCTGCCTATTTGTTCCATTCAGGTGAAATACTGATCCACATATTCGGTCTATAGTTAAGGTTTTCTCCTTTATTTTTCTAAGCCATAGCCATGAAGAATTCCTCAGTATTAAATCATCAGTGCCTTCTTTAGGCTTTAGTTCATACACTGGGTTTGTCCCAAAGAAAATATTTTCTACTTTTGAGATTTCTAGTTTGCTTCCCTCCACCCCCTTAAACATACCCATCTGTTTGTGCAAGTTCGTGTAGATCGTGTAAAATCTCACTCCTCCTGCCCCCCTTCCTCCTTAGGCTTACACCTTTGCCTAAAATCCCAGGCTTGAGTTCTCTTTCTTCCTCCTGAAAACAATTTCCGTGTTTCTTTGAAACAGCAGCACCAGGAATTCTGTGCATTTGTGTCTGAGGCTACCGTGCCTTGCTCTGGCTTCCAGAAGCATCCAGGATTAGATGCCTCCACCCCACCTCCTTTGATAAACAGAAATAGCTGCACTAGGCTCTCAGCTTCACTTCACCTCCTGGGGTGCCCACTCTCTGATGGCTGTGGTGCCACATGTCCTGAACCTTTCCAACTGTGCCCCGGGGAAGTCTTGTTCTGCTTTACAAACCTCCTTTACACGCCGTTCATCTCTTACCCAGAATATTCCCCACCTCTGGGTTACTAAGAATACTCACCAGGCTTTAGCGGCAATGTAGTTCTTCACTAAAAATACTTCTTTTCCTACAACTCTCTCTGGTACAGACTATGCACTCCTCCACACCTAACACTGAGGTGCCTTCCAGAAGGGAGGGTGTTCTCTTGGCTCCTCACAGGCTCTACTTATTAGCATAGAGTGTTCATAGTATTCCTCATCACCAGCAAGTTATATAATCGTCCGTCATCAGACCTGGAAACCGTACACCCTCTTACACTCTCTTCTTTTCCTTACTGGTGCATGCCAGGTATTCTCCATGTGTGTGTCGAGGTTCACTGTGCTTCGAGGCAAAAGCCATGCGGCCTCACCTGCTCACCTGCATCACCGGTGTGTGCTCACTCCTGGCTGCCTGCTTCATCACCACAGGAGAAGCTATCGCGTTTTCTATGGCGGTGGTGCTAACAGTGAAGAAAGAGCAACAGGCCCTTCTGTGCAGCCTGTGAAGTGTTCACGATGCTGGTTTCTATCTGCAGTCACTGCTGTGCTCTTCCAGGCTTAGTGGAGATAGTGGCCCCTGCTGTTCAATGTTTCCCTCTCCTGGACCCTTGGCCCCTCTAAGATCCTGCTTGTCTGTGTGTTCTTTAATATTTCCTCTCATTTAATACTGAGGTTGTTCTCATCTGAAGACACAGCACTGTGACCCCAGGCTTGTCAATCTATTTCCTTTTCCTGTGACCTATACTAGCCTTTCACTAATAATGCTTTACATGTCTCCTTTTAACAATACAATACCATCCAAGGCACTGAAGTCATTAACATCCTGGATCCTAATTAGGCTTCTAGGATTCAAGGCACTAGGCAAGATAATTGCCCCATTCTGATGTCACATTATATGAAGACACTCCTATCTTTCCTATATTCAAAAGATGAGTGAATTGAAGTCATTATTGTTTTAGATATTGAGGTAGGCACAGAGAACAGTTTTTAAACTGATCTTGTGATTCTTTTCACCAGTAGGTAGACAGTCCCTGGGTGGACCTCAAGTACTGCCCCACCAAAAACCACTAAGAAATCTGCAAAATCTAATTATTATTTTCTAATCTAAATGACACTATACCAAAACAACCATATTTACAAAGGGTCCTTGGATTTCTCAGCCTCAAGATCTCAGCTAGTACCACAGAGGTGATCTAGTGTCTGGATCATCTACCCCAATTTAATGTCTGTGTAGCAGTCTCCCAATCAATGCATAATTACAGAAATGAGTAGGAACATAAGACTTATCTCCCTTGTACTAACTAGTTCCCTCTGAATAACAACAATAATAGTAATAAAAAGATGTGAAAAAC
This sequence comes from Dicrostonyx torquatus, assembly GCA_028555095.1. NCBI lineage: Eukaryota > Metazoa > Chordata > Mammalia > Rodentia > Cricetidae > Dicrostonyx > Dicrostonyx torquatus. The sequence goes on from JAQHUG010000108.1 coordinate 2,725,252, forward strand.
AAAAACTGTCTTACTCAAATGAAAACCATCAGTTTCCCCAAGGATATTAATAGGTATTCCCCTGGGAGTGAGGTGTAGGCATGTACATGAAACAATTCATGGTTTCCCATACTTTTAACTCAAGGCTCTTCCTTATTTGTTGCACACTCCTGAAACATGACACTCCTGTGAACGCCCACCTCCCTTTCTTCATCCCACAGTACAGTCCAATTACCAGTTCAAGAGTGAATCGAACATTTCATTCATCATTTTATGTAGTAGTAAAATAGATTGCAAAATTTCTAAAATTTATTTATTTATAAATATTTTATACAATGGCCTGAATGATATCTTATAGGGAATCCTTTTTGAAGTCCTTAAAGCATTTGAAACACAACTCTTTAAAAGGCAGCAAAGATGTCTGAACACAAAACAATTTGTTTAAAACTATGTTCTGCTTTTATCTGAAGTCACAGAGAAATACAGACAGAGGTGGGCTGGACCTTAGTTACCCAACACTTCATCGACTCTTGGCAAAGTGTGTGTATATGCAAAACAATCAGTAATTCTTCTTAAGACTTTCACTATTTGAGGTTTTCCCAGCATGGTTAAAATTCTTTACATTTTTAGAGTCCTGTTGTCAAACACTGAGGCGACATGACATGAGGACAGTGAGAACCTGGAGTCAGTGCTACCTGGCAAAGGATAATGCTATCTTCCAATAATACAGCAGTGATTTGGTAGAACAGATGTTTAAAGCATGATGTTCTTTTCCTTAAAATGTAGTACCTTTGCTATTGAGCTTTTCTTTGAATTTCATATTACACAATTATGAACAACAGCAAATATCAACAGTAACTTCGACTGACATCCCCCTACGTACGTATTTTAAAACTACTAAGACGCATGGTGCACCAGGCGTGGTGCACACCTTTAATTCTGGCACTTGGGATGCCGAGGCAGGAGGATTGCTGTGAATTTGAGGCCGGCCAGAGTTACATGGTGAGACCCTGTCTTCAAAAGCAAACACACACACAAAGACAAAAGATACATGCATGATACATGTCCACTGATGTAAGATGGTTATCTGGGAGCAAACTGACTGTATGGTCCAGGGTTATCATTTGTTGAAATGGAAAACTACATAGAAAAAATGCCTGATCTCCCATTTTTTTCTACAGAGAGTATTTACTGTATACAAAGCCAAAAAATATAAAAATAGTACAAGAGTCTAAATTTCACCTTCCTTTATGAAATCTAACAAATAGTATCACAAAATATGAGGCTAGATTTAAAACATTTGGTTAGCAATGAAAAATTAATAGGAAAGAAAATACGATTTATCTTAGGTGTGTTTCCTTATAGCCATGCTAGAGCTGATTTTGTGGTGCTCCTCCTGCTCCAACGGAATATGCACATGTCAGTTCTGCTCTAGCCTTAATGACCTTTGTAGAGGCTCGTTATCCGGTTCAGCGATTAAAGACATGTTTCTCAATCTCGTAAATGTTTTGTTTTATTCATGTAACTTCATTAAGAGTATTATTCATTTCTAAACTTTTAGAATTTACCTTGGCTTCTTCAGGACTGTGATTAAGAAAGACCAATGATCTGCCCACAGCTATAAAGACATAGTTAACCTTCAAGGACCATTGGAGCGACAGGAGAGCCAGGCCATATCTGGTGATGGCTGAAGTCCAGGTGCCTATTTCAGCCTTTTTCCTAAACACGCTTTCTCCGCTGACACTCTCTCCTTGATGCTGGTTAGCTACATAATAAAGCCATTTTTAACTTAACCTTTCACGGCCCTTAGAGAACATCTGTATGTTCCTTATTTACCTAATAAAATAGTTTGAGCAGCAGCTGAGGATGTACTCACGGCAGAACATTCCCTAACCCTGAGTTTGACTTACTGTAATCCTTGCCCACAAATAAACATTTCTTTTTTAAATTTGTGTTAAGGTCTACATGGCTAGCAGTGTGGAGGGAAGAAAAAAAAGAAAAACTTCTTCGAAGTGGCAAATTTGAGAAGATGCTGTCTATGTTAATTTTTTTTAGATAAAATTACTTGTCTGAATCTCTAAATTAGCATACTGGATACTTTTTTCATCTTGTATATAATATATGATCACTTGTGAAGACATTTATTTGCTTATGTTTGGCACAGATGTAATCTGCAATCATGAGTTTATTTCCTGTTATCCCAACATTAAAAATATGCTGGATGCTACGGAATGAGTGCTGACTGCAGGCCGGCACTCTGCATATGTTCCTCTAATTCTCACGCATGTGTGCAGGTCAAGGTCAGAGGACAAGGAGGGTTGGTTCTCTACTTCCACCTTGCTGAGGTCTTTCTTGATATTTCTAGCATGCTGCCCACTTCAGACTAGTTGGCTTAACAAGTTTCTGGCAGAGGCCCCTGACTCCACGTCCCATCTCAGCTAGGGAATACTGGGATTATGAATACACGTACCTCATGTGGATTCGTATACTTCAGTTCCGGGGACTGAACTAATAGCATCATCTGGGCCATCTCTCTGGCCCTTGTTTTTTGTTTTTGTTGTTGTTGCTTTAAGTTCTTAAAAAACACAAGCTAGCTTTGAGTGGCGCAGCCGTGGGGCAGAAGCGGTATGCTAAACAACCTGCTGAAGGTTACTGGATTCTGATGTGAGGAGGTGGAGCGGGAACTCTACAGTTGTGCTCTTTCCGTTACCGAAAGTTCAACATTTGAGCTTCTTTTTCTGCTCTATATGGTTATATTTAGAACTGTAATTAACTTTATTACTTCAAAACCTTCTCCACAAATCAAATAAAGTCCTAGAACTTAATAAGAAGTGCCAGATGCCAAGTATACATGGGAACTTCCTGATGTCAAGGGCAACCGCACAGTGGGCAAAGACTAGCGGCAGAATGAGAGCACTGCTACTTCAGTGCCTCGGTCTACACACACATGCATGAAAGAGCAAGGCAAGTGCACACAGGAAAAAAAAATCCATAAAAAGATGATCTAGAACATTTTTATAACCTTCTTAAAATAAGAAACCTCAAGACTGTAAGGGAAACAGCTCTCCTACACCTAGCAGAACATACAAAGAGAGCCACAAAAAAGACTAGAGATGCAGGGAGCCCTCTAGTTAGTGGGGGAGCACTTGGTCAGCACAGCAGGTGTGACTTGGGCTCCACATCCAGTACCACAAAAGAAGTTCAAGGACGAGAGACAGAGGCAGAGGGGGAGATGGGGGCAGTGAGCAAGAGCAAACCAGGGGAATGGGTACAGCAGACAAGTAACCGAAAATAAAATGTGAATGTTAATCAAAATATTGGGAAAACTGATTGAATTCATTAGCATGAAGAAATAAAATAACAACTTGACAGCATTTTTCACGTCACTGGCAAACATTTTAACGTATAGTGACAACCAGGGAGCTGGGGACCAGCACAAGCAGATAGTGAGGTTTGCTATAAATCTTTGGCAAATCAATCTGATAGTAACTATTACAACAAAAAGATACACATTTCTCGTGCTTGCTTCGGCAGCACATATACTAAAATCAGAACGATACAGAGAAGATTAGCATGGCCCCTGCGCAAGGATGACACGTAAGTTCGTGAAGCGTTCCATATTTTTACAAAATTGGGAGCATGGGGGTGGGAGGTAGAAGGAAGGAGAGAAGGGGAGGGTTGAGGAGAACTTGAGGGAATGGGATAGTGGAGATGGAGGAAGGGCAGATATGAGAGAAAGGAAAGAGATATCTTGATTGAGGGAGCCATTATGGGGTTAGCAAGAAACCTGGCTCTAGAAAAATTCCCAGGAATTCACAAGGGCATCCCCAGCTAAGACCCTAAACAATAGAGGAGAGGGTGCCTGAACTGGCCTTGCCCTTTAATCAGACTGATGATTATCTTAAATATCACCACAGAACCTTCCTCTAACAACAGATGGAAAAAGAGGCAGAGCCCCACATCAGAGCACTGGACTGAGCTCCCAAGGTCCAGTTGAAGAGTGGAAGGAGTGAGATTATGAGCAAGGAGATCAAGACTGAGATCGTTTGCCTGAGCTAATGGGAGCTCACCAACTCCAAGTGGACTGAGAGTGAACGAGCATAGGATCAATCTAGTCCCCTTGAATGTGGTTGACAGTTGGGGCAGACTGAGGGATCAATGACAACGGCACTGGGATTTGTCTCTACTGCATGTACTGGCTTTTTGGGATCCTATTCTCTTTGGATGCACACCTTGCTAAGCCTAGATATAGTAGGGAGGGCCTTGGACTTCCCACAGGGCTGGGTGTCTTGTTCTCTCTTAGTATTGAGGGGGTGTGTGTGGGGAGGGAGTGGGAGGAGAGGAGGGAGTGGGAATTTGGATTGGTATTTTTTTAAAGTAATGACTCTACAATTATACTTTTCAGTATCTGGTCTGTGGAGATAGAAACAATGCATACAACCTCATCTCCAGCATCGCTGGCAATAATGTCCACACCAACCCACAAAGCATCATTTTAACTACAGCATCTCAGACAGTGGCACACTAAATAATCATTAGCAGAGTGAATTTAATAGCTATTTCTGACCTCAGAAGGACCATGACATGTGATTTTTAAAGAGCCAAATGAAGAGCTAAAGCACAACAAATAAAAAAGCCCAAGACCTGAAGGCCTTGGAAAAACCAAAGCAAACTCTCATCCTACACAAACACCAATTCCAAATGGAACAAAGATTTTAATGCAAGTCCTGAAACTGAAACTGCTTTAAGTAAAAAGTAGGGAAAATATTTCCACACATAGCAAAAGATTTAAGATTGAGTTTATTTTGAATGATGCATATCTATCTATCTATCTATCTATCTATCTATCTATCTATCTATCTGTCTGTCTGTCTGTCTGTCTGTCTGTCCGTCTGTCCGTCCGTCCGTCCATCCATCCATCCATCCATCCATCCATCCATCCATCCATCCGTCCATCTATGTAGTTACCAGTATATGATATGGGTATATGCCCACGAGTGCAGGTACTCATTGAGACTAGAGTCTTCAGACCCTCTGGAGGTTGAGTTATACTTGTGAGACACATGATGAGATGCTTGGAACTGAACTTGGGTCATCTTCAAGAAGAGTATGTATTTGTAACCACTGTGTCATCTCTTCAACCCCCAAGAACTTAAGGACTGCAATTGCTCAGAGAATAATGCCAACAACTGCCAAGAAAGGTCTTATGAAATAATTTGTTTCTTTTTAGCAAAGGAAAACAATCAAACGAAGAGATAATCCACAAGACAGGAGAAATTCTGCCAGCTATAAACCTGATGGAAGAGTAACGCCTAGACTGAGTAAGAATTTAAAAATCTGAATGAAAATTTAAACAACCCAATCATTAAGTTTTCAAAAAGTGGAATGGAAACGACCAGTAAATATATGAAAAGATGTTCAACCTTAGTAGACATCAGAGACATGCAAACTAACAATGCATCCAAGATTCCATCCCACCCAGAATTAGTCATTGAGAAAACAAATATCAAATATCAATGCTCGTGAGAACCCAAGAAAAGGAAACAGTATATACCCTTTTGGGGATGTGGATTAGTTCAGCCACTATGGAAATCAGTATGGGGGTTCACAAACAAGCAACAAACACGATATGACCCCAGCTCTACCTCTCCTGAATAGTGACCCAAAGGGCATCAAGCTGAGATACCACAAAGGTAATTACAGATTAGGGTTTATTACAGCATGATTCATGATAGCTAAGTGTGGAACCAAGTCCGGAATCCAAGAACAGAAGAAATGAATGAAAGTGCAATATGAAAGTCCTTTAGGATATTTTTCACCCATAAAGAGCAGAGTCCTGTCATTTGCAGGAAAATGGGCACAACTAGAAATATCAAATTGAGCTAATTAAGTCAGCCTCAAGGAGACAAATATGTTTTCTCTCATTCCTAGATTTTATATAGGTACATTAAATCATGTACTTATAAGATACAAGACTGTTGGGGGGGGGCAAAGAGGACCAATAGTGAGAAAAAAGAGAGCGGAGGAGAAAGGGGTATATATGCTCAGTGTACAATATATACTATATGGGAATGTCTTACCATGTCAGCATCATGTATGATGAATAACGTATACAACAAAAATTAGATTTATAAATAAAATAGACCAAGAGTTATTTGTACCATAAAACCACAAGTGATCCTCATTTTTAGTACTTGCTTAATTTTTTCACTTTTTTTAACTTATTAAATTTTGACCTCTTAAAGAATGCCTAAAGAATCAAGTTTCATAAAGAATATGAAATATATAATAGTAATAAACACCTTATCTTGGATAAATGAACTGATTTAATAATAGATTCCACTTTATATATTTCTCCATTAGATAATTTAATAAAGACAATTTTTATAAAGATGCTGTCTGGCTCACTGTTTAATTGCAATTAATTCTATTTCACAAACTGTTAGTAAGAACGAAATTGTTGTAACTCTCACCATTTACCATCTCTTGAACTTCATCTTCTCAGATTGAAACTACATTTTCATTAGAAAGGAATTCTATTCTCCCTATACCTTGTTTACAGGCAACCACCATATTGCCTTTTATACAAAACTGAATCTCATATAAGTGGATTAATACACAATTTACCAGAGGCTGGAGAGATGGCTCCAGTTAAGAGTACTGACTGCTCTTCTAGAGGACTGGGTTTTGATTCCCAGCATCCACATAGCTGCTAAGGACTTTCCTACTGCCAGTTCCAGGGCATCTGATAACCCTCTTCTGGCCTCCACAGGCAATGAACACACATACAGGCAGGCAAAACACCCGTTCAAATAAACTAAAAACAAATCTCTTTTTAAAAAGCTATTCACCTTTTGACTGCCATATTTTATTTAGCACAAAATTCTCAAGGTTAATTTGTTCAAAATCTTTTCCTTTTAAAGACAATTAATATTTCCTTCTACATGGGGAGAAAGAAGAGGAAAATAAAAATAAAAGGATGAGAAGGTAAAATAAGTAAGGATGCTTGAAACTGTTATAAGGAATCAGTATTAGCTACTTAAACTATCTATAATATACATTAGTCAGTGTAAACTATACATGAAATTTTCATATCTGGACTAACAATGCTCTCTCCGATAGCCATAGATTACTTAACAAAAACCTAACACCAGGCATGAGAAGCTTGTTTTTGGATTGTTGTCAGGGTTATACACATGTCATCCAAAACAGACTATTACTATTGACCTTGGTTTTGTTCCTCCCAACTCCCTGTCCTGAGGTGGAAGGTAAGTAAGATTCTGTTGTTGAAGACACCATGCACTTTAGACATTGGGCCCAGAGGTCACCGAGATCGAAGTAGCCAAAAGTCTCCTCCCCAAGGACAAGTTTTCATGGCACCACAAGGTGCCACAAGGTGCCACAAAAGCTTCCAAAGGCAGGAAGCAAACGGCAATGCTAACTGGTCATGACACCTAGGAACAACCTTAATAACCAGCACGACCAGGTAACACTAAAGGTCCAACAGTGGCATTCGGACTCTGGTAGTAACCAACAGTTCCCTAATTGGACGTAAGATGTGCTCAACAAAGAGGAATCATGACTGATATCAGAAAGCCAGCTGATTACTCATGCTGGAGAAGTCATGGGTTTTGGAGGAGAACCTACGACCACCACTTCATTAAACCAGTATAATTCCAGTGACATTCATTCATTTATACATGGATAAGTGTGGTCCTCACCCCTCTCTTTGCAATAGACAAAGATCATTAAAGAAAACCACAACCAAAATACAGAGTTGTGGCGCCAACTGATAACATCTACAACAGTTCTCACACCTAAAGCTAGGAGAGATCACTGTGGAAGAGGAGACAGAGTCTAAGAGTCGCAGGAACAGGGAGTTTGCTGTGAGCATACATCTAGTAGCAATAGCAGAAGCAACGGTCATAAAATCTCGGCAACATGGCCACCTAAACATATCTAAAGAAGGGCAACAAAAGGAGACATGCCAAGGTGGAAAAGTTCAGAAGGTCACAAACCTACAGGAGAGCTTCAGGCAGCTAAGGAAGGCTGAGATCGGAAGAGTCTTCTCTAGAGAAGGGAGCACCAACTAATTATGCAGTACCAAATGATCAGCCCTGAAAACATCTGTACAAATAACATTATACAGACTGACCAGGATGTAGTCCTGTAAAACAGATCATGAATCCGAAACAGAGCAAGAGGTAGTGAGTACAGCAGATATCTTGAGGGAGGGAATGGGGAAACTGTACAATTGTAATCTCCAAAAATAAAATAATTTTATTAATGGGTACTTGGATTGCTTCTATATATTTTCAAAGTATATAGAAATGTAAAATATAAATCAAAACAACAGTGAAGTGTATCCTCAGATTCCATTTCTGTTTCTTTCTCTCCCTGACTACTACTTAAATCAAACCGTTATTAACTTTCATAAATTCTAGTACTGAAAAGTATTACCCACCAGGATTAAGCCAGCGATAGGCTTTCATCTAGCCATTCGCTTGTTTACAATTTAAGTGCCTTTTATGAGCCCACAGTACAGCGAGCAGAGGAGATGCAGAAAAAGCCACAGGAGGGCACAGGTGTTCTGACCTTCATCATGAGAGCACAGTGCAGCAGGGCACCCCAAGAAGCCCAGCTGGTGCTCCCAGAAGCAAAGTGGTCTAGGCTGGCAGGGATCTTAAACTGAGAAAATGATTTAAGACTGTCAAAAGAGAAAATGGAAAGGTTAAAATATAGTCCAATTTTCAGGTGCCAAGTAAAATCAGTTTCCTGGAAAGTCAGATTATAAAAAGATGCAGGTGATGATGAGATTTCAGGGCTTGGCATCAATTTCCTGGTTGGTACAGGGCAAAGGGCAAATGCCTCACTGGGGTGGAACATTTAAAGACACAAGCTAATGTGTGAAAATTTTTACTGGACTTCCAATCACGGAGGCTAGCTCTAATATCCCAGGGTAAGAAGCGGCACACATTTTATACAAAAGATAGACAGTGGACAGTTTATTCATTCTGCACCATAGGATAGGTCTCTGTCAGGCAGTCATCATTGTCCTGAGAGTGAGAACGCAGAGGGTCACACAACTGTGATCCTGCTACAAATGTTCTTTTGATTATTTTCAACCCTAGGAAAAATGAATAGAACATTCTTAGCTTGTGGCCTGCAAAATAACGGGTGAAGTTCAGATTTGGTCTGTGGTCACAGTTTGCCAGTTCCAGGTTTTGAGTTTGAGCCTATTTATTATGTGGACACATATAAACAGAAGTAAATTAGAATTAAGAATTGAAGGGAACAACGTGGTCGGGACTCTGTCAGTTACTAATGGTGCAATAGTGGCCAAGTCACTTTAACATTTATCAACCTGGGTTGGGTCATCTTTAAAAGGGCACAGAGCACACAGAGCTGGTGTAAAGGCTATAAGCAAACTGCACAGTCAATACTGGAGATACTTGCAAAGAGTTAAGACAAAAGCTTTTTTTTCTTTTGTAGTATTACAGATAGAACCTGGACTCTTAATTTTTCTCATTGCATTTCTTCGTTTATTTGAGAGTGTGTGAACGCATGAATGCAGATGGAGAGTGGAGGATAACTTGCAAGAATTGCTTCTCTCCCTCTATCATATATATGGTCCGAGGGATTGAACTCGGGTCAATTGAACTTGGAAATAAGCACCCTTTATCAGATGAACCATCTTGTCAATTCAGAATCCAGACAAGCACTCCATCATGGCTCTATATCCCCAGTCCATCAATTAATTGTTTAAGTATCTCCCTTAAGAGGAATTTAGGGATAGATGCTGAGTCCTAAGCAGAGAAGACAATGAGGTAACTTTATAGACAGATGTCTGGCATCCACCTTCACTTGGCTCAGCACTGCACAGTTATTAGATCACTCACTTAATAACTTACTTTTCACCTTCTCATTATTTCCTGCTTCCCATGGCCCTACTTGGTCATTTTTTGTTCTTTCCTCCTAGTACTCATATAAGGAGGATCCAATTTATTCACGAAATTACAAGAAGAAAGCAATGTCTGAAGCACCACTCAAGACAAATAACTGAGACCTGAGTGGCTGCTGCTTAAGGCTCCACTGCCTAGTGATTAAACTACAAAGCAAGCCATCTACATGAAACTAGGTGTCCTCCAGACTCCCTTCCCCCAAGTTAAAACTAAATGTCTCTATCTAATTGGCCTGAATCTCTCTCGTGGGAGGCCAGGGACAGGGACTAAATTTTGAAGTTTTTCCTTTTTTGTTCAGGAAACCCCGAGTCTTTATTTACTTTTTTCCACTATTTTATTCTAAGAAATTCTTTGACTACTTTATAAAATGTTGGTAAAACAACTTCTTTTGCCTTTGCTTTGTGAAATTACTCTAAGCAACAGTTTCCATACAGGCAAGTTCTATCACCGGTGAACCAATAGGAAAAGGCTGTTGATGTTCGTTCTTAACTCTCCTCCGTCCCAGAAACAGGAGAAACCCAAAAGTAGAAGTCAGCCTTGAACCACGAGCTCACTGTGATTCTCAGAGTGGTTCCTGAAGGTCAGAGCAGAGGCCAGCATGCATTAGTATTCCCATCCTAGAGATACAGATCGTGTGTTTCTAAATCTTACATCCAAGAGAAGGCAGAACAGGAAAATAGAGCCAAGTAGTACAGATAAGACCTAATTAAGAGCCAGTCTTCTGACTATCAAGGTCTTATCCATTCCCCAACTCTGCCATATAGCTACCCTATAACTTCACTAACTGCGCTGGCCAGTTTCCAAAGCTCCGTGTATTAGTGCTATAAATCTTGACCACCCAGCACCTCTCAGCGTGACTCTCTCCTTGACATTCTCTTTCATGGGAGCACGTCCCTCTTGCCCTAGCATTTTTCTCTGGATATGCTGTTTCTCCTTTAGGATCGTGTCTCTTTTCCACTCCTTACAGACACTGGTGTTTCTAGTATTCAGTTCATGCTATGATTTCTCCACAGGGGATTTTGTCAGGAATAACAGCATCAGCTGCCATTTCCTGAGCATATACTGCATGTCACCTTATTCCAAACCTTTAACTTTCACCTAGAAAGGCAGTGGCTTCTCAGTAACTGTATTTGAGGAATGGTGGTATTTATCATTAAGAGACAGCAGCTCTGGGATTAAGTCACTTATCTCTGGCATACGCCATTCAGGGGACTGTGTTTCCTAAGATTCATCTCTGCACCTACGTTCTTCATGCTTCTGCTGCTCTGTGGCTTCAGGCAATCAACGTGAGGGTGGAAGCCTCTCAGGGTCGACCTTTGCCTAGCTCTTCCAGTGCGCATTTGCATGTTCAGTTATCTAGCAGGATTCTAGGACAGCCTACACCGGTGGTTCTCAACCTGTGGGTCGAGAACCTTTTGGGATCACATACCAGATATCCTACATATCATATATTTACATTGTGATTCATGACAGTAGCAAAGTTAGAGCTAAAGTAGCAATGGAATTAATTTTATGGTTGGGGTCACCACAACATGAGTAACTGTGTTAAGGGTCGCAGCATTAGGTAGATGAGAACCACTGGCCTACACAATCCCAAGCAAACGCTTCTAGAATTTAACTAATCTAATCAGCTACCTCCACCACACCTCAAAAACTCATCACACCCCTCATAGGCTAAACACCAACTAACTCTTACTGAACACTGTTTTTGCATATAAGCCTAAATTCACACTTGCATACATATCGGTGATTTATCTTTTAAAATAAGCAAATATAATAAAATTAAAACAAAGCAATTTAACAACAATGTTATTAAGACATAACTATTTTATTTGTGGTAAATAAAAATTTGTAATTAGGCAACCTGGGGCATTTTCTCAGACGAGGACACAAACTTGGTCTGAACAAGTATATAGCATGCATGGTGCATATTTACTAGGTTTAAGAACAGCAACATTGTCTCTAGGCAGACAACTTCAGTTGTAGGAACCGTGCAGGCACACGCCTATGAACAATACACAGAACAACTCGGATGGTTTCAGGTTCATTACGCTGCTCTTTAATGTAACTAAAACCATGTCTTCAATACATCTCAGATAGTTTCACTTACAGAACTGAGGTAACAGAGTCCCGGGCTGCTACTTATTAGGAGCTACATACTGTACCAATGCTCTCTCCTCTGCTTGTCATATGTGGTGACAGCCAATGCCCAATGAGTGACTTCTATGTGATAAGTACTTATTAAGTTCCTACAACTCCCCCAGGAAAATGCATTAGTATTCCCATCCTAGAGATATAGATCATGTGTTTCTAAATCTTACATCCAAGAGAAGGCAGAACAGGAAAATAGAGCCAAGGAGCTATAATTTCAGGGTTTGTCTAAATTTTTTTTATATTGTGTGTTTGTGTGTAAGCATGTGTGTGCAGGTCAGAGAACAACTTGTGGGAGTTGGTTCTCACATTCTATCTATGTGGGGTCCAGGAAGCAAGCCCAGGTCATCAGGCTTGGTGGTAGCTTCCCCTCCCCACTCAGCCATCTTGCCAGCCCCTCCAGAGCTCTTTACAGCCATCAGTCTTACACCACAACTGGTATAACTAGCAATAAAACTGATTAAGTTGGAGAGGAAGATAACAATCCCTCAGAACAGCAGTTCTCAACCTGTGGTTCACAACCCCTTTGGGACTGAATGACCCATTACAGGGGTCACCTAAGACCATCAGAAAACACAGACATTTACATTATGAATGATAACAGCAGCAAAAATTATAGTTATGACATAGCAAAGAAAGTAATTTTATGGTTGGGGGTCACCACACCATGAGGAACTATATTAAAGGGTCTTCACATCAGGGAAGTTGAGAACCACTGGCTCAGAAAATAATACAAGCCAAAGTCATGCACTCAAAGTCTCACCTTTGGCCTATTTTACTCTGCTGTGATTGTCTTCTTTAATTTCATAACTGTGGTTCATATCAAAATACAATGGTGTTGAAAAAACACCACCCAGGTTCCTACTCTCCAGAGATGCAGGTGTGGACAAAGAGAACTCTGCGAGCCGATGTGAGGACACTGACGTCTCTGGAACTCCCATTAGGTAACAGTGCCTTCTAAGACACCCAGCTCACTCTATGGTGAGGCAGTAATGCTGGCTCTGTAGACACCTGGGATCACAAGCAAGACTTCATAAGAGCAAGCAAAATAGGAAGAGACTTATTGTTTTATTTATCTGGATTTCTCCATTCTAAAAATTCTCTGTGTTCTGTTTTTGAGCTCATTATTGTCAATGGATGTGATTGAGAAAGAAGCCAAACAAGTCTCAGGTGAGACTGCACCATAGCAACAGGCCTGCCCGGAGTTCTTTGGGGAGCAGGATTTCAAAGAAGTATGTGATTGCCTATTCACATTCTTGATTACAACACATCGAGCCATTAAACTAAATTGCAAGCCACTAGTATATTACAGGAACTTTAAAAAATAAACTACCCTGTGCGAAGGTATTTTTCACATATACATTCACATTGAGATGTGTTTAATTGTTTGTAGCCCTATTTCTCTTTTACTCAGAAAACAAGGGAACCATCTAAGCTATTTCAGAACTTGACAATGTCACAGTGCACTAATGTGATAAGTCTGGCAATGCCCTTTGTCACTGGTAAATAGCAAATCTTCTTCCAGCTCCCACTTGGGGACAAAAAATAAATGGAATTCTTCTTAGAATTTGATCAGTGGTTGAAATGTATATTGATCTAGGCCAACAGTGTCAGCACAACAGAAACTCGATTCTGTTTCATCATTCATGGGCCATGTCTACTGACTTAGTGAAGCCGGAAGAGAGAACAAGCGCTAACCGGGAAGAGGGGTTTCTTCAGTGGGTTGACAACACTGTCAGCTTCCGCACAAGCTAGTCACAGTCAAAGGCGGGGACTGGGGTGGGGCTAGGTAGGGATACAGAGAGCAGAGAATGACCTCATCATAACTGTCATAAAGCAAGCCAAGGCAAAGGTAAATTAGTGTGAACTCTTGTTATTACCCTTCTTCGCTTGCTCAGCATTTTCCACATTTGTGAGGTAGACAGAGTAAAACATTTTGGAAACAATTAGATCAAAAAAAATCATCTATGTGACATAATCTTTATGCAACCAATTTTCAGTTAATTATACTAATAAATACAACCAATGATGTGAGTCTAATCCAAATTACTTACATTTGGATTTGTAATGCACGGTGTCGCATTTCAGCAGCGGCTCTGCTTTCCTAACTGCACGCTGCTTTGCTGGTGAAGTCCGATTACATTTCTTTACTAATCTATAAACAGTGTATGAAAGGGGGGGTTTCTCAAACCTCCTGGGCAGGAGGACAGTTTGTTCAGTTAAAAAGCTAGCTCTTGAGAAAAAAAGAACAAAAGCAGCAATAGGCAAACAATCTCAAATCCTAATCACTTTACAGGCACTTCATATTTACACAAGACTGGCACGGCTCACTTGGTATAGGGTAATTTTAGCTGATACAGGAGTTGGCCTTAGAAACTTGGGAAGCCCAGTATCACTTCACTGAATAAAAATGTGCTTGTGTTTAATTAACTGAATATGGCTTTTAAAACGGGACAGTCTCAGAATCGACTTACCCCATGACAACATCCTGACTGTACCGTGTATACCAGAGAAGAGCAAACTGCCGTGATTAAGGGAAGCACGCAGAGCTGCAGGGACAAAGTGACACACTGGTGTGGGTTTTGCAGCCTACCAACACTGTACCATTCTGTGGGTGCTCTGATTTTTTTCTCTGGGGATACCTGCAAACCGGGTAAGCTTAGTGTACTGAGAATACCATTGGTCAAGATATAGAGAAAGTGGAGAGACTAGCAGGAAAGATTCTTTTAGTGAAGATGAAAACTTAGTTTTGGATGGGCACTAAGAGCTCAAATATACTAACAAGAGTTTATGATCTGAAAATACAACTACAATGTTTAAAGAAGTTCCTGGCATAGAAAGCCAAGGTGAGCTACACAGGCATAGCTGGCAGAGAAAGTCTAGATGAGCTATCTAGAGAGACTGTTCCATGATGCAGAGGTGAAATAGCGAAGGCAGACATGAGCTTAGTCTTCAGTACCGGAAGTCTGGAGAGCGGCAGGCAGCACTGAGGGGGAGAGTGTACTGGTACAGCCAGGACTTGTGCTGGGTAAGCAGCTGTCACAACTGGGAAGTAAAAAATGCTGATTCTATATTCTGAACCTGAGAGACCCACAGGTTAAAAGAATCACTACGTGTTCTCCTGAAAAGAGCCAAAGGGAAGATGAGGGGCCATCCCATAGGACAGCGCCAGATTGCTGTTAAGGCCAGGAATGGGGACGGGGAATAACAACTGACCAAGGAGGGAGAGTTCTAGAGGACATAGGGGCTGCAGAGGGTGATGTAGACGGTAGTCAGACTACACAGAGGAACTGCCTGAAGGATGAGGGGCGGCAGCTAACGTGCTAACTGGACAGGTGTGGATGGAATCCACACCCTGGGAGATGGGAGAAATTTAGATCTTACAGCCTCTAAAAGCTTGTGGAGAAGCAGCAGGTGTGCACAGGCACAGCTGTCCGCTGTCCGTTAGGCTTTAAGGAAAGGACACACCCAGCTTAAGTGTCACCTGTCCCAGCTGTGTCTGACTTGTTATCAGGGGGATTTTACTCAGAATGTGAAAGCTGGAGGTGAGCAGGTTTTGGAGACAAAGGAAAACTCTGATGGTACTGGTCTTGGCAGCCAGGGTCCAAAATTATTGCACCCAATGACATTCTCCAGAGATTACCAAATAAATGACAACCAGAAGGAAGTGAAAAAACAAAGCAGACAGAAATAGGGGGTGCACATCCAAAGACAAGAAAGAGAAAGGGCACAAGCCATGCCTGGCCTGAGTTTAATTTCCTAACCTAAGTGTTCTTTTTCTAACTAAGAAAATATTGCGAATGACCAGAGGATGAGAGCCCGGTTTCCTTTATGGGACAGAGAGGTAGACTGCTCTGCCCACCACAATCTACTCTGTATGCTCCAAGGATGCATATATCCATTCTATGTGCAAATCAGTGTGGCCAAACCCAACATCCAGAGAAGTTTCAAGACAATACAGCATTAGCTGTATATTCTAAATCTCATCTTCACAAACAAGGAAGACCCATCTCTTCTGATAACATGAGGTTTCTGT
Source organism: Dicrostonyx torquatus (assembly GCA_028555095.1). Classification (NCBI taxonomy): domain Eukaryota; kingdom Metazoa; phylum Chordata; class Mammalia; order Rodentia; family Cricetidae; genus Dicrostonyx; species Dicrostonyx torquatus. Next base: position 2,741,380 of record JAQHUG010000108.1, read on the forward strand.
TTGTCAACTGTTAACATTATTTTGTGAGCAAGTAATGTTCTATTGAGAAAGTTCCCCCACCTCTTCCTGTGACTGTGCCATTAAGAGTTTTCCTTTCCTCTATTAGGGTATGAATTTCTGATCATACATTAAAGTCTTTGATACACTAGGAATTGATTTCTGTTTAGGGTGCAACCTAAACAGATCATTCTCCTCCATGTGTAAAGCCAGTAAATCTACTGTGTCTGAGTCAGGAAAGTAGAAGAGAAACTCTTAGTTTAAAGATGATGATCAAGAGAGGCCAAGAAAATGGAGGTAGGACGACTTAGTGGAAAATGGTCAGTTAGCACCACATATGCACAAAAACTTGGAAAAAACAAAAAATTCTAAAATACAAGACAAAACAAAACAAAAATCTCAGGTGTAAATTAAATATAAACAATGACCCCTGGCACAACGTAGGCTTAGGTAAATTCTTTTCCATCTGGTGAGCTATAAATTCAAAGTAAATTATCTTCTTCCAAAAGATAATGCTGGGACAGGCACAGGGTAGCAGTTATGGGGGTCTCATTCTGCAGGTAGACAACAGAAAATGGAAAGGTCTCACTCATCCCAAGTACAGGACTCTGACCTCCGGGTTGTATCCTAGAGTCACCGTCTCCTTCCTCACACTCACACAGGGTACTCTTTCGTGAGCTCATCCTCTGCTGGTGGACTGTGGACGCGCCATGGCATCTTACACTTCATCTTTTCTGCTCTTCTCCAATTCATGGTGGGAGTGTCTGTGATGACAAACCATTCTCGACACCCTATGCGGTGCCAGCAATTCCTGCTGTTGAAGGAGCCAGTTCTTCGCAGATCTTTCCTGGATCACATGACCTGTTGCTGAGATGGCTGAAGAATTTGTTTGCAGTATGCCTCCGGCCGTCCTAAAAAATTCAGGCTTTTTTCCTGAAGCATGCTTTCCCCACAGGGGATAAAATTCTAGTGTCATTTGCAAACTGATGGGTTGATTCCCCAAATCAACTTATAGTGTATTTTGCTTTCATTTTCCCCATAAATGTTTCTGTTTTACTTTGTTGTTACTTAAGAGAACCATGAAGAAGCCAGGCCACACTTGGCTTGGAATTCAGTAAATACTGGTCCATACAACCTTGGAAAACATTTCGGCTAATTTGATACTATGACATACAAAAAGACGGGCTTTTATTCCTTCAGTTTTCAGTTACATATTCTCAAAAGTGAGCCTTAACAGGGCTAGTTTTAATCTCCACATCTTCATAAACACTAGTTTAAAGCAATCTCATCTTTTGCTAGCATGGCTCTTAAACTTCTTTGTGCCTATACCCACTATCCAGTTCCAAAGTGAATTACACCTCTTTAAACGTCTGTTACTGGAATATGACATCCTCTGGGCCTGCAGACTAGAAATTAGTTCGATTGGGCCAGAACCAAAATTTCAGCTCTGCTTACATTTACACAGAGACTTCAGGGGAGAACATTTCTTCATCCCTAACAGGTTCTTGGGGGTACTAATCTCTTGTAGCTTCTGGCCATATCACCCCAATCTCCATCTCCATCTTTACAATTGCCTTCTCCACTATGTGGCAGATGCCCCTAATCTAGGCCATTATATGGATACTTGTGGTGGCATTTAGTACCCACTGGGCCAATCCAAAATAATCTCCCTATCTCAAGGTCCTTAAGTTAATTACAACCATAAAGATACCTCTGATAATATTTACTGGCCCCAGGCATTGAGATGCCTATATAGTTGGATAAGATCATTATTTACCTTACTAAAACTATACTGCAGAGGTACAGTATATTAATTACTAACAGTTTATCATGCCTATAAACAAATATTGACACGGCTTTCTCAAAGTGACCATTTGACATTTAATATTGCAATAAAATGCCGCAAAATTACTTTACTCTCATGTTAATGTGACACATTCACTCCTGAGTTTTCCATTTTCAAATAATTATAACTACACACGACTTTGAAATGAGGCCGACAGTACATTAAGTATAGTAAGCGCTAGTGAGTTAGCAAATGCAAGGAAGTGCCAAGATTAAAATCGACTCCTGCAACAAGTAAAGATACATAGGAGCAGTTACACTATGTCTTATAAAGCTATTCTTACGTTCTTTATCCTTGGGGTAAGCAAGAGCAGGGTGACCCAGTTTCTCAAGGAGAACACTGGCGGAGATGGCTTCAGTAGAGTAGGGGCAGCTAAGATCCTGGAAGTAAGATCAGCTCCTTTGAGCAGGGATGTGCCCAAACTTTATTTACAAAGAAACACAGATTCAGACATTGGTGATGCTGCACAAATTAATGCATAACAACCCAACAGCTTGGAGTCCTCTGCCTCCAGCTGAACACCTAAAGGAAATCATGCCTTTACTACTTGAATAGTTTTGCTAAGTTGACCCAGGGACCAAAACCCTAATGAGAATCTGCACACCAGGAAAGGCCAAGTTCCTTTCTATTTTCTCCTAAAGTGTAAACCAGTGCTGCATTGCATAAGCCAGTGTGGTAAGCTCATACTTAATAGTGAGAATGAAAACAAAGTAACTATTTGCAAAATCATAGCCTAAGAATGATAATTCACACTTCCTAGTTTGAATATAGCAAGGCTACGTAGTCTGAGTTGTTTTACACACGTATGAAAGGCCAGGTGTAGGCTGTCCGAGATGTCCCTGGGAAACACTCTATTTCCTTTGAGTTCATGCGTTTCTCAGAAGGGCTCATTTCGCAAGCCTGAACCACCAATGAAACAAGCATCAAATACTTAAAGGAGTCCAATCTTGCATGAACTCAGCCAGCTAGAGGATGTCTAAGTGACGATGTTGGCTTTGAATAGTTTCTTACTTCACATGTTTACAGCAGCTTCTCTGCTGGATCTAAAGAGAGGATTAACTTCAAGAGACTGCCAGGTTGGAAAGAGTCTTATAAACACAAGACTCCAAATGGCCACCCTTGTTTACTGCAGTCCATCACAGGGCCAGAGGCTATTCCACCAGCATATCTGCTTGCCTTGGAGGGCAAGTCCTAGCGCACACTGGCAAAGATCTCAAAAAGCATTCCTTCAGCATTAAGAACAATGTTTGGTGCAGTCTTCTCCTAACACACTTCATCCTAATTTGCTAATACATGAGGATGAATGGGTCTTGAATTTACAAAACGCAAGTTTCTTCATCTCCTGAAGTAATCACATACATTTTCCCCTACTGATATGATGAGTTTACACTGCTTATTTTTCAACTGTTAATCCAACCGTCTATTCTTGTGAGCACCACACTTGATTGAAGACTCAAACTTGGTCTTAAGTCATCAATCTCTTTTCACAGGGAGTACTGAAATGTGAGGAGTTTTGTCCTTGTTAGGTCTCACTGATTTTGGTTTAAAGTAATGTTACAGAGTTAGAGAAATGGCTCTGGGATTAACAGCACTTGTTGCTTTCTCTTCTAGAGGACCAGAGTCTGGCTCCCAGCTCCCACATCAGACAGTTTGCAACTACCTAACTCCTGCTGTAACCCAGCATCCTTTTCTGGCCTCCCAGGGTACCTACACACATAAACACATAAATAATAAATCTTTTTTTTAAAATATATCATATATATGTGTGTATATATATATATACACACATATATATAATACTGTTACTTTATATGTTAAGATAGAGTTCAGCTTTTCCTTTCCTTTGTTAGGTTGGTTCTCTATGTCCAAATACGGCCCTCGTCCAAAAAAAAAAAAATATTCACTTTAAAAGTGGTTCTTTTGGCAAGATTAGTGAAACACACATGTTGTGTTACAATTCTTACTTAATACTTATCATTAAAGAATGAGCTCAAAGGTCAAACCAGAAAGGTAACTTCAAAGGCCATTCACTGAATATCCTACCACTGCTGCGGACCTTGTGAGAGAGGACTACTGTCTGCTGTGACCCGAGTGTATCTTCTAAAATCGGTGTTGGGCAATAAAGAATCAAGCCACCTGGCTCACGCTTACTTAGGCTTTGTCAATCTAGTCTATGCCAGACATTTTTCCTCCTGAACGCCAAACCACAGGCATTCTGTGAAGCTCCAGGCCAAGTCTTTTTCTGTCTCTGTGGGTCTAAAGCACACACCTGGTAACCTGTGCCCTCCTCAGTGCTGCCCAGCTCACTCTGCTATATTTACCTCCTCTCCTGCACTGCACCGCTTCAAAGGTCATTTGAGCTCATGAATCTGACACCTTACTTGGGCTGCCTACCGTGGTGATGCTATGTCATGTCTTGGCTCCTGCCCTAAATTGATACTTTCCCCAACCCAGTTCCACATTTCTTTCCTGTAGACTGAGGACAGCTGATCAAATTGCCTGTGACGACTTTGTGAAGGAAGATCACCAAAGTATGAAGTTTGGGGTTGATTGGTAAAGCCTAACCCTTGTCATGGAGACATCATCATTGGAACACGCTCTCTTACACACATCCCAAAGGAGTTACACAAGACAGTGTTCATATCTTGCAAAAAGAATGTTACAAAATCTGAAGATATGGTATATCTGAGCCAAAGAAGAGCATGACAAAATATTAATGAGGAAAGTGGCTCATATGGCTGGGGAATCAAAAAATTATTACTCTTTGGCATTTATCTTATTCTTATTTATGCCATTCAAATATATTACAAGTCAGGTATGGTGGTATTTACTCAAGAAGCTGAGGCAGGAGGGTCACCGACACCTAGTTAAAGGTCATCTTCAATGAGTACTGCAGCTTCTCTGTCTCACACAGTAAAATATTTTAAAAAGGGAAAGTACATTATATAGAATCCCTCTACTTAAATCCAACTCAGATAAAACCCAGAAGATTGGCACAATTCGGCATATAATTTAAAATAATCTGACAGTCTACTACAGAAAGTTTGATAGTTGGTACACAAATGCCTACATCTACTTCCAGATATAAACTACCGAAGAAACACAAACTGAATTGAATTTTTTTCTAGATTCAAATCAGCAAAATCAAGCCAATGTCAGTATCTACCTCTGCTACAAATATGATTCAAATTTTGCAACCCTGTCAAAAATGCTGCATATAAAGTTTCTTTGACTGATTATGAGAAATTGAACACATAGAGTAAAAATTGAGCTGTGGGAATTAAATGAAAAAAGAAATCGTAATTTTCGGCATTCATGTAGGGAGTTTGCCTTCATAGACTTTTCATAAACATTAAACTAATTAAATTATGCAATGCACTTGTGTAATCTCATCATGAGCTCATAACGAGGAAGAAGTATGGCATCAGGCTTGGAGAGAACACAGTCCTAGGGGGTATATTTGCATATATATGTATTTATGTGAATGATTACAATTATTCATTGATATGATGAGAAAATATTAATTTAAATAAGTTCAAAGATTATGAACCAAATGCAGGAATGATGAGGAAAATCTGAGCTTCTGCACTTGCTTAGACCCCATAATTGTACACTCTGTTATACAAAACAGCATTAGACTAGAGAGGTTTTATTAGAACCCGGGAATACTTGGCAAAGGTACATGCCTTCCACAAGTTCATAACATAACACAACACAACAAAGTTACTTATCCACATATTAAAATTGAAAAGTTCTTCTCTTTCCCCCAATCTCAGTTACAGCAACAGAAGTCAGTTCTGTTGATGAAAGTGTATGAGGAGCATGGGGACAGAGAGAGAAAACAGCTCTTGGGACTCAGGGAACAGGGAGACCTAGATGTTTGGCAAGTGTAACATGAGGGTTCTGCTTGTTGGGGTTTCTGTCCCGCCCAGTACCCCACAGCCAGCAAGCCCCAAAGAAAATCACACAGAGGTCTCCATAAGATTATAAACTGATTGGCCCATTAGCTCAGCCTTCTTACTAGCTATTGTAACTTATATTAACCTCTTGTTCTTATCTATGTTAGCCACATGGCCAGTACCTTTTCTCAGCTGGGCAGCTCACATGTTGCCTCTCTGGTGGTCTGTGCAGGAATGCCAGGGAAGCTTCCTGTTTACCAAATTCTCCTGTTCTCACCTCCACTTCCTGTCTGATTTTCCCGCCTATACTCCCTGCCTGGCCAATCAGCATTTATTTAAAACATGATTGAAAGAATACAGACAATTCTCCCACAGGCAAGGAAGTTGCAATTCCAATGATGGGGTAACTTGGAGGGGTGAAAAAGAGTATTTATGTAAAAGTAACAGAGACATCTAATTTGAAAGGTTGAGGTCTACTTACTCTGATCCTTATTTCTTATATGTCAAATGAAAATAATCAGATTCTCATTTTTGCTGGTTATGGCAACATAACAATGCTTTGGGTAACAATTTTTACAAAATTATTTCTTAATTTCTAAGTGCTTTACTTCCCAAGAGCCTCCATATGCCCCTACTATGTAATCTTTCTTTTTCTTGCTCCATCCTCCTACCTCCCATAGCCCTGGCTGCAGCGGACTTCACTCTGTAGACCTGGTAAATAAATACTCTTACCTGCCTTGTTGGACTAGCGTACAGACTCTATATAGCTAGAAGTGGTCTGCTCTGATGAAGCAGTGACCACAGCCAAGAAGACAACTCTCTGAGTGGTGGTGGGTTGGAGGACAGAACCAGATCCTAATTGTTTGAGTCCTATAGCCCTCTATAGCTACTTAACCCATTTATACCTCAGTTCTCTCATACTTAGAAGTGCAACAGTCATAATACCTAAGTTGCAAGATGATGAGGAATTAGCAATATATTAACTTCAATACTAGGGCAGTGATGCCTGTTAGCATTGACCCATTAACTTCTCAGGACTGTTAAATATAATGCTTTAAAAACATGGCAACCTTGAGTCTGCTCAGTGGGTAAAGGTGCTTTGCTTGCTGCTGAACCTAACAACTTGAGGTGGATCCCCCAACCTATATGGCGGAAGAAGAGAGCAGACTCCCAAGTAAGTCATAGTATGGCCTCTACATGGTAAATGAACTTGTATGCACTAACACACACACACACACACACACACACACACACACACACAGAGAGAGAGAGAGAGAGGCATTTTCAGCTGTAGTAATGAGGTAACGTGAGGCTCTGAAGAGTGCAGGCTGCATCTGTGTGCTTTAATACGCTTCAAAAAGCTGGAGCTACCAACGGTGCTGCACGCATGTGCACGTGTACACATGATGAGCTACCATGTATGTGTAAGTATGACATGCGACTGCTGGAGGGAGTTAACTGAATCAATTCTTCAAGTTATTTATAGTTTTGTTCATACAGAGTAAAACTGGGCAATTTTTAAATTTAAAAACTTAAATAGCATTTAGTCAACAAGTATTTTCACACTCTTTGAATACACCAGGTGCTCTGCGGGGTATTAAGAAAATGCTGATGAGTTTTCGGGTTAAAGATCAAAATGTCTGAGGTTCAAAAACTTTGTCTACCTGGAAGAGGAATGTTTTAGTTTTAATTTTACTTTGTAATTTGCTCACTTCCAGTTACAAACTGCAGAGAAAATCATTTTCAGGCAATGGGAAAAATTGTGCTCAACAAGCTTACAAACCTAACTTGAGATTCTGAATCATTTAGAGAGAAAACTAATAGCTGGAACAAATATAAACTGAAATTAAAAACCCCGGATAAGAATAATAATATCCCCAAACACAGGAAGAAGAAAAAGAAACAAAACATTTAGGATTTCACTGCAACATTAATGACTTGGCATATTTAATAATTTCCACTATTATTTTACAAAGTGGTGAGAACATACAAAGACTTAGTTTATGACATTTAATCAGTATTTATAAGATGCAGGAAATCAGTATTTTAGAGCTTAAAGATAAAGTTGTATATAAAAAATACTTTAAAATAGAACTGTATTAGGAACACTGGGAACAGATTACATAGTATCCTCTGCAGTACTTTCCTACTATATATTATTTCATATATATATATATATATATGAAATAAGCAAATAATATATATATGAAATAAGCAAATAATATATATATATATAAATAAGCAAATAATATATATATATATGAAATAAGCAAAACTGTTCCAAGGAAAATAAGAATGAGAATAATATTTCTGATTTTGGTTCTTTTTGGTCCGCTAACCCAACACCAGCCCAGTCTGAATTAAAAGGTAGAGTAGAGATGGCAGCACCAGCAGGATCAGGTATCACAGCTTTCTCAATTTTCTGTGGCCAAAGCTACAGGCTGGTGTTGGCTATTTCTGCTGGGCCCACTGCTGCTCACTGGAGTTGCAATTTCCAATTTAGGAGCAGCCAGGACCACGTTCCACTCATGTGAAAAAGGAACCTCTTTTAGCCATGCTCTTCCGAAAAATGTTGTGTGCTGCCCACCAGGTGAACTGCAGGGAACTAGAAGCGGCCTGGCCCTCTAGGATGGCAATGACAGCAAAGCTCTCCAAACTCACTGCTCCTGGGATGGTTTTCATGACTGATGAATATAGTTCCATATTCTTTAGCCAAAGTATCAGCATGTCTCTCTGTTAATGGATGCAAAGCCTGACAGCTTTCTGACAGGAAGCACTTCTAGCGCCTGACTGGCTCACTCCTATTCCAAACCCAAAACCACCTGAATGAAACTCTGGCGGATATGGCAGACTTGACAGGCCTTCCGGGCCATGTCCTCCTGCACCATGTTTTTGCTCTGAAGTTATCTACTACAGGCTGCTTGTGGGGCTGAAGGAGACAGGTTTGGGGCTCATGCAGCCAGCCGTCCTGGAACTGAGCACTTGGCCGTGACTGGTGTCTAATCAGAACTGGAAGTTTAGAAATCAACAAACACCAGCTGAGTATATTTTATGACACAGATCCTATTTCAGGAAGAAATGCCTGTGTTGTGTGCAGGACAGTTTTGTCAACATGATACAGGCTAAAGTCATCTCAGAGGAGGGAATCTCGATTAAGAAAATGCCTCCATAAGATCAGGTTGTGAGCAAGCCCATAGGGCATTTTCTTAATTAGATATTGATGGGGAAGGGCTTAGCCCATTGTGGGTGGTGCCATTCCTGGGCTTGATAAGAAAGCAGGTTGAGCAAGCCATGAGGAGCAGCACCCCTCCATGGCCTCTGCTATCAGCTCCCGCCTCCAGTTTCCTGGCCTGCTTGGTTCCTGCAGTGATTTGGAAGGGCCAAACTTCCTTCCCCACTTGCTCTGGGCATGGTGCTTCAATATAGCAATACAACCCTAACTAGGACATGCTGTGTTTATGATTTGTGTGATGGTGGATGCAACTTAGTAAGACTCAAAAACCAAATTAAAAAAAAAATTGTGAAGTCAGGCAGTGGGGACACACACCTTTAATCCCAGCACTCAGGAGGCAGAGACAGATGGATTTCTGTGAGTTCGAAGCCAGCCTGATCTACAAGAGCTAATTCCAGGACAGGCTCCAGAGAAACCCTGCCTCGAGAAACCAAAAAAAAAAGTAAAAGGCTATAATGTCAGCACTCAGAAAAAATAGGCCAGAGATTACTGTGATGATCAATTTGGTACTGATTTTATATTGATTTTATTTCTAATGTCTTTCCTTCTTCTAAAACAAGGTCTCACCATGGAACTTAGGATGGCCTAGAACTTGTGACCCTCCTCCTTTAGCCTTGCAAGGGCTGGGATTATAAGTCTACCCCCACCACTAGCTATAAAGATTTTTCCTTTTTCCACTGGCATTTGAGAGATGCCATACAATTGGGAGCTTTCTGGACACATGTTGTGAGCACTTCTGGGCTTAAGTTAAAATTGAAAATGTTCAAACCTCAAGAAATCATTCCTCTTTGTTAACCTACGTAAGCAAGCGAACACACTGTTTTTAGTAAGGTGTGCCAAGATGTTTACAGCTCGAGGTAGATTATTAACTATCTGTGTGGGTTTAGTTAATGGGCCATCCGGACTGTAGCAGCAAGCCGCCCAACCTGTGATCCGAACCTGCGCCATGCCTGGCACAGCTCACAGTCATTAAAAAATTAATGGCTTCTCAAAAAACCTGCAGAATGCTACATTAATTTCAGGTGAGAGGTTCTAGGCTAGACAAAGGAGGCAGGCACCATGTTAACTCAGAGACAAAATTGGGAGCGACTAGGAGGAAAGATCATTCCCAGATGCAGACGGAAACAAATGTAACGTGGAGCAGGAAATAACAAGCAGCAGAGTAAACTCTCCACACCGTTTCAGAGACAACGCCATTGGAGCTCCACTTTATCACAAAACTTCAGTGCTCACAAACGCCCCGTAAGTGCGACAGCCCTGTCCCGAATGGTGGCCTGACGCCCTAGTAAACAGGCAGCACTTGACTAGCATTTCAAGGACAGTCTGTGAGTGTGGAGCCCAGGAACTGGGTAACACTACTGCTGGTTTCACAGAACAGATTCAGGCTAAGAGAGGGGAGGGGCCTGGCTCACTCACTAGCAGAAAGAGGCCTGTAGGAGTCTACATTAGGTTTCAGGTCTATTGGAAACCAATGTCTGCATTCTTTCCACTTTATCAAGATGCCCTTAAATTTGCTCCTAAATTCTCTAGGGAAGGACAGTGAAACATGATGCACTACCCAATTTCAGGACTACCCAACGATGACTGTAAACAATTGTGAAAGCTGTACTATGATGGTACAGAGGTGCTCATGGCTTCCTCAAGCCCCTGGGGTGGAGAGCAATGGGAAGATTTTGGCTCCCCAGAAACACCTACGAGAATTTTCAGCTCAAGTAGGAGCTGTTTTCGTGGCTCAGGTCTTGGTAGCCTCTCTCTGAATGAGTCTTAGGTAGCCACCTGACATTAATTATTCTAGGCTGTCAGGCTGCTTGCCTTTCCAACATGCCAATTCTAAGCTGGAAGGTGCATCGGTGCATCAAAACTAAGTGTGGCAGCAGACAAAGCTTTCTCAGGATGCTGAGAAGCTTTATAGGAAGCTCATTTGGGTACTTAGGGCACTAGCTGACAGTAACAGAACGGCAAACAAGACTTTGCATCTTGCAGTGTTTATGCCCAACATATTCCGTCATTGTGCACTTCAAGTCTTCCTGGCTTAAAAAAAAATCTGTAGCTAGACCTTTTGCAGATAGAGCTGTATGAAAAGTAGCTCCATATATTTTGCATAATGCTAGCAATAAAATAAGATAATCCTAATTACTACATTTGCCTTCTTCTGGGTAGAAATATATCAAAAGGGAAGATTTTGAATCTACCAATATGAGTTCTGCCAGTACTAATAAACCAGCCTGAGTGATTTCACTTGGCCTGGAGAACATCCAGGTTACAGAAGGCAAGAATAGATTAGGGGCATGCGTGATCACAGCCCTGACAAACTCGCCTGCTTCATAAAAGCACCACTATTTCTTCAGGCGTAGATGTGACTCATGCCTTATTTTCAATGAAATATGGCTAGAAGCTGGAAAATATAATTCTGTCAGTACCAATACCTCCTCCCTCCAAAAGAAAGTTGTGACATCATTTCAAAATATATTATAGTGTATGAGCAGGTTGCTGTGTAGAATGGGCCAAGGCCTGTACAAGCTGAAGCCCATGTAGTGTGGTCCTAGCCAAGCTCCAGAGACTGTCATTTTACTTAGAAGGGATCCATGAATTTCATTTTGGTTTTCTGAGAAAGGGTCTCTGTAACCTACAAAGAACTCAAATTTTTGGCAGTCTTTCTACTTCAGTTCCCCTAGTATTAGAAGTACAGGCAAGAGCAACCAGAGCCAGCAAAAGATTCTTATTTGAATAAGTCTCTTTGATGCTAACCTCATATAAATTGGTGTCTCCAATAGCAAGGGAAAATAAAGTATCAAGAATAAGGGATCAGAAGAGATGTGTTGAAGTAATTTGTTTTCTTAACGTTGTGGTTATCTCCCTTCTTATTTTCTGGGGGAAAAAACCATCTTCCTTGCTTCCTTGCCTCTTCTAGGTGACAAATAATGTAATTAGTATATTTGATGTTCATGTTTGGATTTTGTTTCAACCTATTTTCCACGACACTTAAGCATTTATAACACGCAAGTACTTGATAAATACTACAGTTCAGACACTATGCCAATCTGTAAAATACGGTGGAATTTATAGCTTGAAGTAAAGCATTATCAAAACTGAGGTTTTATACACCGTACTGTATCTTCCTTCCATAACGATACCCGTGCGCCTCCCTCCAAGACAGAGAATAGAAAATCCGAGGACGCTCTTAATGGAACTGAGTATTTCCTATAAAAATTTTGAAAGAGTCGAATCTGAAGAACTAGTTTACAGTAATTGTGGTACGACTGAGCATCCTCCTTTAAATATATACCCAAAAGTGGTATTGCTGGATCTTGAGGAAGGATTTTTCCTAATTTTCAGAGAAATCACCATACTGATATCCAAAGGAGCTGTACCAGTTTGCACTCCCTCCAGCAATGCAGGAGTATTCCCTTTACTC
>JAQHUG010000108.1:2756888-2844164 GCA_028555095.1 Dicrostonyx torquatus
GGAAAACTCAACAAATGAGACCAGGCCTTAAGTTGGTTACTGGGAGCAGGGCGGGGACAGGAATGTGTTAGGGGGTAGAATGATTGGAATACTATATATATATATATATATATATATATGTCTGAAAGTAATGTAATGAAACCCATTATTATATAATTAATATTCTAATAAAACATTTTAAAATTACATAGCTTAATAGTCTAAATATTGAAATGACTTGCACTATTATATAATTATTAAAGGAAAACTTGTCTTTCAAGAGCCAAAAGATTTTGGCACCAAATACACTATCCTATTTTTAAATGCTATTGTATATCTGAAGTATGACTACTGAAGTATGATCATTAGAAAAAACTGTGTAATGTGCATTTGTCTTCAAGTTTCAATGAGTCATTTCAATTAGTTTACAAGCTGTTTCTATTCTATGTAACCCCTAAGCCTTGACAGTTTGATGAATAAATTCAAAGATTCTACAAGTTAAGTTAGATTTATTTTTAAACTGTTTGAAAAGCCTTTATGTTTTAGATATTTTTTGCTAGGAATGCCTGAAACAAAATAATTACAACCTAAATTACTTTGCTAAGGTACAAACAGATCTAATCACTCTGGAAAACAATACACCCATAAAACACACACAAATGAAGTAAGACCATATGGACTCATCTCTGCAAAGCAGCAAAGATGGCAATCTAGAAAGCAGAGCTGGGAGCATGTAGACAGGCACCTAGAGGAAACTCACACTCTGCCACAGCTAAGAGGCAGCTTTGGGGCCCTCCCTGAAGGAAAAGTGTGTTTCTGGGATATTTTCTCAGGAGTGATGGGGGAAACAACAAACCCACCACGCAGAATGGAACTCAGCACAGAAGGACGCTGCCGTCCACCCAGTTCACGGCTGAGGCAGTCAGTCTCTTCAAATTTAGAGGCATAAAGTGTTGCCATGCAGGGGGAAAACCATCCCACAGATTAATTAACTCTGAGAGCGACTTGTGAACTGGGTTAACAAACTGAAAAGGAAACTATAATTTGAAGCAGGAAAAATCAGGGTTGGCTTTAAATGTTACCAACGGAAAAGTATCCTATGACTTTCGAATGTAAATGAAGTGCTGCTGACAAATTTAAAGTTAAATACCTAAAGCAGTAAATATACAAATAACTGACATGAAGTGCGTGCATGCGTGTGTGTGTGTGTGTGTGTGTGTGTGTGTGTGTGTGTGTGTGTATGGTATGTTTGGACACAAGAGGAACCGGAGTGGAAATGATCAGGTTTATCGTCCAATTAATTCCTGTGTCAATTTCTCCCCAATGAAGTATATACTACTATTTGTGCCTGCACATTCTTCTGAAAGGAACATATGGAACAGACCACCTTACAGACCTCCTTCCCAGCTTCCCTGTTTCCTCGACAAAGAGCTTTGCTCCCAGTGGGCTTGTGATAAATATTTTTAATTAATTAATTAATTAGCAAAGCTTAGCTAAGAGGTGCACGCTTATCTTTTTTTAGTTCACCGACAAGGAAGCATGTTGAGACATGTCTTATGTGCTCCATGTTGTCTATGTGATCCTGCTCCACATGAACAGTTGGACAGTTTGTAGAAACTCTACGGTTAAAGGGCACTGTCCCCAAACCCTGGTGTCAGCATACCTAAACGATGTTTTCAGCTCAAACAGAACAAACACTCAGTTATTCTGAACTATAACTTAGATGAGGTAGACCTGAGAATGTCATTGGGGTCCAGCTGATCACTCACAGGACACCAGAAAATGGATATACATGCTTGTTGCTAGTTAACTCACAGACACTGTTCTCATCTGTGGGTTATGGCACACCTCATCCATGCGAGTCTCATCCATGGCACACACAAAATGTCAAACTTTCATTGTTGGCATGCAACACAGACTGAGCTCTACAGAATCAAGTGTGAGTGCTCAGAATTCTTGAAGATAAGCCAAATAATGTCACGAGAGCTTTATCATTTAACCTCATTTTAAACCTTATTTCTATAATAAGAAAGAAAAGCTATGCAATTTGATCTCACTCACAACACACACATGGCACTAAGGGAAGACCAGCCTTATCTTGTGCTTCATGGTACAGCTCAGACATGGGAAAGTGAAAGTTATGATCATTACCACTGTCAGGATGACTTAGTTACCAACAGAAGAAATAAGCAAGTTTCTAACAGGGAAAGTCAAGAAGCTGGCACTGCACTTACAGTACAGAGACTTTTAGCTTAACTGTAAAAGATGCTTGTTTACAGCTCAATGAGAAAGTTTTCTGCATGAGGCTTAATGTGTCAGAGAAGACTATTCCGTGTAAATCAACCTGGGCTGCACAAAAGGGGGCTGCAGAAGCAGGTGCAGAGCAGTGCAGTTGTTTCAGTTGCAAAGGAATAAAGTAAATAATTGCACTGGAGTATGTTGAGTTCTGGGCACTCTGCCATACAGGAAGGGCGTGCAATTACTAAAGCTAGGATCACCATGTAAAAATGAAGTAGTATCAATAGGACACAGTTGGGCTCCAAATTCCCTAGTTTTATCTTCAATTTTTAAGACTCCCTGGCTCTTATTTCACTCTTTGATATTTAACTACCACTTAAATAAATATGGGCATAATGAAGGTCTACTTATAATTTTCACAAAAAGCCAGAAGACATGAAAGACGGCATCTTCCTTCAGAGTCTCACAAATGAGGAACACAGTAATCCACACTCATTGAAAATAACCCACGTAGAGCACAGGGCACCTCATTTATGAGCACACCAGAGCAAAGCTGCACACAGCACTTAGGCATGCTTCACCACAACTACCCTTTGTAGCCTATTTTGTGCCATCTGGATTCATCTCAATCTTAAATCTGGAGTCCAAGTTTTTTAAATCACTATCAAAAAAAACTAAAGACAGTGGTTTATGGGGAGGCAAAAGAAAAAAGCGCTCTTGAAGTAAGTTCAAATAGAGACCTCATTCATTCTTCATACAATTTAAAACAGAAGATGAATGCATCTACTCAGAACACACACATATACACACTCACACACACAGTAATCTTGCATCCATATAGAACTGTGAAATTTGCTAATCCAACTCATGATTGGCCATAACAGTTTTTATTTTGAAGAACATTTCTAAAACCAAGAAATAGTAGCTTATGTGTTATAAAAATACAATGTATTCTGCCAATCAATTGATTACATTCCACACATAACCTGTTGCTCACTGCCTCCCTGTACTTTTGAAGAAGGCAATGGGTGTATCAGTGCTGCAGGGAGAGGAACAATGAACAAACACTGCCTAAACACACTCCTCTACAGACAAAGCATGGTGTGTACTTCAAGGCTGACTCTATCATTTTGGTCTTTGGTTTTCATAGGATGAAAGCCCCATCGAGGGCACTACATTTGGACATATTTCTTCCTCTAATGACTGTAGACAGTGCATTAAATTAGCTACTCAGCAGTATCAAGTTTGCCAGAGATCTAAACACTATCTGGATATAAACATTACTATCAAGATACAGGACAGGGTCGGGCAGTGGTGGCGCACGCCTTTAATCCCAGCGCTCGGGAGGCAGAGGCAGGCGGATCTTTGTGAGTTCGAGACCAGCCTGGTCTACAAGAGCTAGTTCCAGTGCAGGCTTCCAAAGCCACAGAGAAACCCTGTCTTGAAAAAAAAAAAAAGATACAGGACAGTCCTTCTTGCCTGTGAAGTCATCTCAGACTTTTGGGTCCTTATTGAGAGACGAGCTAAACAGCAGAACTTGCCAAAAGATGATCCAGATTATAGCCAACTGTAGCTTGTGGCTGACCTCACATTTCCTGTAACTTCAAATTCAAGTACAAGGAGCTTACTCCTCTTATTTCTAGGAATTAACTTATTTTCCATAGAGCAGAATCCCCAAATAAATATCACAACCCATCCATTTACGATCTGTACTTAATTGTCCACAAATCTGGGTATGCAGGAAATGAAAACTGTAACAGCTGTGTCAATGTCAGCAGATAGTAAACAAAACTTTATAGTCAACTATGGAGATGGATTTAATACCCAGATCAACATGGGTACAGGACAATTAAAAGTGTCTTAAGAACAGGAACGTACAGCTGGGTGAGAAGTTGTCTGGAGATGTGGGACTCTTGCTTACCATGTTTCTCTGAACTTGGCTACAGGTTCATGGCTTTCACAAAACAGCAAGTTGGCAATGAGGCTATCCAACAGTACTGAACTAGTCTTTGGACAATCATTTATTGTAAGACTGATATAGTAGGGGGCACTGGGAAGAGGAACTTGTAACACACATATAAAACACCACTCTGTCCTTAGGGAGCCAATTATGTAAGCGCAGAGCAGCACAGAGCAGTCACGGCTGTGCTGTAAAGCATAGGGGTCAGGAGAGATGTGATTTCAGGCATGCAGAACACATCTTCATAAAGGAGCTAGCCTTTGATCCGAAGCGGGTTCTTCCCATCTGCCAGAGGGAGGACTTTTCCTGGACCTTGCTGACATCTATGTTGAAAAGCTATCATTTCATAAAAGGAGAATATAAATCCCAACCTGTGCTAGGGAGCAGCCACATGGCACCTGCTGCCAGAAGACCTAGAAAGCCCAGCCATTAGAGAGAGAGAGTTCTTTGTTTTTATGACACCTGGAAGCCAATTCCTGATATGTAACAGACCGGTGGCTGCTGAGGCCACTATGGGCTGTTTGCCCATTTCCTGCCCTGCCATGTCCTATGAATTGCCCAAGAAGAGGACACTTTTAGAGGCTTATGATTTACTTCGCTGAAGAAGAATCCAGCCATTTCCCCTCAAAATTTAGGTGGGTGGGAAAGGCTCTTATTTTACAACCCCTTCATCACTGCCTCGACGGCATCGTGCTGAGGTTGTAATAAGTCAGCAAGTTAATATTTTATTTTTGCATGACCATATCTCATAATTTACACAGAAAACTGTTTTCAATTGTGAGGCTACCATGGAGAAAATGTAAAAGCTTAAGGCCATCTGTCAAATAAGATACTAGCAGAACATAAATACCATTCAATGCTCAGACAGGGTTTTAGTCTGCTGATATCAATGTCCAAAAGAAGGCTCAGACTCCCTGAATATTCCATTCCAAAAGCAAACCCACCAGCTCCTCCTTGAAGCACTTTATATGTAGAGGTGGGGGTGGGTGGGAGTGGTATCTGCCCTTCCTAGGTGTGAATACTGTCACTCACTGTCAATATACCCATTCTATAAATCAGAACACTGATGTGTACAGAGATAGAATAAAAACAAAAACAAAACCACAACTTCAAGATGACACAGCAAACAAAGAAGCCAAGACAGAAGGTGGAGCCATCTACCCAACTGCACTGGAAGTGTACTTCCTGTGCCCCAGTACGAGGACCTTACTGAGATGCTGGCATCTGCCATCCAGGCTCATCCCCAGGAGACAACAGAACTGACCAGATCATCCACAGCTAGGATCAGGGGAAGGCAACAAGGCTTTCTAAGTAATTATATGACCCACCTGAGAATACTGGTCTTTGATGTATAACATTATCATTCCACTGGTGTATAACATGTAGGCTTAGAGAGTACTCTGACTAGCAGTTCAACACTGAACTTGGAATCAGAAGACAATCAGCATTATTTATTCCTGTGCTCTATCCCGTTGGGTACATGACAGGAAATGACATGTTTCATGGTAGTACCAAGCTTTTACTCAAGTATATGCTGCCTACTTCTAGAAAATCTTATGGAAGATATAGTTAGCTATTTAAAACCAGACATGTTTCTTATGCATGAGACAGATGGGGTTCTCGGAAGGGAAATGATTGAAATCCTAAGTGCTGAGTACTGACAGTTTTGAAAAGAAACTATGTATGGAAACACAAACATGTATTAATGAACTCAAACTCCTCAGGAAATGAAAAGAAACAAAGATAGTAGAGTGTGTCTTTCAAATAACTAAGTTATCTGGATGACAGAAGATGATTCTTTCAATACACAGCATGTACCACCCTTTGCTTCCTGGAGAAATTGGAATCCGACTCCCAATATCACACTAAACAATTTATTCAGATACAATGTATCACCAAAAGATACAATTTTAAAGTCATCTGAGGCCAGTACAGATTACCCTAGATGAGAGAGATCACAGCAGCTTTCCCTATGATCTTCAACATACAGCTGTCTAGTTCCAGGCAAAATTCAGTGTCCCTGCTGCCACATTATGTGTATGTGGTTTCCAGTTTCCAGTAAGTTCTGGGCATTTTGATCAATTTCCCATGGGTTTCCTCAGAACAGTGCCACATGCCCCTTCCCCTTGCTGCTCCTTAGGTCAGACCCTGACAGCTACTGAGGGCTACAGCAAAACCACTTCTCCTCACTGAATGACCCACATCTCTGGGAGTTAAAGTCCAAAGTAAATAAAAACATTCTATTCTCTTATCTTCAATTTTTTTTTACAGCAATGGTGATTAAATCTAGGGTATCATGCATGTAAAACAAGCACCTGGGCTGGAGAAATGGTTCAGAGGTTAAGGGCCCTGGCAGCTCATCCAGAGGACCAGGGTTCAGTTCCCAGCACCCACATGCAACTCACAATTGTCTGTAACTCCAAGATCTGACACCCTCACACAGAAATATATGCAGGCATAATACCAATGTACATAAAATAAAAATAAATAAGTTATAAAAACCCAAATGAAACAAAACAAGTACCCTACCACCAAACTCTGGCACTGGAGTCTGGAGTCCTTTAAACTCCAACTCTGTTGTGTTCTAAACTCATTCCGACGGTCTTACTGGAATAATTTCTAAAACTGTTTTTCTTTAAAACAAAGCTCTAATGCCAGGTATGGAACAATCCCATGCAGAGTTCCTACTTCGGGCAAATGATGAAGTAAGGGAGGCTAATGTCTCATCCTTTGCCATCATCAGTCTTGAGTGCTGCAGACGCTGAGTTTGGAAAACACTATAACATTCAGTTTGCTTCTCTTGATATAAAAAACACCCAGTATTTTAATTGTTAGATTTAAAAAAAAAAAGAAACAATATATTATTTGAGCAGAATAACCTTCACGGAGGGCACATGAATTCTTTGCAGGCAGGTAGAAAACTATTCCTAGAGGACAGATACATCTGCATGTACCTTATTAAGCCTTTGAATCTTAAAAATTAAATCTGAGAGCCCCAGTTTCTCTAAGTAGTACAGACAGACCTAACTTAGAAGGTCACTTGGGTTTAAAGGACAAAGTATTAGTGCCTTAAAAATCAACATAAACACGAGATGGAAGCAAATATGCACATGTGACAAATTTTAGAACATGAGCTCACAAAATGAACTACTGGGATTCCGACAAACAAACAAATACAACTTTTAACCCCCACCCCCAACCACAGAGACAATCCTAGCACCTAGGTTAAAATGCTCAGAGTATCTAGACAGCACAGGCCAGGGTCCTGATGGACAGTCAGCATTGTGAAAGACGCTGTACACAGCTCTGCGCGCATGCACACACTCTGCAATGTGGAGACAGACACCGATCACCATCAAGGTTCTCCTTACTTGCAGACGCACAAGTATCCTGCATGTTCCGATGCTGACTGGCAGCTGGAGCAGCTCTACATGCCAGTCATCCCAATGTACTCAGGGATGTAAACACCTTATAATTAGAAAACGTGAAGGCATCAAGGACGTTAGACAAATTGAAAACACATCCAAAGATTAATTTTTAAAGGCATTGAAGAAATGTCATTGCAAATTTCAATGAAAGGGTGTACCTGCTCCTTCACGGAAGCTAGAATAGTGGTGGCTGTTGTCTCGGGTTCCATGCCTGGGCCAGTGGAGACAGCTTCCTGGTGGGTCTGTGGGTGCCCCTCCTCCACCAGTGAGGCCTGTTCAGGGGCGGGCATTCCTCCTGCAATCAAGCAGGCAAAGGGTTAACACTGCTTCCTGAGTGCCTCAGGGGACTGGGATTTGCTGAGGAGCCCCACTGTAGTTGGTTCCTAAGAATTACAGTGGACTTTTACAGAATGATCACAACTCTAACAACAAAAGAATAAATATCTGATAATATTTAAACATCATCATATAAAGTGACGTTAAAAGGGCTGGAGGAGGGCTCTTTAAATGACTCAATTTTCTAGGAAGTATGTACACGAAAGACATCTACAAACATGAATTGACAGAAAACTATCAATTGCAGAAGCTTAGACAACAGACTTATAAAAAGAATTCGAAACTCAAGAAAAGCTTGAAAGCTAACAAAATTCTATGGCATTAAAAACAAACTCTATGTCTCAACAACTTAAAAGGAAGACACCCCAGGGGGGCTCTCATGACCTGGTTTTTTTTTGTAATCTTACCTCTCAAATCAAAGAGGGCAAGGCTTTGTGAGCTGTCAGAGCCCAAGGCCCCTGACAGGAACTGCAATTCCTCCCCTAAGACAACTCTCCCATGTTTACCAGAAGACTTACTGAACTTGTATAGACATTCGACAAATTTAAAAAAAAAAAAAAAAAGCAGGAAAGGATGCCATATTAGATTTACAAAATGCTTTAGTAACTTATCTAGATGTCTCCTTGAAAAACCACATGTATCATATACCACAAGACTAATGCTTCATATAATTAACCCCTGTTGAATAAATGAATATACAAATGACACCTTTTTGATATCTCCCACTTCTTATCATTAGGCAAATCCCACCAAATCCTAGACTACCCAAAAGACCACATTCATTAGATATGCTACTCCACTTAATACAGTGGTAGCTAACATCATAAATATTTCTATCAATGTTCTTCATAGTTTATTCTAAATATCGCTCTGCATTTTTATTTCAAATTAATCTTTATGATGTTTACATCTATCCTTTGATCTGGGAATTTACCCCATTCCCTTAACTTCGAATACCAGCTGCTCTTTTCCAAATAATACTCTAAGGAAAAGGAAAGAAGACTCAAAGACCTAGGCACCTAACTGACTCCACTCCATCCTGACCTCTGGGCTAGCAGAGAGGGTGTGGCCTCTGGGTTTCTGTTGATGGGTGTTTCATTCTTGACATCTTTTAGGCACAGGTACATGAACAGTAGGTCTGATGGGTGCGTTTGTGCATACTGCCCGTGAAACCATGCTCCTGAGGCTTTCTTGTGCCTGCTCTAGCAGGCAAGCCCTTGGTTTCATGGTACATAATAAACATCAGGTTGACCCTGACCTACAAGATGATCCTCTCTCCCCTGGGTCCGGTAGGAGGGGCTTCCTTCTTGGATCAAATGAGTCTCAGATCAAAACCCAGGAGCACTGAGGCAAAGCACCATTCCTCTAGCCCCGCATGCTTCAGTAATAAAAAATGAATGTGCTAATTTTTATACAACACAAGTCAATAATTTTTATGGCAATCTTTAGCTTTTATAATGTGTTTATTAAAATGTAAAGCACATTCAAAATACTAGCTGGACAGAGTTCTATTTTTACCAAGTCCTTATCAAAAATAACATCACCAGGTTTATTGAAGAAAAAATCACCACACAGACAGCCTAGGGTAGCAGTCAAGGCCACTGAGTGGGGAAAAAAATCACCTTAAAATCAACAGATGGTTGTGAAACACAGGAATGTTACTATGCAACAATGAAACAATGCCCAAACCCAAGAAATTTAAATAAATGTCAAGAGTATAATATGAAACAGCCAACATGTTGGGATAAAAAGCTCAAAAAAAGAAATCAGCAAGTAAAGAGTTTCGAAAAAAAAAAGCAAAAGTATTTATTCTGTTATAGCCAGGACACGCTGAGCTTAAAGAAAGGTACTGGATTGTGTTACTGTGTCTCTGGGAGTGTACTGTACTCTATTTTATGATGTTTATAAGGGCCCAGCTTACTGAAATGTGATGAGCAGCATCTTCAGAGCACAGCTAAGCTCACCCCCATGCTATGTAGGATGGAAAGGGACTGGAGGTGGGAGGCAGCATGGCTCATCATCTCACTGATGCAGCAAATTATGAATCAGAGAAGGCAAAGTCTAACAAGAGACAAACGATGACACAACACTGAAGATGACAGAGGTTCAAAGAGCGTGCTCAGAAGGGAACTACTACAGCGCTAGAAGGGCTTTCCTGGCAAGGCTGCTTTATTCTGAGTCTTCAATAACCAGGATGCAGGTAAATGATCATCAACAGCTACCGAGTGGACAGTGGAGACGCTGGCCTCTCTGTAACAATCCTCAAGTACTATAACCCAAAAGGAACCTCACAGTGTGGATGGCTTCTTGTTGTTTTTCTTATCATTCTTATAATCACAGAGTCATTAATGAGTTGGAAATAAAGCTCAGTGAAGCTCAAGAAAAAAGTTGACTCCTCTTTCTGCCAAGTCCAGAGATGAATATTTATGACTACTAGGATCAAAGAATGCTAATAACTCTTTCCACTTGCAAGGGGGGGAAAAAAAACAAAAGAAACAAAGCAGGGCTAGGCGGTGGTGGCAAATGCCTTTAATCTCAGTACTCAGAGAGGCAGAGGCAGGTGGATCTCTATGAATTTGAGGCCAACCTGGTCTACAGAAGGAGTTCTAGGACAGGCTCCAAAGCTACACAGAGACACCCTGTCTCACAAAAACCAAAACAGTGACCATGAGTCGGTAAGCTGTGTCTTTCTCAGCGAGTGCAACCTGCCAGGTCTGAGTGGCTGCAGACTGCAGACCTGAGAACACTCAGTCATTTTAGGGGCTTTCCAAAGAACCATGGAAGCTGTGCCAGGAAAATGGAAGAAGAAAATGCCATGCGACATTTTTAGAAAAGAGAAGATAGGTTTCTCACGTTACAGATGAGAAGGGTGGCAGGGAGGCTGGGTGGGATTCTTCAGAGAATGTTCTCCAAGAGTGATTTGTGAGAACTAAGAGGTGTGTCAAGGAAGTCACATTAAGCTTGTCTAACTTCCTTCCTTGGCAGTGTAACCATGGCAATGCAGTGTGCTAAATTCTAGTGAGGTGTGCACAATGCTATGCTATCATAGTCCCCTATGATACTATAATTAACAGAAATGGGGCTGAAATAAGGATAACTGCTGACTTGAACTATAAATACCTGAATGAAACACATCAGCCTATAGAGGACTCTAACGTAATGTCAAAGTTCTGAACTTGACCCAATCCTAACCAAAACCTTCACCGATGTCATAAATAACATGCAGACCATGTTTAAAATCTTCAGTAACTGAGATGAATACTGAGTTTACCAAATAACAAAACTAAAACAAGCAAGGAAAGTACTTTCTGTTGCATTAATGAGTTCCCACTAATTAGATAAAAACAGCAGGATAAATAGGGTCCTGTATGAAAGTCAGCTCAGCAACACACTGCACAGAAGGGTAGACACTTTAAGTTCAAGAGGGATGTGTAGACCAAAAAGCTAGGGTGATCTACACTGATTAGAAATTTAGGAAGACTGGAGGGGGATCTGGTGGGCATATGACTCCCCACATCCTCTGGCTTCCGGCTTCTTGGGACATATCTACTTCCGGTTATGGATGGCACATTCACGGGCCTGAAGGGTGAATCCATGCAGAAAATGGGGAGAGGAGCACAAAAGATTCTGCCATTACTTCCAAGCATTGGAAATGATGGGATGAATGACACTGGTCTACTCCTT
Organism: Dicrostonyx torquatus; assembly: GCA_028555095.1. Classification (NCBI taxonomy): domain Eukaryota; kingdom Metazoa; phylum Chordata; class Mammalia; order Rodentia; family Cricetidae; genus Dicrostonyx; species Dicrostonyx torquatus. The sequence continues at coordinate 2,768,514 of JAQHUG010000108.1, forward strand.
ATGAACTCATAACTTCACAGAAGAGACAGAAGAGACTCTCAATGGAATGAGGGGGCCTGTGCAGACAAGTAGATCCTCTGGCCCTGTGAAGGACTGCTATGGACAAACACGGCTCTGTATGTGACAATCCTGAGAGTCAGGCTAAAAACAGCTTTGTAACAAAAGTGTGTTATCCTATATTCTATTTTTACACATGGAATCAAATTTGAATAATGTCTTTATTGCTATACATTAATGTTTGGAGACACGGGGGAAACTCAGGAAGCTCTTTCTCTGAAGGGAGGCACTTCCCCATCGTGAGAGGTCTGCAGCCTAAATATGAGTAACTGAGCAGGATTGCTAGCTGGAGGGGAGCAGGGTTGCTAGTTGGAGGTGTTGCAGTAGAAGCAGGAAACGGAAGCTGGCACTAGAACGACATCCACATTCCCTGTATTAGGAAGCCCCCATGAGTCTTTAGACATTTGTCACCTACGCCACACTGTCCCTTCCATGAGAGGCTGGAGACCAGGAAGCTAGCTTATGCAGAGGGAATAACACCCTGCAGCCAGTGCTCTTCCTGCCTCTGCCCTCAAGTTCGGGCTTACAGGTGTGCACTTCCATGTGGGGCTTGCAGGTTACGCTGCTGGACTCCACTCTTGAGCTGCCTACGACATTCTCCGTTTTTTGGAAGCAGCTGAGTAATTATGGGTTTTCAAGGTAGGATTTAGCAAAGGCAAAGAAGCTTTACTCGGAAATTACTGGGTCGGTATTACGTGTGTGTGCATGGCTGTTTTCCCACATGGAACTCCTACTGGCTAGTGGGCCTTTCTTTGTGCTTCAACTGGCAGTTCTTATAAAGTCAAGTGTGATGGGGCTAGGGTTTCTTTTCAGTTTATAAATAAAATATAAGGCAATTTATGACCCAGTACACATAATTTATCACAGATGATACTATTGCACAAAGTCATCTCTGCTAGATGTTTCATCTTTATTCCCTTCTAACTGCCTTCTTAATAACTCTAGGCAAAATATCCTACTATACTTTTTTCCACCAAACTAGTAAAAAGTTGAACTCTGTTTTCCAACTTCAAGATAGTAATGTGGAATATAAAATATATTTTCTGACTTCATTTAGAACACTCAGGAAAACATGCTGACAAGAAGCACAATACATTTATGTGAAAGTTCTTAAGATAAAATAGTGGTATTTAAGACTAAATTAAGAGAATTTAAGTAAAAAAAAGTCCATGTAAACATTAAAATCAGATTCAAGTACATAAAAAGACACTAATGGCACAGGACAATGAAATGCTATGCATAAGATCAGTTTCTCTTTGTTTATATCTTTGTTTATAATGATGCTGGAATAATATTGCAGAAGCAAGCACAGCCCTAGGACATTGAGAATGTGCCTACTGAGGCGAGCATCTACAGGACCATATGGACTCTATGCTAGAATCTAAAGTACTACTTAGTTCCAGTTTTTAAATATTCTGGAAATAGAGGAATTGCCAAAACCTCCAATGTTTTAGAAGGATTAGAGGTAGATAAATGCTAAATCACAAACACACAGTTCATCCAAAAATATGTACTTATTGGTAATAAACTATATAGCACTGAGCTATACGTCAAGTCATACAGTAATCTTAGAGAATAATCTATGCACACTGAAGTGTTTTGATTTAGGAATTTAATAAGGAGATTGCTGCAAAACATTTAAGCAAAAGATTTCAATAAGATCTTACAAAGAAATGATAGCTGGGTGACTTGATAATAAAATTTTCAATTCTATTAGTAACTAGAAAATGCAACTTAATAATGCAACGTGCTATTAACACACAACTACCGCAAGAACAGAACATTTGACTTCCAAGTTTAGCAGAGATGGCAGAAGGCAACTACCATGAGTTGTTGGCTGTTAATCATGTAAGTGGGCTTACCATTTTGTAATACACGCAAGCATTATCTAATAGAGCCGCCTACACAGACACCCCATACTTCAGTAATCCCATTCTCAATTAGGTAGAGACTCTCTTGCCCCTGAGAAACTGGACAGATATTCTAGAACTTTTAAAAAGCCATAGATTGCCAATAGCCCAAGTGACCAGTGTCAGTAGAATAAATATATCATAGTATACTAACGTGATATTATTTCATTGCAACCCATAAATAAACCATGCCTCTATAAAACAAAAATATCCTCCCAATTATAATGCTTAAAGAAAGCAAACATGCAAAAGAATACAGAGTGGAAATCCAGTTCGGCAAAGTTTAAAACAATTATTAGAGAACATAGTTACATGCATTCATAAGTAGCAAAAAAAAAAAAAGACGACCATGAAGAATATGAGAGCAGCAACTGTGTCTTATGCGCAGGGAGGGAGTGAAGCCTCTGTGGGTCTGTGTCCTGCAGTAGTGGCCCGACCGGAGAACTAATTATATGGGACACACTGAATTCTAGCTAGGAGAAGACTCAGCAGTTAAAAGTACTTGCTGTGTTAAAAAGAAGATTGGAGTTCAGATATCCAAAAGCCATGTAAATGCCAGGAGAGCATGAGTGTCCACTGGAAACTCTGACCTTGGCAGGCACAGACGTAGAAGGCACAGACAGAGGTACTCCAGAATAAGAAAGCCGGCCGGTTAGCCAGACTAGCTGAACTGGAAGCGAGCTCTGGAATTATTAAGAGATCTTGCCTCAAAGTATAAGGTAGAAGAATGGCCAAGGAAGATTTCCGATACCAACTTCAGGTTTCAAACATGCATGTGTAAAAACATTTTTATCCACATACATGCAAACATGCACACAAAGAAAAAAAACTAACAGGATAGTCTATGATGCTAGACATGACCCAAAAATAGAAACACTGAATAGTTGCAAATTTATGAGCAACATAGTGACATTTCCCACATTAATAGCTACGTTATCCATTTTTAACTATTTTAATTAATAAAAAAGAGACCTAAGTCACAAACGTCTTACCCCCACATCCCCCGCACTATTCAATAATGGGTACTTTCTGAAAGTGAAGCAGATTTAGTAAGTGGCCACTGACACTGTGTGCGGTGGGGCTGGGCTGTCTGGTGCTGAAGGGTGCCGGCCAAGCCCCTGCGGCACAGGACGATACTGTGTGTGGTGGGGCTGGGCTGTCTGTCTGGTGCTGAAGGGTACCGGCCAAGCCCCTGAGGCACAGGACGATACTGCACCACTGCTCATAACAGACAGGGATGTAGTCTTGATAAACACGGATTACACAGCTATTTTCCCCTCTTCTCCAAAATACCTTACTTCTCATAAAGAACAAAGAAGAAAGGGCATTCCCTTTTGGAAGGTACTCAGGGCCCAGGGGGTTTGTTCTTAAGGACCTGAGGTATTTGTAGTCTACAGATGTCATTCAGAGAGGAAAAGTGAGGAAAGGGAGCTGTAATAGTTCAGAATGGTGCCTAGAAATTAACGTACACCAGGACAGGATGAGTGCAGTTGGAACTCTAGAGGTAGCCTAAAAGGTGGGAGAAGCACACATTACCCTCTTCTCTAGCTTATAGCAGAGGCATTTTCTCTCTTTTAAGATTAAAAAAAAAAAACAAAAACAAAAACAAAAAAGAAATACCTATACAGTCTAGAAATTTCAAAAATGTCAGTGTGCCAAAATGTCAGAAAGGTAATAGGTTCAGACCCATGCTAAAGCAATCAGAGGAAACCCCGCCATAACAGAGGCAGGCTGGGCATCTGGTGGGAGCAGTGAGGACTTAGAGCCTGGAAAACAGTGTCTCTAACAGCAGAGCTTGGAGGACCGGGAGGAGGGTGGACAGATACTGCAGGAGGTGCCCAAGCAGCTTCCGTACACAAACGCAGACAGGAAGAGCAATGTCCCTAAACAAAGACAGCAAAGGGCGGATGGCACCAACACTCACAGCGGTCACACTGAGAAGTGTCTGTGCAGGGAGAGAGAAGCAGAGGTGTTGAAGGAAATAAAGCTAGAGGTTAAAAAGAAGTAAATCTGGCTGACAGAATGAAGGGCAAAATAATATCTGAGAGGTTTTCATGATGAGATCACAAAGTCCCTGGATTCTGTAGATAAAGATCCAAAATGTTAGTTCAGGGGCAAGAAAAAAGAAAAAAAAAGAAAGAAATGAGAAGCAGTTTGGTAATGAACTTGTTCTCAATTACAGAAAATACAGCAAAAGTTTAATATTAACAGGTATCATGAAGGCAACAAGGGCTTTCTTTTGGTTGACTTTTGTGTTTTAGGTAGGGTCTCACTATATGATATAGGCTGGCCTCAAACTCATCAAGTTTGTTCAAAGGTGACGATGAACTTGAAATCGTCCTGCCTTGGCTTCCTCAGGATTGAGATTACAGATGTGCACCACCATACTCTGCTAAGTAAAGGCACTTTAGCAAACACCAAAACTCAGAATGTCAGAATAATCCTCAAAGGGAGTTCTGCCAACAAATCACAAATGTGATGGAGGAAAATTTAAAACAAAAGAAAACTAAATCTCAGAGACTCAACTTCTCTGTGGTAATAACATAAGAGGTGCGATAAGGGGACAAAAATAAAGTGTACCAATGTCCTTCCTTAACCTGGGGAAAGATGGAGACTTGGATGAGCCTCTAAGGAGAGGCAGCCCTCGACCCTCCCTCTGCATCAGGAATTTGTTAGATGAACTGTTGGGATAATTGTTCTGCATACTGTGTGAAGATGTGTCTCTGTTTAACCTCACCCGCCTAAGCCACCTTCTGATTGGCTTAATAAAGAGCTAAACAGCCAATAGCTAGACAGGAAGAGTATAAGCGGGATTTCAGGCAGAGAGAAGAACTCTGGGAAAGACTCTGAGTTCACCAGCCAGTTGAAGAGGAAGTCTTTTGGTACTGAGGACAGGTGATGAGCCACATGGCACAACACAGATTAATACAAACAGGTTAATTAAAGTTTTAAAAGCTTGTTGGGCACAAACCTAAGCTAAGGTCAAATTTCATAATTTATAAGAAGTCTCTGTGTCAATATGCAGGAGCTGGCAGTCCAAAGAGCCTCTAGGAGAGACGGCCCCAGGTCCACCCTCTACATCAGGTGCTTGTCCATGACTTGCTTTGACCACGAGCACAAATGTGACCTTATTGAAATATCGGAGACTACTGCTGAGGAGGTCTACCAGTTGCTTCTTTAGGAACCATTTGGTCATGGTTCTTTGATGGAGCTCAGATGCCTAGGAGCCATCCCAGTCATCCCAGCCAAGAAGGCAAACGCGGAAGACAGTCCCTCTCAGACCATCATGGCCTGACCAATACTATGCCTGACTGCAGTGGCTTGCTGAGCCCAACTAGGCGAGACCTTCAGAGCAACCTCCTGAAGAACGTGGAAAGCTGAGAAAGAAAAGGGTTGCTGATTAAGCCACTGTCACAAACTGAGTAAGTGTGACAAGCTGATACACCCATCAGGACCACAGAGACGTAAAATACAATTTACATATTTTAAATATCGTAAGATTAAAAAATAGCATTTTGTATGCTGATTTCTTTTCCTGAAAAGATCACATTTCTGATCTCCTTTACATGTGACACTATAGTGTAGGTATTGTTTAAAATAAAAAGATTCTGACCACTGATCTATTTGGAATCTAAAGGCAACAAAAGAAAATTAGTAAATCGTTACAATAAAGTGCACACAACAGTCAGCAGGTACCAATGGGGCCCAGGTGGGAAACACCCCTCCTATGTTTTTAATTTTTTAAAGCTTTTTCACTTAAAAATTTGCCTTAGGTCTAGATTTTCTCATCTTCGTAGACTGTGGCTTCATGTGACTTGCAACTAGAGGCATCGTAAGTCATAGCAAACTCAATCTGCCCAAAAGTTTGTGCTCTTCACCCATTTTTCATTTCTAGTGAGTGTAGGTGAAGACTGAGGTGGAATGAAATCACTAGCAGGACACATATGGAGACTTAGAAATATGGTGATTGATACCTGAATTATTAAAGGTGATTAAAAAGAAAGACTGTTTAATTGAGGGCTTGAGCACTTAACAATATTTATACAGGCTTATGGGATGTAAGAAGTGTGTGATGCAGTGACAGCTTCCATCTTCTTTAGTGCCTGTCTTCTTAACGGACGGCACTGGCTCTTCTTCCCTCATGGACTACCTGAGTATCTTTTCAGTGTGTTGCCTGAGACTCCAGATAGCCTGCATTGGAATTCAATTTGTTACAGATTAATTCATTTTTAATTTAAGATTCTCCAAGTGTAAATGGTTTCTTGCTTCTCAGAATTAAGGTGCTATGGTCAGCAAACCTGGGTAGTACTGTGGGCATCTCCATCCACACTCTCTGCTATCCCTGTGATGGAGAAGCCTCCTGCACTGACAGTCCTTGGAGCATGGCAGAAGGGTACAATGCCTGGACGGTTGCAGAAGCTTTGTGTGCGTAAGCTTGTGTGTGTTTGTAAGCTTTGTGTGTGTGGCGTTTGGTGTCTTGTAAAGTCTGAGAGTCATTAGTGTGTGGCACAATGAAGACTGACGCTGAAAAATCACTTGCGTGTGCGCGCACACACGCACGCTTGGGGCTAACCTAGGAACTAGGCACAAGAAACCCCAAGCCCTGGATTTGCCATAGACCCCCACTTTCTCTTGAAGAGCATTCTGAGCCTGAGGAACACATGACCAGCAGAAGCAGCGATGAGTTCCTGTTGCTAGGAAGAAATAATGCTCTATCCTTCACAACCAACATCTGACGCCAACACATCAGAATTGGCAGCATACTAAAATAAAAACAGGAATTAAGTACTGTGCCTGTTAGTTTTTGTGTCGGCTTGACACACACTAGGTCATCTAGGAAGAAGAAATCTTAATTGAGGAAATGCCTCATCGACTGACTGCAACAAGTCTATGGGGGTGTTTCCTTGATTGAAGATGATTTGGGAGGGTTTAAGTTACTGTGAGTGGTGCCACCCCTGGTTAGGGGTCCTAGAGTGTATAAGAAAGCAGGCTGAGCGAACCACGAGGAGAAGCCAGTAAGCAACTTTTCTCCGAGGCCTCTGCTTCAGTTCCTGCCTCCACGTTACCGCTTGGAGTTCCTGCCCTGCCTGACCTCCTTTGATGATGGATTGTGACCTGGGAGTTGAAAGCTGAAATAAACCTTTTCCTCACTGAGTTGCTTTTGGTCATGGTGTTTATCTCAGCAATAGAAATCAAACTAAGAAGGTGCTTTGACAACGGTGTGTTTAATGATATGAAGACGTGTTGCATCTGTTTCACCTTGCCTGCCTAAGGCACCTGATCGGTCTAATAAAAAAAATTGAATGGCCAATAGGAGGGGGAATAGCAGGGCTGCCAGGCAGAGAATAAAGCTATACTTTTTAAATGAATGGTAAAGGTTCCTGCCAACAGAATTAAGTGTGCATTTGTGTTTTGTCTATAAGATGGGTCCTAAGATTTTGAAAGCTTGGTTAGTAACCATAGGAATGAATGATTTTCTAGAAAAAGAACCCGGTCTGAACCAGGCTGTTTCAAGTTTTAATTATTTTTTTCAGACATATTTATGTGGAATTAGGCTAGGTATACAACAGACATTATCAGTATATGGTTGAGCAGTCAATTCCTCATCTGGAACACATTACAGCCTGCTTAACCCCATCCAGTGTAAGGCAGATGGCAATGTGTAAGGCACTTCAGTAAATGTACAGGTCGAGAGGAAAGCTGACAGCTTTGAGCTGGAAAATCATCAAACATTAATTACACATATGTTTAATGTCTCTTAATAAATACTGATTTAAGTATAATGCTTTTAATAATTTACAGCCTGTAAAGTAGCTTTTGGGAATAGAAGAGAAAACTATTAGGAGGGAGGGAGGGAGGGAGGGAGGGAGGGAGAGAGGGAGGGAGGAAGGAAAATGCAGTATACTATAACAGCAACCATGCCTTTGCTTTCAGTCCTGCCGTCAGCAGGCTGGATTAGAGGACAGTCGCTGCCGCTGCATGCTTAATGCCAGTTTTCAAAGAGCCTAGCACATAATCACATTTAACATCACCAAGCAGCTTTCTGAAAAAGTACAAGAGAAAATAGCGATCTTTTAGACAGAACTTCTGTGACTTTGATGTTCACAGGCAGAGCAAGCAACAGATTCAACAGCTATTACTTCCCAGGGATAGGCTGGGTTCCTGAGGGCAGGGGCTGCTGTTCTGGGAGTTGTCACTGCTTTCTCAGAGAGGAGATGGGGAGAAGGAACCTGACAACATCACGGCCTTTCCTTACGAGGCCTGTAGTCCCTGTAGGGGTGGTTTTGAGTATGGGGGACAGGGAGCTGCTGTTTTGCAGGCTTTCTGAGACTGGGCAGGGTTGGGGGGGGCGCTGTGAGGTGCAGCTCCACCTGAACACACATTATCACTCGTAGGTCTTAGAACTGTGACTGACAACAGCTTCAGCACTGTGGTTTCAGGGAGGCCCTGTAGCTTCTTCCAGTTGTTCTCGGGACAGCGTCAGGTTGAGCATTGTCCACTCCAGTTCAGAAACTGATAGCACTGCCATAAAACCATTAGGAACAAAAACGTTGGCGTAACACTCCTCTTAGTCACACTAGAGCTCAGTGCATTAAAAACAGCTACATACATCCTCAAAATGAACAGTTACAGAGGGCAGATATAGTGCTTAGGCATACTGCTTGACAGAATCTGTCCATCCAGGCAGCAGAGGCCTGAGAACATTCTACAGGCACCTGTCTGATAATGGCTGCGATCCTGTCTCAGTGTTACCACAACTGCACTAAGAAACCCCATCCTGTCTCAATTCACTGGCTTGAATTATCTTTTTGCAGAATGGCATCTTAATTTCAGAATATCACTCAGGTCTATTTTTAACTTTTGGATACAAAAAATAACACACTTAAGTTTTATAAAGAGTACAATTTCAAAACCAAGAACCAGAATAACAGGGTTTCTGTTTGTTTGTTTATCCAGACAGGGTTTCTCTGTGTAGCCCTGACTGTCCTAAAACTCACTCTGTAGACCAGGCTGGCCCTGAACTCAGAGAGATCTGCCTGCCTCTGCCTCCCGAGTGCTGGGATGAAAAGCGTGCCCCACTAGGCCTGGCTAGATTTCCGTGTGTTTTATATGATGAAAGGAGACTACTTAGTACATTATCCCTAGTATACATTTTAACTGATTATGTGTCCTCATCAAAACAGTCTCATTTGTATAATGTGCATGTAATAGGATACAGACACACTCTCTAAAAACCTGTACCGAGAACCAGAAACATCTTTACACAATGTGTAGTGGAATAGTCTTCAAAAATTAAGTTATAACTTAGGCCATTATTTCCTTTTGTGTGTGTGTGTGTTGTTTTTTGTTTGTTTGTTTGTTTTGTGTTTGTTTTTTGAGACTGGGTTTCTCTGTAGTTTTGGAACCTGTCCTGGAACTAGCTCTTGTAGACCAGGCTGGCCTCGAACTCACAGAGATCCACCTGTTTCTGCCTCCCAAGTGCTGGGATAAAAGGTGTGTGCCTGCACCACTACCGCCCGGCTTTCATTCCTGAAACATACAACAGATTTTAGCTATTGTATGACTATACATATGATTTCATGAGTAGTTGTTTTTCTTAAACTTTCAAGATTTGGTTTAGAGTGAGATGGATATAGTTGTAGAAATGCTTCTGCGAAAATAAGACTGAAAACAACAACGTTCTGTTTTGGCAGTATTTTTCCAACTTGCTCTCTTCTGTCCCTCTCTCCTTTCTCATATATACCCTATTTCCACTTGCCAGAAGGAATTCAGTCAGGTGACACAGTTGACTGCATAAATGTACATTTCTTCTAAAGGGCATAACGCTGTTTTGAAGTTCTAGTAAACTATAGCATTCAAATGAAATTGAGAATGCTAAGTTAATGAAAAAACGCTCTTCTGATCAACGAGATACAACATGCAGTGAAAAACAAGGGCCCTGGGAGGAAAGCACCATGCCTGCTGGCCACAGGGGCTCAGCAGACTGCCTCTCTCTTCACCTGGCTCTGGCCCACAGAGGCCCTTCTGCACCACTCTGCGATCTGTTTACTATAACAGCAATCGAGCTGAAGTTTGAAGAACGAAAAATGGTTTGGGAAGGCCAAACATGAAGCTCTCTGGGAGCTTACATACATGCTTACCAAGTCCAAGGTCCTGGATTCAATCTTGGCGTGCTGAAAAGACCCAGGACAAGAGGGAGAAGAGGTGGAGAGAGAGCAAGGAAGCATGGGTGTTAGCAAAGAAAGCACTAAAATAATCAAATGCAAAAATTAGGTAATAATTCGGAAAGAATCTCTCTGCATTTTCTGGTCTCTGAGGTGGAGTGCTCATGCTCAGGTCCCTCTCAGCAAGGCCGCTCTGTGCAGGTCTGTTCTCATAGCCTTCCACACTACAGCTCCCAGCCACGCTCTTGTTGTCATTTTAAAGTCCATACACAACAGTAAATCTAAATTGACTGTACCTGAATTGCTAAGCCATTTCTGGTTTTCTCTACACATCTTTATAGGCCAATCCTGCTTAAGAAGTCATCTTCCAGGCCACCAAAAAAAAAAAAAAAAATGGCCATTAGTTTTGTATTGGATGCCTCAGCTCTCAGCCACAACCAGCACAGTTTGCCTTTCGGCACCACACGATGTTCATCATCACCCATTTGCTCCTTCTCTTAAAATATTCCTTCATCTCCTCAGACTTAAGCTTGAGAGTAGGACCCCTGTCTTCTGCCTGTGTCTAGCACTTGTGCTGAGCCATGTAATGGGATGGCTGCTGACAGAGCAGGCTTTCCTATTTGAGGGACTAAAATAGAAACTGGCACTCCACTGTCAGCCAGGAGAAAATGTTTAATACACTGGGCTGCTCCGAGTCAGACACACGGAACCACCTTGAAGAAGTCTTTTGTTCATTACTTGGCACTGAAAATATCAGAAAGAATCGCATTTCACCTTTGATTATTCTAGTTGAGCAACCTGTCTCCTTTTAGTTTCTTACAGGAAGAATTCAGAAATAACCACAAGTCAAGGAAGCTGAATTCCATTACTAGGACATAATGCCACCCATGGCACAACGGGGCCACACCAGTCTTGCTTCACTCTCGCCTGCACTGTGGAGTGCTTGACTAGGACTCTGGTCAATCCGAGCTGTCCTTCCAGCAACGATGCAAAATGAGCTGTAATCAGAGTCTCGAGTGTGCCTCAGTGTCCTCACATCCCTGACCAGGGTGAGCAGGAAAATCAAATGCCTGCTCTACCTCATACTTTAAAAGCTCCATCTGCTACCACAAATAAAGATGCATGGGTGCCCTGATACAGCGAAGAGAGCAAGGGCAGCAGCTGGTTATCCTGAGAACATGGTAAAGCACTCTAAAGACCTTATTACATTTACATCTCATAACTTCGTCACTTTTAAACTTTTGCTTAATACTTGACTTACTGTATGCATATGAAGAAACTTTCAGTCTAGTACATTTAACTTATTACAAATCACATTGTCATTGCAAATTCTAAACTAACGTGATATAATCAGATCTCAAAAAACGCATTTTAGACGATTGCCCAAGCCACCTCAGAATCTCTCCACAATTAAGGTAATACACACAAGTGTAATGCTCAACCAGCCTCGTAGAATTACAAAGACTGTCTAAAGTACCTTCTATCTTCACAGATGTATGTGCGCTCACACCTCAGAAGAATTACAGCAACACATAGAACTTGAACATCAGATACCATAATAAGTAAGGCATTTAATTTACATTTGGTGAAAACAGAGCAATCTGGCACCTTGGTGGGGCAGAAAAAGAAACCGAAAGGCAATCTGGTCACTTTATGGCCCAACAATTTTCTCTCCTGTGTGAGTCACTCAGCTACTGGGAGCAGCTGGATCTCTCAGCATCAGTTTCCTACTGATGCAATTTGCCTCACTAAGCTGTTGCAATTCCATGCTAGAATTGTCCTCAGAAACTAGGAACTGCTTCCAGCTTTCCTTCACTGGCATCTTCATCTCCATTTTTAATATTTACAGAAATGGTCTTAGGGCTAAAGTGCTCTTTGGGTGGGGAAAACTGGCGGTCACTCTTAGGAAAGGCAATGGCCACCCTGGGGCAGAGTCATACAAAGGTCACACAGAGCAAGCCCACAGCAGGGGTGGGGCTCAGGATCCTTCAGTCAAGATGGGAGCTTACCACAGGGAAAAACAGGCTCACACCACATATACTGAGTTATACACTCAGTAACCAAAGTCCGGAGAGTTTTTATTCATACTGCATGCCACAGTCAAGAAAGTTCTATGGATCCCAAACACCCCAGACTACCTTACTACAGTGCTTAAAACAAAGTACCCTTCTACTTTTCCCATTGTGGTGACAGAAACACTTTCTTCACACCGATCACAAATGAGCTGAGGAACATGACCCACCACAGGGAACCAAATCTGCGCCTCTATGACAGTTACTCAAGCAATAATCTCTCAAAATGAGGAAGTGAGGGGTGACTGGGAAAGTGTCAAATCAAACACCTCAGAGTTGGGTGGGGTACACTCACGCAGCCATGACGGAATCCCGGTTTTGTGTTACCCAGGTGATCCTCACCACGGTGAGAGCTAAACCACCTGGTTTTAACTATGGCTAACAGCTACCATGAGCAGCTACTGAAACTGCATCTTAAAAGAGCTACCCCACTACTGTCTCAGATCAACAGTGGTCAAGTCCCAGAGTGAAACTCTAAGAAACAGTTACAAATAGTTGTGTCTCCAGACTTGAATTTCTATTTCTTGATTTTATATATGAAACCAATCATTCGTGGGTCAATACAGTGCCCCACTGAAGAATATGCAGAGGAGATAATTTAACAAAATACAAAATGTCAAAGTGATGGCATCTGACTTTGGTTTCCAAAGTAAAAGAAACAGCAAAGGGGTTTCAGAAGTGGGCAGCTTTGATGCCAACCAGGGAAATCGCCTCCCTCTCCCCAGGCTTTGGATAGCCCCTCACTGCTGTTCTGAAGCAGCGTGTGCCCTCCAATGAAATGTACTGGAAAGGATAACCGTCCAACGGAGCTTTCAGAGAACACCTACAAAGTTCTGTTTTGACCACTTCTGATGTACCTTCCCTAGAGAAAACACAAACATTTTTAACCAGCAGTCATCTGTCTTATCTACCCTAAGAACAGGCAAAGTGAAATTACACCCATGGAAATTTCTTGGGCAAATTTTATGGAAACACATTAGCTAGAGGGGAAAGTTCTACCCTAAAGTCCTTTCATACTCCCTTAGGATGCTAGACAACTCCAAATTTGTAAAGTATTACTATTGGGTTAAAAAAAAAAAAAGGCATATGGCGGGGCGGTGGTGGCGCACGCCTTTAATCCCAGCACTGCGGAGGCAAAGGCAGGTGGATCTTTGTGAGTTCGAGACCAGCCTGGTTTACAAGAGCTAGTTCCAGCGCAGGCTCCAAAGCCACAGAGAAACCCTGCCACGAAAAACCAAAAAACAAAAACAAAAACAAAAAACCAAAAACAGGCATATGGATAAAACTTGAAAAATTACTCAGATCTAAAAACAAATAAACAAAAGACAAAACAAAAACTCATGCAGTAGACACTCCATCACCAAGGAAGGCCAGGTACTAAACACAAGATAATTAAGAATCTTCGGGGGTTCAGGCATTTATGTAAACACGGCTATGGCTAAATTACATGATAATAACAGAGGAACTGCTGTAAAGAACTCTAGAAATGGGAAATTCCTGGAAGAATATCCAAGAGGGCAACTTCCCCCATTCCTTATTTTCTGAATACCTGCTTCTACATGGTACTGAGACAAAAACACAGACATAAATGCACAATGGAATCAAACCAGAATAAGCCCAGTCAGGGCAGCTGCCCAAAGCAGGCAAGGGCATTCAGGGTCAAGGTCACACTGTAGAGGAAGGCAGCTGAGACTCAGGGAAGGAACAATACACAGCTGGTCAAGTCTCCTGCAGCTGCTCTACTGGCACCCAAGACAAGGTTCTTCAACTACAGTGGGCAACCAAAGTAATAGGATTCAAAAGGAAATGCAAGTCCGTCCCCATCTAACTTACAGCTCTTTATTCTTATAAGCAGTCTTTTCAAGATCCACATTTCACAGTGTAGCTCGGAGGGAAAAAAAGTTCAGGCTGAAGCTGGGACTGCCAGCACATTTTCTAAGTCTTTCAGGATGAGGAGCCGATCTCTGGAGAGCTGGCAACAGAGGCCAAGTCAAGCCTCCCCCACACTCCCACTTCCTCTGAACGCATCTGCTCTTTTTGCTCCAGGCCCTGCTGTGCCCCACCCCAGCTGTGTCCCTGGCCTTAGAAGGTGAGGAGCACCACCTGAGGGACCTCCTGAAGCCCTCACTCCCCTCCCCTGCACTCAACCAGCCACACTGGTCACCTGCTGTGCCTACTCACATGTCCTTCCTCTAGTATTATCTTACTGTTTAGAGAAGCGGCTGTTCGCTGGTTTATCAAAAACAACAGCAATTTCAGGCAACATGGTAAGGGACAAAACCTGGCTCAGGACTCAGGTTCAGGGTCCTGATTGCTCTTGTCTCAAAGTCTAGGCATTTTGGCATTTTTTTTTTAAAGGGCTGTCTGATTTTCCTGGGAAGTCTGCATTGGAAGCTTACTGAACTATGACACCTTGATGATGGCTTCTCATTAAACTATCCGACTCTACAGCCAAGAGCTCAGTTTCATAAGTCATGAAAGACATGAACAGAGAGTGTCCTCCAATAGACTCAGACTCAGGGTGCCATAGCTGCACAGTCCCCCTAACCTGCCTGCTTAGAACACCTTTCTTACAGGGTATTGGGTAAGACTAAAAGTTACCTAATCCAGTCTTGCAATGTCTGGGTCAAGCAAGCAGGAATAACCTAAAACCACGTAATAAAGTAATTCCATGACATGCTGGAAAGGAAAGGAACCAAGCTTCCCTCTACTTGAAAATGCAAACTCTTCTCTCCATTTTCTCTGTGAAGGTATCTTTGTGAAGACTGACATAAACAAGATGTACAGTAACTCTTGTCTGCTATAATCAGAGGACCAACTGTCAAACAAAGAGATGACTGAAATGAGGTAAGAAATGGAGCATTCCCAGTGATTTATTCAATGAACACTTCTTTTCCTCCCTCCCTCCCTCTCTCTTTCAAGACAGGGTCTCACTGTGCAGCTCTGCTGGCCTGAAACTCAAGACCAAACTGGCCCCAAGCTCACAGAGATCCTCCTGTCTCTGCCCCAGAGCGATAGGACTTATGATGTACACTACCATGTCTAGCAACTTTTGATATTATGTTTTCCACTGAGCTGAAATAGCTGGGAAAATAACATTTCAAAGCTATGTGAGTTTGCTGGCTAGTTTTTTTTTTTTTTATCAATTTGTCACAATTTGTCACCAGCTAGAGACATACGTGGGAAGAAGGAATCTTAATTGAGAAAAATGCCTCCATATGATCGGCATGTAGGCAAATCTGTGGTGCATTTTCTTGGTCGGTGGGTGATGTGGAAGGGTCCACTCACTAGGGTGGCGATGCCCCTGGGTGTTTTAGGGAAACAGGCTGAGCAACCCCAGAGAATTAAGCCAGCAAGCAGTGATCCTCTTCAGTTTACGCCCTAAGGTTCCTGCCCCGAGTTCTCCCAGGGCAGAGCGGTGAGGTGTAACTGTGAGCTGAGAAAAATTCCTTCTCTCAACTTTTGTTCAAGGTGCTTTCCCACAACAATAAAACTCTAAGACAAACTGCGGGAGATTTGTCTGCACTGATACTCTGAGACTGCCAATACAGTTAAACCTTGAATCAAAGGCAGAGTCAATGTTCATAGCTGGCCACAATTTGCCATAGAGATGTTGAAGGATCAGAGTGGCAGATAGAGAGATTCACAGGAAGTAGAGATTCACAGTAGTAGAGATCTGAGGGTTTTCCAATTTGAGAAATGTGGAGAAAAGGGTCAGCTGACCGTTCCTCAGCTACTTTTTTAATTTATCAAGTTTTTATCCCAATTTCTGACTCCCAGGTTTTTATTAATAATAGAATAACTTAGATAAAATACATTGGTTATTTTGGAATTGTAAAAAAATAGTTGGAAATTCTTGTGAATTTGTAAACAGAGAATGGAAATAACACCTATTCCTGATAACACAGTAAAGGTTTGCACATCTATGACCCCAGTATCCAGGGCAGGGATGAAGGCAACACCAGGAAGATTCCCAGGACTGGTCAGCTATCTAGTCAATTGCCACGCTCAGTGAGAAACCCCATCTTAACAGATGTGGTAGTGTATGAGCAAGGATGTCGCTCATCTGCACATGCACCTGCACACACACCAGAAAGCAGGGGAGGAAGGGAGACAAAGAGGGACAAGGACAGAGACTGACTGAGAAGTTTACAAGGCCAGCCTGAGTAAATGCACCCTAGCTATCTCTAAAGGGGCTTTAAGTTACTAGTCCTGGGTCTAATAAGTAATTAAGTGCTACTAGCAAGTAAGTCTTGCAAAAGCTTAATTCAGTTTTAATTTCTCTCCAGTTCTTGATGGGAGAAGGGTTAAGCCATCTAAGATGATAAGACACCGTCCTCAGGGCCATGAGTATGAAGAACATAGAAATGGTCACAATTGTTAGGGAGCCACACTTGCCATTTAACTCACTGAACAACAACTAATCATCAGGCACTGAGCTATGTATCTTTTAGGAATCTGTTTATAATTACTTCCTAATTCTGATGCCAAATCCAATGACAAAAGTGACTGGGGATGTCCCATTCGCTCTCTCAAGGTATCAAAGTAGTCAATGTGCGTCTGGTATTTACCAGGGGACACCAGCCATTCTGTGAACATCATAGATTTTAAACAGAGGGAGAGTGACACTTAGAAAACAGCAAGAAAGAATGTGTGCTTAAAAGGCCACTTACAACTGGGAGAATATTAGAATCTATGGAAAGCCTTCCCTGTGTTCTTGTCTATCTCAAGCTCACCATTTCTGAAAACCACAGGAGTTCAAAGTCAGTGACTCTCATAGTGTGTCCTGCAGAATCAGCAACAGCCCAGGCCCACTGCAGCACAAACTCCAAGTACATGGCCAATGATTTAAAAACCATCCAGATGAATCTAACAGACACTAATGGGGAGACACTAATGGCTCTTCTGATGTATAAGTCATAAGGTAATATGCTGAAGTATCATCATAACTGTAAATATGAAAATACAGTGCAGATTTACATTTATAAAAGTTCTAACAAAAACATCAAAGTTCATTTCTCCTTAGTTACAGAAATAATTCTGCACTTCGACATCCACAATAATTAACTTTGGGACATAGAAGTTTATTTATCTTGTGATAATAATAGTTCTAGGAAAACCAGAAATATAACCTTTGTATAGCTGCTAAAATAATCTAACTAAAATTGAAATGTCCAAAATTTTGGTATAAAATTTCGATGAAATTGGAGTGGTCTTAAATTTTGAAAGTTCCATCTGGAAATTTTAAGTAGATGCCAAATTAATAAAAATAAGACTGAGGCTAGGGAGATCGCTCAGTCAGTAAAGCCCTTGCCTTGAAAGTGTGAGCAGCTCCATTCAGAAAAATCCAGGAGTCAGAAACAGCCATGTGGGTGGCAGGGACAGACAAACCCCTGGAAGACATGACGGCTATGATGCCTATGTTGTGAAGTTTGAGAACAATGAAAGGACAGATTGTCTCAAACAAAATGGTAGAAAGTCCCTGGGAATCCACACCCAAGGTTGTTCTTGGGTCTCTGCACTCACATGAACCATGTACAAGTGGATATACCCATGCATGCAAACACACACAGATCTTTGCCTTAAGAGGTTATGCGTTGATTCACCCATCATCCAAAGTTCTTCCAGGCGAATTAAAGCATTTCTTTTTATGTCCTTGGAGTTTTGAATCCCCAAAGAGGGAGGAAATTCAAGGTAAAAGGAGAAACAAGATCTTCCCAGCTGAGGAGTTACCACCCAGACTCCAACATCGAACAAGCTGAAGACAAAGCATTTCAAAATTCCTTCTTCCCGGAGGAGACACACATTTAGAAAATACTAGAAGCAGAGAGTGCGCAGTTAAGTTGATACTGCTTACATCATCTGACACATGTCACTTCCAGGAGTGTTTCCAAGTCTGCACATGTGCTATGGCTCAAACTTTTAATTAGGCTGAAGAATTCCTACAAGAAGAGGCTCTAGCTAGATTTATATAAAGCAGATGTGGCTAGCAAAGCTAAGCGAGTTATAAGATAGGCCCACAGACTGTAGCACTCCCCAGCCAGAATTCCCACAGCATTCTTCAGTGTATAAATAGCAGATCAGAGAGCAGAAAGTCCCAAGGATTTGTGCCAAAAGTTTATCCTAAAGCAGGGTGCTTACTTGGCTATGCTTTTGGGAACCCCTACTTTTATTCTTTCAAACACACCTCTAGTACGCCGTAGAGTTTGAACCACATATAAGCAAGCATTCTACATCACTGTGTTGTGTGTGCAATATTAGTTTAACTAGGTAAACATATGTTGCATTTGTTTACAGAATATTTGGTTAACTGTGTGAACATGTGCTGCATTTGCTTACCTTGCTTGCCCAAGGCACCTGATTGGTCTAACAAAAAGCTAAACGGTCAACAGCTAGGCAGGTGGTATAGGCAGGGAGAGTAAGTGGAGGAGGAATCTAGGCTCAAGAGAGACAGAGAGAAAGAAAAAGGAAGAAGAAATTAAGAGAGATCCAGGGAGACGACAGGACCAGTCAGACATGGAGAAGGCAGGAAAGTAGTGCATACAGAATCAAAGAAAGGTTAATTTTAAAAAAGCCTCGAGACAAAACTTAGATGAAGAGAAACAGGATAAATTAAGTTATAAAGCTAGAGTGACAAGCCTGAGCTAAGGCCAAGCACTCAAAATTAATAGTAAGTATCCGTGTCTTTATTTGGGAGCCGGTTGGCGGCCCAAATAAAACCCCAACTACATCACTGTCAGCATATGAGCTGGCACAACTCTGAGAAACACCTTGTACATCCTGGGATGGTCCAGGAGGTAGAGGGGACCAAAAGTAATTGCACTGACATAAAGAGTAGGACCTGGGGAAGAAGAGGGGTCATCAGGAGCAGGGGATTGAAGGAGAATCTGTAATTGTATCTGAGCATTCAAGGAATTTAACAGACTATTTTAAACAAAGGTTTCTAGACCAGGCACTACTGTGGGAACAGGGCTCTACCTTATTTCCGGGAGCCCACTGAGATGTTCTCCCCCTCTAGTAATAGGAAGATAATCTCTAAAAGTCTAAGACTTAGAGCTAGTTGTTAATGAAATTGGCCTACCAACTGGATCAGTACCTTATTTCTAGAACACTAGCAAGGTCCTTGCTTAGTTTTTAACATCAGTCAAGCCCAGGTATAACAGTGTCTAAAAGACAGTTGCTAATGTACTCATTAAGTGCTTCAAGTGTCATAATCCTAGTATTTTAAATCCAAGTGGATGACCTGCTAAATGCAGCAAGCCAAATATATAGCATTTGTTTTACTTTATTATATGTAGTTAAGTGCTTCCGACCCTCAAAAAAACTTCAAATAAGAATGTAATGGAGCAGATTTGATGATGCTTAAACCTTATGCAGACACTGCCCAATGCCAGCACCCAAGACTCCTGAAGTACACACTGAGGAAAGTCCCTGGGCTATTACAAATGACCCTGCATCTTTAACAATACTAGGTAGTGAAAAGCAATATGTCTTGGACAAGAAAGCCTTCTCTAGGCAAGCATCAGCATGATGTCACTGTCTGCGGGGAGAATATAAAAGCCAATCAGGTGCGAGCGAGGTGGTGCAGCAGCTAAAAGCACTTCCTCC
The DNA here is from genome assembly GCA_028555095.1 of Dicrostonyx torquatus. NCBI lineage: Eukaryota > Metazoa > Chordata > Mammalia > Rodentia > Cricetidae > Dicrostonyx > Dicrostonyx torquatus. Next base: position 2,788,326 of record JAQHUG010000108.1, read on the forward strand.
ACTGAGTTCAAGCCCCAGAGCCTACAGTAGGAGAGAACCAACTCCTGAACATTGTCCTCCAGCCCCTACACGTACACTGACATCATGTGTATGTGACACAATAGCAAACGGAACGAAGTTTAGAAAATGTTTCAAGAATAGGCACGAGTTACATTAAAGCAACAACCATACATTTCTAGAACATAAAGCTATATAATTTTGTTCTGCTCGTGGAAGTGTTTAAATTTCCCTCTTCAACAAAACAACATCAGATGCTAACATGGGAGTATAGAAGCCCTGGGGCACAGCCAGCTCGCAAGCCCTGCAGCAACGCTTGGGGCTCAGGCTCCATGGGCCGCACATGTGCCTCAGATGGATGTGGAGGGGGGGGATGAGCAGCTGCTACAGGAGAACAAGCAGGAAGCTGCTGAGGTGCGCTAAAGCACAACTCTGAGTAATGTGGCATCTGGGGAATGCTGAGAAACAGAAGCACACAAACCAACTTGGCATGGAGCTATTAGAAATGAAATGGTTCATTTAAGTGACGTCAATGGGTGCCCAGAAGAGGACAGGAAGACAGAGCTGCAGGGCAACAATCAGTGTTGGGCTTTCTTATTGTTTTGTTTTATTATGTGAAGGTTCTTGCTGGTAATACTGGTCTTTGGTAATATATATCAGAAGTCCAACAGCCCACTGGGGCTACAGCCCAAGGAGTAGCCCCCTAAGCCCAGCAAACAGGGAAGGCTGCCGAAGGGATAGCAATGTTCGTGAAGAGCTGCTGAGCGGGAGTCCTCCTTAGGGTGTTTCCAAGGTGTCTGTTGTCCTAGCCAAGCCTCGAATCCATCTGTGCCCAGGTTTATAAGCCACTAGAAATATTCCCAGGTTGCTGGGGTCTCAAATAAAGCAACTGCCCTGCAAAATGGCTTCCAGCATCAGCAGCAGAAACCAAGCAAGACTGTTGGGCATGAAGACTTGGGTCTGTCATAACTCCCTGGATCCAGCGGCTAGGCGTTCCTAACAGTCCAGTTGTCATGGAGGCTCCTTCTCCCTGGCCCACGTGCCCTCCCGGAATCCCTTCCCATGTTCAAGACCAATGTTCTGGGTGAAACATGTGGGAGAGCTGCCACCGACTTGTTTAATGTCATAGACTCTGACTTAGAGGTCCCTCCCCTGGGGACAATGGAAGGCCATTACCAATCATCAGCAGGCTTCCATTTTTCTGGGCACTGCCGTTAAGTTAAATAAGCACTGCTTTTTCTGTTGCTCAGGAAAACAAAATATCTATCTGTAAACACAGAAAGCTTTTGTGCCTTTTCTTTACAGAACTTGGGTTTTTAACAAGGATGGGTTTTCTTTATTTTTTTGCTATTATGCATGTTTACCAAAGAACAAAAACATATTTTTAAGGCCACAATAAAAATTCTGCATGCTTAATAATAATCTTGACTGGTATAATTCAACAAGGTTGTCATTGCTGCAGCTATCTGGCTAATTGCTCTCCACAGAAACAACCACACTGACAAAGGCCTTCATATTCGCTACTGTCATGAGGGTGTGCTGCACTGCGGTTAGGATGTCCCGGCTTCCGCAGCAGAAGAAAAACGATGCCAGTGCTGGAAACAGGCAATTAGAAAACAAACATGCGAGATTGGCCAGCCCTATCATTCGCGAATGTAAAATGCACTAAATTACCTTACATACTGTCCGTGAGAGTGCCACCAACTTACCACTCAAGATGACTCTTGCCTGCTTTCTGTTCAGTTAGTTAGCACACTAACTACAACAGCTCAGAATTTCTGGGAGACTATCGTCCTACCTTCTGATCTATGTTGCTGCCCATGGTTAATGCAGCGAGAGGTTGAAAGTTGTGTCTGGAGGACGGGATGGGATGTCTCATTCATTCGCCCCTCTTCTAAACCCACTGTAGTTAGCAACGCTCCCACATTCCTTTATTCAAGGAGTCTGAAGCTCATTTATGAGCAAGGGCTGCTTTTGCTTGATCCAAGTATTGCCAGTATCTTTTTCTTTCCAGAAATAATTGACCTCATTTTGACTGAGTAGCTGCAGAGTAAATACAACACTATAATTTAGTATACATTGTCACAAAGTCAAGTGGTCCAAACCTTAGGAAGGGTCAGTGGCGCTCTGCTCGGCCACCCAGACCAACACAAATGTCTGTCCACACCAGGGACTCAGGCCCAGCTATCCTTCAGGGCTGTCAGAACACTGACCTCAGTTATTCTAACTCACGCAGGCACACACATTACGTTTTCTCCCCAAACTCAGCAGTTTCTCTCTAAACAGAATATAGCCAGGCTGGAATATATATATATATTGAGAGAGAGAGAGAATGTGGAGTCAAGAAGATGCCATGGAGGACACCAGAATCTTACCACTGGCAAGCCACAGCATTAATAGAAATGGGTTAATTTAAGATGTAAGAGTTAGCTAGGAGTACGCCTAAGCTATTGGTCAAGCTGTGTCATTAATATAGCTTCTGTGTGATTATTTGGGTCTGGGCGGCAGGGAATGAACAGTCTCCATTTACAAAATGGCGTCCAACAGTGGTAAGGTTTCTGGCATCCTTCTCCTTTGGTAGTTACATGGCATCTCCTTGATGCTGCCTTCTCTCTCTCTCTCTCTCTCTCTCTATATATATATATATAGATAGATAGATAGATAGATAGATAGATAGATAGATATAGATATAGATATCTTCCAGCCTGGAATATTCTGCCCTGCCATAGGCCAAAGCAGCTTTATGCATTAACCAATAAAAGCAACACATATCCAGAAGGGCATCCCATATCACCACCACAGCAAACTACTCAATTGCAGGGAACCTGGAGGGGTGCTGAGGCCCCTCCGAGAGGCACCACAACAAGGCTCCTTGACTGGACTGCATTGTACCACATGCATCTGACCTGCTGAGGTCACAGAACACCAGGAGGATACTCCAGTATGTTAGGGCGTTCCCTTCTCTGTGCTCACACCACCATGGGCTATGCAGCACAAGGCTGCGCCTGGCACTACTTCAGCAACACAAGCATTTCTACCCTCCAGTCCTGGCAGAATCCACTGTTTCAGATGAAGGCGTGGAGCAGGATTGTGTAGCAGCAAAGCACAGAGGCAAGGGGCCTGAGCAGCAAGGCTTCTCTGCCTCCTAACCTGCCTCAGTTTAACAGTGCAGCATCCTCAGAAGCATCCTACTAATGGCTACCAGGCCACCATCAGCACGGTAAGACTAGATTCCTACTAAGGGAATGCTAAAAAGAAAAGTGATAACCAACCAACCAACAAACAAACAAACAAAATCATATTTAACAATGGGTTTTTTGTTTGTTTTCTTTATTATTTATTATGTGTACAGTGTTCTGCCTGCATGTACACCTGAAGGCCAGAAGAGAGCACCAGGTCTCATTACAGATGGTTGTGAGCCACCATGTGGTTGCTGGGAATTGAACTCAGGACCTTTGGAAGAGCAGTCAGTGCTCTTAACCTCTGAGCCATCTCTCCAGCCCTAAACAATGGTTAACCTTTTCAGATGACCATGTAAAGCCAATAACATCATAAAATATTAAGTGTCTCACAAGACAAACTCATGTGACTTTTATACTTAGATATAACTGTGCTTATTTCAAGTCACGCAAAATTCTAATTTAAATTCATATTCATCTAAAAACATATGAAAGGCCACTCAACTTAAAGTCCCTGGCCCCGTCCTCACTAAAAGCCATCCTTTATTCATCATTTATGCCTTTTGGCTCATATTCTTTCCTCATACCTACTACCATATTCCAAATTAAATATATAATACCGAACTCTCCCCTCCTTTCTGTTCCACTGTCTTGTCTTTTCTGGTTGAGTGTTCAGTGAATAAACACTGCTGACCTGGTATTTTGTCAAATGGTAACCATATTCTATGTGAGATGCTGGCTTCCACCTTTATCACTGGAAGATTAATGCTCCCACGGCAACATCAGCAACTGTTGATTGAATGTTTCCTACGAATCCGGCAGCACTAAGCACTGTGCCGCTTTTATTACTGAATACTCAAGGCAAACTCAGTTACACATTATCTTTAGTGCACAGTTGAGAACACAGAGTCAGAAAAGTAAATAACTGGCTTAAGGTCACCCAGGTGGGAAGTGACTAATCCAGGGCTGACTGCCTGCCTCCCAAAGTCCTAACCAACCCTCCCCCTCCCCCCACCCCAGTCAGCTTCCAGGAAGAAAAAGAGACCTTAAAACAAACAAATAGAGGAAAAAAGGTTTTAAGAGAGCTTAACTCCTCAAATCAGTATTTATTTTCTCTGTGGGACTTAGGATTTCTCTGCACCAGGCAAGAAAAAGCAAAGAAACTAAAGAGGAAAAGGAAGAGGAAAGGGAAAGGGGAGTTGGACCTGTAAACTAGGCAAAAGGACAGGGCAGAGCAAAGCCCTTCAAAAACACAGGGATACAAATGAGGCCTGCAGAACAGAGACACCACTGTGGCCAACTAAAAAGTCACCGACTGAGCCAAAGCTTGGGGTGCTTGTGACCCCAGTGGACACTGCCACAGGAACAAATTTGCAGCCAGGCTTCTCCAAGTGAGTAACAAGTAGTAGTCAGAGCTATACAGAAAGGAAAAAGTAACTAAAAATGTAATTTAAAATTGTATAGTGATTTAGAGTCAAAGGTGTAGCTCAGTGATAGAGCACAGACAGCACACACCAAGTTTGGTCCCTAAGATCCTCCGGTCAACATAAAATAAAATAAAAAATTGTAACTGTACTTAGGCTAACACCACTGACTTGGTGACGCAGAGAAGATGCCTACACACACACACACACACACACACACACACACACACACACACACACACACACACCCTCTCTTTCAGGCGCAGGGATGTGACATACCTGAGAGACCATTGGAACTGTAGTTCACCATACAACAGACTAGCAGAGACAATCCTGTCTGATTGGGTATTTCCTTATAGTACACTGGATGTGAGGAGCCAAAGGAAAGTGTGTCTTCCTCCAGGTTTTTGGTGCTTTCTGTCAACTTTCTCTAGGAGTTAAGTAACCTTCCAAGTTACCACCCTACTCACCTGAGAGTCCCTGACTCTGCACTCTATCAGTCTGTGACAAATGGCATGTCTATTCAGCTTTTTTCTTTGACTACTATTAAGGCAGAACATTTAAAATGGCAATTTATTTTACCCCACTGGACATTTTCAAAGCCCCACAGCTAAATACTGCTCTTTCTTTATGGATTTGAAAAGAAAAATAGGCTCAAGGTATTTAATATATCTGTCCAAACTTACTTATTAGCAAACAAACAGCAAAACTATTTACCTTTATTTGTTTTCCGAGGTATTTTTTTATTTACAAATCAAAATAGCTAGTAAGTTAATTTTACTTATAATGAAAATATTTAATACCTTGAAATGTCTTTGCAGTTGGTTTAGAAAAATTGCTATTAAAAATCTAGATAAGAAATTAAATAATGAAAGTGATTTATTACCATATTAAAGTGTTTTTAATACCTGTGATTGCCTAGTTCATACATTTTGCTCCAAAACAAACCATTCTACCATTATTAATCACTGCTTCAGACACATGGAGCCTATATTTTGCTCATCTATTTTTACTAATTGAGACATTTTAAATTACTTTTTCGTACTATTACAAATAACCATCGTTTATGGAACATTTGGGCCCAGTTCACGCGTCGACTAGATGTCAGGTAAGACTGTACAAGGGTCGCATTTGTTAGTGTAAGTTAGTCTTTCCAGTTCTATGCAGTTGCACTGAGGTGAACTGGCTTTCATATGCACATAACAAAGTGAATGCCCTCTTGTCCTCAAGAGTTGAAGACAGGAAAATCTCCTGTGGTCTGATGGATGAACACCTCTACTGAAGGAAGCACAAGGAGGAACACACTGAGTGTAAGCTGCCTTTCCCTCGTCGTCAGTGAATCATTTACATCCCGAACTTTTAAAGAGAAAATGATCCAATTTCTACAATAGCAAGAGTCTGCCTATGTCCTGCTAAGTCTGACAATGTCAGCTGTTTAAATGAGTTTGTACCCTGGATCCTGTGCCTTTCCTCCCCAACAACCAAGAACCTAGAAAACAGTCAATAGTCAATAATCCCATTGGAGAATGAAGCATTTTCTTGGCCAGAGTTTTCACTGTTGTGAAACACCATGACCAAAAGCAACTTGAGGGTTTATTTCATCTTACACGTCCATGGAACAGTCCATCACTAAAGGAAGTCGGCACAGGAACTCAAGCAGAGCAGAAACCTGAAGGCCAGAGCTTACACAGAGTCCATGAAGGAGTGCTGCTTACTGGTTTGCTCAGCCTGCTTTCCTTCAACACCCCAGGACCACCAGCCCAGGACTGTCACCATGCAGTGGGCAGGGCCCTTCCACTGGAATCAAGAAAATGCCCTACAGACAGATTTGCCTACAGGCAACCTGATCAAGGGCTCTTTTCTCAATAAGGTTCAGGTCTTTTCTCAAAGGAGGTTCCACTTCCCAGATAACTCTAGTTTGTGTCAACAAACAAACAGACAACAACCACAACAAACAGCACTAAGCTGGAGAGGGAAGGGGTGTGTGTGGAGTAGGGCATTCATTCAGACAAGACGAAATAAAAGCAACAGACCTTGCTGAAGGAGCCAGCACTCCTGAAATGTCAAAGGAACAGTTTGCAGATGATAATCAAAAGGCTGGCCAAGGTTCACCACGGCAACCTCCCAACCTCCAGCAACCTCCCAGTGCTGGCTAGACATCTGGAGGGACCAGATGTCCTAAGACCTTCTCAACCCAAATCTACTCACAGCATTGTATCCTAACATGCAGGAAAATGTCAGAGACATTAGTTATCTACCAAAGGTTACATCAGTACAATGGCGTTGTGCAGCAGGCTCGGAGAATCACTGTGACAGGCTAGAGAGAGAGCAGAGGGCCTTAAGGTACAAGTCAAAAGAAAGCATAGACCTCACTGAATGGCTGGAAACAGGTTCTAAGCGGCTGAAGGAGGGTACAGTAAGAGTTGGCCATGGAACACAGCAAAATAAAGAAAATGTGAAAGTATTTCCATTAAGAGGGAAAACCACTTGCATTAAAAATCAATTAATTAATCAATTAAAAATTAAGACTGTCTAGCTTATTGTTCTTTGTAATATAGTCAAAACCATATAGAAAGAAAGCAATGCTTAAGAATTATGATGTATCACCATTAGGAAACCAGCAGGAAATGGGGTATAAGGCAGAAATTTCCACCTATGTACTACAAAGGAATTAAATGATTTAAATCTGAGGCCTCAACAAATGGCATAGCCATGTGATTAGGAAATAAAAAGAAGAGTACTGAAAAATTCAATTGTATAATACTTGATCAAAAAAGAATGAAGCAAAGGCCTTAAAATAACAGTTAAACTTTAGTATTGTATGCCTTTCAGTAGTATTTTAATTACACCTATTCATTAAAATTTAAGCTTAGTAATAGAAGAATAGCCAATATAAAAGAGGAACAGTTCTGAAAATGTATATTATGCATAGGGAGGAAACCAAAGCCATGTGTAAAGGCCAAACCTACGCCACGGATCCCATTTTCATGAAGAAACAAAACAAATGCTATTTTTAAGTAGTGAAACTGCAGGGACTCCATCTTTCTCATTATTCCACATTTTCTACTGTCAGCACATGCAACATTTTTATAAGCAGAAAACACTGTTCCCTATGAAAGTCAGCAGAAAAAAGGGCTCAGCTAGAAACACAGTTAAGAGGAGTAGAAAAAAAATGAAAGGAAACAGAAACCTAGTGTCCTAGCGGGCAAAGGACAAAGTCACCAGGGAGGGAGTGTCTAAGGCCGTGCTGGAGGTCTTGCTCAGAGAAGGACTAAGGGGTCTTCAGAAGCTCTTGGGCAGGTGGGAGGGGCAGGGCTGAGCCAGGAAAGAGGGCTGCGGAAATGGGCTGCAGGACACTTCCCAGGGGAGGGACTCCGGGGCCAGGACAATTCTAGGAAGGTGATGGTAGACTACTGATGTTAACATCTGTGGGGACAGAAGCTGTCTAAGAAGAAGCCAACAGAGAAAGAAGTAATTAAGGATAAAGATGAGTTTCCAGTTGTGTTTTTACTGTGATTATTTTTAAGGATAGCTTGAAGTAAGCTATAGTTTGGAAGAAAGTGTGAAAGCTTTGTAATTCAGAATTCTCCATTTAGTACTCGGTGCAGTTCTGGTTTGTAGGACTTCTTAAACAATGGCTATGTGCTTCCGGTATAATTCCAATAGAAGCATTTACATTACTGAAAGGAAGATCCCTTTGAAGGACGGCAAAAAGGCTTCTAAATTATGTCACAATGTTTATTTTTCTGTTCGAGGGTGCTTTTTGGAAAATAACTACTCAGTATACAAAAGACGCATAAAAGTAAGTATGGATTGGAACAGGTTCATGAGTAACAGAACAGCCAGCACAAGAAGGAAATCGGCAGGCTTGCTGGCCTCATTCTAGACAACGGAGCCACAGCAGACACTGCAGTAACATAATACAGACTCTAAGTGGCAGAGAGCTAAATTGTTAAGAGGGAAAACTACAAAGTAGAGAGAACTCTGAGTGGGGATGAGTGGTAGAGTGTGTCTAGCATGTACAAGGCCGGGGGATGTAGCCTCCAGCACAGCAAAATCAAAAGAAAGAAAAGGAAAAGAAAATCCTGGGAAGCACCTTAGAGACCCAGAGGGAGAGAAGAATATGAATTAAAACCTATTTGTTTGGTGGGAAGCGTCACCCCAGCCCCCTAGCACCCCTATACCCAAAGAGTCTGGAATGTTTGGGTTAGGGCTTCACCCCAGCCTGGCATCCATATATCCAAGGAGTCTGGAATGTTTGAGTGAAAAGTTCCACCCCAAGGCCTCTGGGAGTTGCCACAGTCCAAACTCCACCTCAGAGAAAGTCTGCCAAAAGGTAACCCCTCCCCAGGGAAAGTCAAGACCACTCCCACAGGCTATTTAAACTGCCCCCCCAGAAAATGAACACGTGGTCTTCCCAGTCTTTCTTTCCCTTCTCCGTGGTTTCCGGTCTTTCTTCTCATCTCCATCTCTGCAGGGCCTGGAAGGCCACCAGGAGTGCTGGCATCCATTAAACCTGGGCTTTTTCTAATTCAGTTTGATTTGGTCTGATTTGGATTATTGCATTGGTGGAGAGGTTTGTTGGGCCGTAAAAACTTTTCACTATTAGCCACCCCCAAGGGAGAGAGTGGAAGAAAAAAATTATTTTTGAAAGCACATTTAATGAATAAGTTTTCTGTAGATGAAGAAATAAAATGCCTTAAATAAGGACAAATACTCAGAATATGCAGACTTCTCTAAGTCAACATAAGACCTATGGAATCTATCAAGAAAGTAAAGAAAAACCATGAACAAAAATGTACAGAAGAGGATAATGATAAGATAACAAGCAGATAAAGAGATGTGGGACTACATTAACAATCAAGGCAACAGAAAAGGAAAACGAAACCATTATTCTTTGCAGATTGGTCAAAACATCCCAAGTGTTGTTGGAAGGGTATAGGAGCACAAAGACACACTACCACTCTAGAAAGCCTAGGAAGTGCTCACGTGAATTAATGCATGCAAACTCTATGATCCAGCACAGTTTCAATGAAACTGTCACACAGGTACCAAGAGGACAAGCAGCCTTCTTAGCAGTGACTGGATGTGGGAGCAATCTCAACATCCATGACAGAAGTGGTAGAAAGAAAATTGTATGCACATATATCTGAAAACCTGAACTGTGGTCAAACAGCAAGTTAATATAAACACAAAAGGTGAGGAGAATTTCTGAAATAAACTGGTGAGTGGAGAACATTTACTGAATGAGAACATCTATGTGATACCTAGTATGCAAGAGTACACATGACTTCAGAAACAAAGAGATTACTGATTATTCTAAATATGCCCGTAATACATACCACCCAAGAGTAGACACTACAAAGAAAAACACTAACCGTCAGAGCAAGCACCTACAAAGCTACAGAGGATGCCGAGAGCAAGGATAAAAGGTAGTAAAAGTAAAGGCAACACTGGCTCAGGCCAAAAAAGGACCATCAACAGAGCTGTGAAATACCTCTTTCTAAAGGAGTCGGGAGAACCAGACACGGAGACAGACTAAAGCTTGCGGTCCCCTCAGGAAGGAAGGCTCCAGATGCTGGAAACCATTCCTCACATATCACTTCTTTACCCCAACTTGCTATTCCCCATTCCTAAACATCCATTATCTGAAAAATCAGCAAATTTCACTGCTTAAAGTCCAAAACGCTTTTTAAAAATAGCATTGGAAGTAGAAACTGCTAGAGACTTCCAGAAAGTATGACAAAGATACACCACCTTCACTTATGTATCCTTTAACTCACAAAAGTCCAGGAAGTACAATTTTTCTTATCACTAAGTTGTTTCCCCCGCAAATCTCAGTTCTGTGCCCCTCCTGTCACAGCCTCGTGGGAAAGACAGAGGGACACCTAAAATACCCACGCTTCAGTGTGATCACATTTGTGCTCACTGATCTGCTGGTACAGGAACTGTTTATAAGATAAATTTTACACATTTTGGCTACAAACACCCCAATTTCACCCTTCAGAAAACCCTATGTAGATGCCATCTGTTATCCAAAGATCTGCACACCTTAAAATTGGATGAAAATTTTCAAGTAATTGCCACTGTTTGATCTAGCATTTCTAATTCCTTTTAAAAAGACAATGTGAGAATAAGGCTTGCCTATTAGCTTGCTGACAACTGAAGGCTGAAGCCTGTCCACATTGGTAAGAGTGGAGATTGGGGGGGGGGGGGGGTGTGAGCAGGAGGGCTGTGCCCAGGGTTACTATGGAGCTACTAGAAAGTCACATAGAGCCCAAGCTCGCTCTACCCTGTGACCTTCCTACTATCTTACTTAAGTTTCAGAGGCTGTCTTTGTGTTAAACATACGTATCTTTGTTGTGTTTGACAAACACAGCTTTTAATTTTATTTACACAGATCCCCGATGGCAGGGAAAAGCAGAAACCACACCAATCAAATGGGGCCTGAGTTCAGCAAATGAGTACCATTTAGCATGTGACATTCTGACCGTGAAAAGACGAAGTAATCTTTGGACAGTATGCGAAGGCATCAGCAAAAAAAAAAAAATCGACCCGTCTGCATGGAGCTAGGCAGCTGCAGGGGACAGAAGAGTTTCGGGAACACCTCCCATCAGTAGCCTGTGTGCACTATTACACTGCAAGAGCCGCACAGCAGATGCTTTCCGGTATCATGTCAACCCCACAGGACGCAAAGATACATGCAGCACACTTGCTTGCCTCCAGCAGGAGATTTGAAAGGCGTTATTGACAGGTTCGAGTTTCAGAAATCTCTTAATTGGTAGGGACACAAATTCAAAACGGTGAAGAAGAAAAACACAAAACTTCTTAAGCAGAAAAATACAAAACTTTAGGAGGTTATCATTAACAGTATCTTTTAAAAGGCAGCCCAGGTGTACTGACACCTAGAGAAATAGTATAAGAATGCTTTAAATGTTATATGAATCATATTATATTGACAGCGTGTGGTTTCTGGGAAAGGGGATATGCTCTAGTATGTGGATGGTTTTAGTTTCTGTTTTGAATAAACCTTTCTTATCAAAATACAAAGTAATAGGTGTTCGCTTGTTTCCCGGATGCCCAGACCTGAATAATCAAACAGAAACTATATTAATTACAACACTATTTGGCCAATGAATCAGGCATAGTTCTAGCTGGTTCATACATCTTAAATAACCCATGTCTATTAATCTGTTTAATGCGACTAGGCTGTGGCCTATTGGAGCCGACATGTTACTCCTTGACAGCTACATGGCACCTCCCTAACTCCATCTACTCAATTGATCGATCGATCGATCTTCCAATCTGGTTATATTCTGCCCTGCCATAGGCCAAAGCAGTTTTATTCATTAGTCAATAAAAGCAACACATACACAGAAGGACATCTCACATCATCTCCCCTTTTCTATCTAAATAAAAAGAAAGGTTTAAACTTTAACATAATAAAATTACATATACAAAACAGTTATCATGCAAGAATTATAGTTACAATATTTCAACCCCACAGGATGCAAAGATACATGCAGCACACTTCCTTGCCTCCAGCAGGAGATTTGAAAGGAGTTATTGACAGGTTCGAGTTTCAGAAATCTCTTAATTGGTAGGGACACAAATTCAAAATGGTGAAGAAGAAAAACACAAAACTTCTTAAGCAGAAGTCATATGACTTATTTTTCTTTACTCCTTTAATCTATGACTATCTGTACTTTTATATTACTTTTACTGTCTCTTTAAAGACCTTTTATTTTTTTTAAACCTATTTCTTTTTAGAACTGTCTACATTCTTTTTCTTCTCTCTCCCAAGCCTATATACATTTATCCAACATCGTGACCCACTCCATGGCCCTTTGCTCCACCAAGTCCAACATGGCGGAGGCATGTTCACTGCCTCAGCTCCAGGGAAGCAGCAGGTATGTTACCATTAAGCACCAGACCAAATTTAAGTGTTTTTTATCTGCACCACCATGTACTAGGAAGCCAGCTCTTAAATGAGCTGCACAGTTTTTGCTGTTAATGCTGAGTCAGAAAGTCTTAAAGGAATCATGCCTCTGCTTGCTTCTAGCAAACAGAGCCCACCCGAGAAAATGCTGCTACCAAGAAGCCATGTTTAACTCTGTTCTTTTGGGTCTAGAATTCCTTCCCAAGGTCTTTCAGGCTCCCACTATGGGTGCCATTTTGTAAGCAGAGACTGCTTTTTCATTCCTGGCCACCCAGTCCCAAATAATCACACAGAAACTATATTAATTACAACACCATTTGGCCGATGAATCAGACATATTTCTAGCTAGCTCTTACATCTTAAATTAACCCATTTCTGAACTGCCACTAGGCTGTGGCTTACCTGTGCTAGTATGCTACTCCTTCAGTAGCTCATGGCATATTCCTGACTCTGCCCTCTCTCTCTCTCTCTCTCTCCTGACTCTGCCCCCCCCGTCTGTCTGTCTGTCTCTCCATATATATATATTCCTGCCTGGCAAAGCAGTTTTATTCATTAGCCAATAAAAGAATAAAAGCAACACTTACACAGAAGGACATCCCACATCAAGTAGTAAATAGGAAAAGTTTTATCAACTCCATTCATGGTAAACATAAGAAAATAATGTCTTAGAAGGATAGAAGTCCTTTCACAGGCCAGAAATGAAGACAAGCCTTTCTCCAAAGCCCCACTGCCTGGCTCATCCATTCACATTTGTTTTCACGCATGCCCTGGACAGCTCGTTTTTGAGACAGAGTGGCCTTCAGCCTTTCCTTGGCTGACTGCAGGGAGGGATTCTAAGATCCTGCATCAGAAAACCATAAATAGCCATTGCTGGTATTGATTAGCACTGACGTAACCCAAAGGCTGGGAATACTATGACTTCAAGTGGTACAGCATCCCAACCATCACAACTGAACAATAGGGGATAGGCGTAGCTCATGGAAGAATGCCAGAGGCCCTGGATTATGATCCTTGGTACCAAGCATCCCCAACCCCCACCAATAAATACAGGTAATGATCAAAAACATCCCAGGAGGTGTGACCCTTGTGAGTGTCTTAAAAGCTGCCCACAGTATTCTGGGCAAAAGGACACTAGGATATGACCAAGTGATGGTAAATTAAATGTTGGTGATCCTTAGAAGTGATGGCATATTCATGATATAATAAAATGGAAAGGGCACATAAATACACACAAACATGTATGTTGTGGGCTCTGATATCAGCCAGCCTGGCAATGGCTATGGCTTGAATACAGCTTGGTAGCTGGAAAGCTAGCAATTTAGAAAGACAAAAGGTGAAAGGCTTGGCTCCGGCCTTCTTTTGACTTGTAGATTGTCCAGGAAGAAGTTGCTGGCTCCAAAGCTGGTGAGATATGCAGGTGTGTGGATGAGAGGTGTGGTATCCCCGGAAAAGGAATGTGAATAGAGAATTCCTGAGGGTGGAGGAGCATTTTCAGAGGGCATTCAGAGCTTGGGAGGAGAGAAATAAACACAGGTCATGCTGTAAAAAACGAGAAGGTCCTGAGCTGCCTTTGAAGGAAGATGGTGTGAAAGCCTGTTTCTTCCATGCACCTCCGAGAACACACTTAGGGCAAAGCACCAGTTTCTATGTTGGGGCGATGGTATTGAATGGTATGAATACACACACGCAGGTAATATAAGGAGACAGCATTCCTAGAAAAGCTGAAGTAAATGGACAAGAACAGATAAAGAATTGTGTGTGAAAAGAATGATGCTGTGGTGGTTTGAACATGAACAGCCCACATAGGATCATATATTTTAAATGCTTGGTTCCCAGTTGGCATAATTATTTGGGAAGGATTAGGAAGTATGGCCTTCTTGGAGGAGGTATGTAATGAGGGGTGGGTGGGTTTGAGATTTTAAAAGCCCATGCCAGGCCCAGTGTCTGTCTGTCTGTCTGTCTTTGTCTCTCTCAGATAATTCTAAGTCAGCTGGTGGTGACCCATAACTTTAATCCCAGTACTCAGGATGCAGAGGCAAGCGGAGTCAGTCTGAGTCTGAGGCCAGCCTGGTCTACAGAGCACCTTCCAGGACAGCCAGAGCTACACAGAGAAACCTTTTTTTTTGGGGGGGGGAGAAAATTCTAATAGAATGATGTCTGAGAATGCGGAAGGAGAGGGAGTTAGGAGCACACAACAGGCTCGACAAATCTTTGCTCAACTGTCATATCCTAAAACCCATCCCCCATCATTTTCATAGTTTCTCAAGAAAACTATAATCTTAATTTTAGCAAATGGATCACAGAATGCTTAGAAATAACCTAGCAAGTAGCAATAACAAATTCCTAGGTACAGAGAACCCAATATTACATGCAATAATTCATCACCGTATTTATTCCACAAAGAATTTCTCTTACAAGACAAAGAAACCTAGCAAGTCACTGATTTCCGGTCTTTAGTTCATTGGCTACCAAGTGAGTCGTGACTCCTCTGTGCACCAGGAGAACAAAACAACCTCATGCAGAACTCGCAGTGGCCTGAAGAAAGCAGGAACAGCATTGGCAGAGACATTCTGCATGTTTGCTTTTCAATACAAGTCTACCTCTGCTTCACTTGAACGGCTATGTAAACATGATGTCTAACAAACTCAAACTTCAAATTCACAGGCACTCTGTACACAGGGCACCTCCCTAGCTTAGAGCAATGGCAGTCAAGCAGGCTTCTTCACAGAAGAAAATTAAGGTTTGGGTTCTGAATCAGTTTATGCGCTAGCTGCAAGACTGCAAGTCACCATCTTTCATGTATAAAAAAAAAACTATGATTATAATTTTAACTTCTTCCAAAAGCTATGGTGAAGGCAACCAGTGGATGAAGAAATACACAGAATCACTGCACAGGTCACACAGCTATGCTTTCAAATACAAAGTCTGTGTTCACTTAAAACACTGAATTCAGGGTCTTAAGAATCTGCTAGGTCACATGTAATCGTTTCTGTGCCACAGCCTAAAAGGCTGGTATGAAAATCACTATTGCAGGTAGAATCCTACTATGACAAACCCCACATTCTGGCCACTTACTCCTGCCCTCTCTAACATCTGTATATCATACATGAGCATGCTGGCTTCACATATTTTGTAAAGATTACCTGGTTAACATCAGGCAGGAGAGTTTGAAGCTATATGGAAAACGTTTTGTGTTGAAAATGTTTCTGTAAGACGGAAAGAAAGAGCTCCCCACACGCACAGTTATTAATTCAGCCCAAGACGACTAACAATGGAGTCACATGGTTTACTATTTGCAAGCCAACTAGATGGACCTCATGCTCATACTGATCAATATCCCAAGCACAGTGGAATTATATTATTCTCTGCTTCACAACAATGGCCTACTGCCAGTGGCACACATTAGCCTAGCTTTCAAGTAGCTTTCTAGACTGCTTTCCATATTCCGTTGCCATGGCACCATCTCTAGTTTATCATGCTGTATTTATCCATTCTCTGCCTCACAGTTTAGTCAGGGAGGCTGGATCTGAAACATGGGTCAATCTGTCCTCCTCTCCTTTCTGTCAGTCACTTGACTTTCCTCAGCTTAATGAACCTAAAGTCTGCTCCAAAATCTGGCTGATAACTGGAGAGTTTAAGGGTTTCACAAGCCTTCAATGCTTCATTCATTAGTTTTTAGCTTTGACCGAACCTCAGAATCCCTCTGTCATTAATTAGCCTTCAAAAAAAAAATCACATTTGATTTGATACAGTGGAAAACAGTCTGGTGAAGTTTCTGTACTTTATTGTAATTTATTACTGTAATAATAATTTCACAGGAAAAAGTTCTACTTTGCATAACAAAATTAATATTGTCTTGGTACTCTATATAATTTAATAAAATGTTCTCATATCTATGTATATTCAAATAGAAAAAACTTTTTAATTATAATCATAAAAGCAGGAAGTTAAAATTAGATTATAAAGGTGGCTTCAAAATAAGTGACTGCAAATTATATGTTAGATAATTCAATTCTTATAAAATTTAATTTATGTAATTCTTTCATTTGAACTCTATTATCCCACTATTATAGGCTACAAAGACTTAAATAATAATAAAATATTCATCCTCGTCAAAACCAGAGTGTATATTTCTTCCTAAAAAAATACTTTGCTACTAAAATAGCTTTGGATCAATTAAAACAACTTATAATATAATTTTAATTTACATATGCCAATGTACCTTATATTACTGACATTAAGAACGAATGTCATTAAACCTAAGTAACAGCTACTCTTAATTCTGTTTCTGATTAAAATAAATTTCTAGTTATGAAAGTTTTTCTGATAGCAAAACCCAAAATATACATGTAAATTTCAATACTGTTTCACCTTTTTAAGTTAACAATAAGGGAAATGTTTAAGTAGCTTGCCTACAAAACATGTCTTGAGCCAAGTGTGGTGGTACAGGCCTGTAACCCTGGCACTAGGCCTAAGAGGGTGGGAAATGGCACAAACACAGGAAAATCACAGTCTGGTACACATGACAAATTCCAAGACAACCAGAGCTACATAGCAAAGACATCTCAAAGACAGACTAACATGGGGCTGGAGAGATGGTTCAGTGGTTAAAAGCACTGGCTACTCTTCTAGAGGACACAGGTTCAATGCCCAGCACCCACATGGCAGCTCCTAACTGCCTGTACCTCCAGTTTCAGGGCATCCAGCACCCTCACAGACATGCATGCAGGCAAAACACCAAAGCACTAAGATAAAATAAAAATAAATTATTCTAAAAAAGACAAACAAACAAAAACAAAACAAATTGTCTTATTGCAAGTCTAGGAATGAACTGTACCCACTCATTTTCATGAACTGGTTTAACAGACAGATGCTGGCCACCTGGACATGTCAGATGCTTGTAACTAAGCTCTAAAAATGCATCAGCAGCTTCTCCATGCAACTTAATCTTATAAGGAAACAGGCTTTAAATAATTCTATAAACAATTTTGAGATTATGAGCAGTGGTATTATGTGCTACAGGGGAAGCCCGTCTGGTGTAGTCAATGGATGGCAAAGAGCACTGACTATAGGGTTACACAGATGGGACTGAAATCCAGGGCTGTCACTTCCTAGCTATGCATCCCTGAGTGACTTACTTCTGCGGTTCCATGCTGGGATCTGTAAAACAAGATTAATAACAACTGGGTCATGGGACTGTGGTAGTTAACTAATTCACATAAAACATGTAGGGCAGTGCCTACTACCAAGTAAGCATTCGCTTAAACAGTGGCTATATTTTAAGAGAAACTGGAATTCAAGCCAGGCTGCCATTTTGGACCCTCTGCTTATAGAGAAAGGTATCTCACATGGGTGGTAAAAGGCATGGCCAGCAGCCACGAGTCACGAGTTTTTTCTTTTCTTTTTAAAGATCTAGCATTTAGAGAGAGGTGAGGTGCATGGAAGCCCAGCAGAGTATGCTGGACTTGTCTTACATTCACGAGGGCCACCAGGAGATATTCACAGATACAAGCTCGTTCTTCTGACAAGCACCCGTGGATCAGTTGGTACCCTGTCAACTGACAATTTCAGTGTTTCCAGAACCAGGCTTCTCCTGTTTATCACACGAACACACCTCTAACGACAGGTTCATGACTACATAACCCTCCATAAGGACGCACTGTACGAACAATGGGAAGAAACCAGCACCTCTCAGATCACCAGCTGAGAGCAGCAATGGGCGGCTGGACAGACCACCACCGTCTTGAGTTCTCAGATGAGCAGAGTCGATGCTATTGCTCAGGGCCACGAGGCTGGATCCTGCAACACTACTTTTAAAGTCTGTAGATTCACTCTACAGATTCCTCAGCCTGACAATTAGATGCACAATCAACTGGAAAAACAGAAATGCCAACAGTGATTTCTCACTGATAATCTTTAAAACTTTTGGCAAACTATAGTGAAAACCAATACCTTTCAAATTACCTGTTCTCTCTTGATGTTAACAGTACATTTAAATACAAAAGATGATAATTCCAGATACAGTTCTTTTTTAAAAAAAGATGTTAGAATTGGGTCGCTGTTGTGCATGCCTTTAACCCTAGCACTTGGGAGGCAGAGGCAGGTACCGAGGGAACTTCTTCAGCCAATAACCTCCGAGATGCTAGACC
Organism: Dicrostonyx torquatus; assembly: GCA_028555095.1. Taxonomy (NCBI): domain Eukaryota; kingdom Metazoa; phylum Chordata; class Mammalia; order Rodentia; family Cricetidae; genus Dicrostonyx; species Dicrostonyx torquatus. The sequence goes on from JAQHUG010000108.1 coordinate 2,807,014, forward strand.
ACTTTGGGTGTGGTCTTGGGTACTATAAAAACAGATGTAGAAAAGTGCGCGCTCTCTCTCTTTCTCTCTCTCTCTTGGCTGCAGGATTCGGTTCCTGTTCCCTGCTCGTGCAGAGGACTGTTGATCTGTGAGTCTACCCCTAAATAAAGAACCCTTCATTACAGTCAATTCTGAGCTAGGGTGGAACTACCTTATCACAATTCTTTACATCTAGTGCCCAACTGTAGAGGATCGCAATATAGTAGTCCCACAGTGGCAGGCAGGTCTCTGTGAGTTCAAGGCCCAGTTGATCTACATAGTGAGGTAGGGATTTCCAGGACATACCTGTCAAGAAGGAAGGAAAGAAGGGAGGGAGGGAGGGAAGGAGGGAGGGAGGGAGGGAGGGAAGGAGGGAGGGGGAGGGAGGGAAAAACTAAAGAGAAACATGACTTTCTTTCAACAACAAAAAAGCTTTACATTGCAAGTAACTCTAAGAATTGCTATAGGGCTAGGCATACTACTCAGAAACGTAGAGCTTGTCTAGTATGCCCCAGGCCCTGAACTCAATTGCTGATACAATTGCTGATATAGAAGAAGAACAAGTAAGATGATAAAGAAAACAGTGAAAAGAAACTCCTACCAATATCAAATCAACTCGAGACAGAGGTGAGAAGGGCACTGACTGGATCGTGCTATTCATACAGGTGTACAGGGTCTCCCAAACTAAGCCCTCTTCAAAGTTTCTAGCTCAAATTAAAAGGCTCTGCAGTAACTAAGATTTTGTTTCTTGTTTTTGTTTTGACATGGGGCAGTAGTGGCACACACCTTGAATTCCAGCTCTTGGGAGGCAGAGGCAGGTGGATCTCTGGGTTTCAGGCCAGCCTGGTCTACAATTACAAGTTCTAGGAGAATCAGGGCAGAGAAACTGTCTTGAAGAACAAAATAACAACAATAAAATTATAAACCTTCAGAATAACATAAATCTTGATGGGCACTGTGGGAGCAGACCTCTGTGCTGTCAGAGAGCACACCTGTGCTGCCTGCCATATACCACCACCCACTCCACCACCTCCAACCCCCTACCCGCCACTGTCCTGCGTGTGGCTTCTGAGCCTTGGCATGTTCCTGGCACTCAGCCAAAAAGCTCTCTTTTTTAAAATTTACTTTTGAAATATTTGTTTTATTTCTGTGTGGTTTGTATTGTGTCTATGAATGTGGGTGCCCAGCAAGGACAGGAATGGGCCTCAGGAAGCAGAACTGTTGATATACAACTGAGTCACCCAACATGTGCACTGAGAACTGAATTTGGGTGCTCTGAAAAATCCGTATATGCTTGTCACAGATGAGCCATGGCTCCAGTCCCAAACTCTCTATTTCAATTTAAATATTTGAATGTGACTACTGGATACCCTAAATTGTACAGCTAATTTAAGTGACAGACCAGAGTTCACAACTCCATAAACTTTACTAATGTTACTCTAAGTAGGATACAGTAAAAACTAATATTAACATTTTCAAATCTGACACCAGAGCTATCAGCTAATCTGGCACTATCACAATACTATATACGGGTGAACACCAGTTTTGTTGTCTTCATGTGCTGTGTGACAGTTAATTCTCTACATCAAACTCATATAGGACTCTTCAGTCCCAAAAAAGTCTCTCTCCAAAAGTAATCCTGGTAACAATACTTGAAATAAGCTAGCTAAAACTGAGCAAAGAATTGAATAGACCTTTTCAAAGAAGATAAACAAATGTCCAAAGAGCACACGAGAAGATATTCAAGTCTCTAGTCATTAGGGAAACATGAATGGAAACAGCACAGAGCTATCACTTACCGCCCATTAGCAAAGCTATAATTAAAGACAGCTAATTAAGTGTTGTGAGAAGCGAGAGGACCCCAACTCTGCTGTTGTTAAAGGAAAACTCTGCAATGGCTTGGAAACAATTTGGGAGTTCCTCAAAGTTCAAGTTACCATATGAGTCAACTATTCCTCTGGCTCTATGTCCAGAAAAACTGAATACATTTTTCACAGAAAAACATAAACAAATATTCATGATGCCATTCCCCATGACAGTCCCAAACCAGAAACACACAAACACACATAGCGTGAGGCATAGCTATGCAGTGGTGAGAAAGGAAAGGAAATGTGGATTTGCTACAACACACATGCATCTTGAAAAAGCTGCTAGAACAGGCAGGCATAACCAGACAAGGCAGGGCACACTTTTAGTGCCAGCACCCAAAAGGCAGAGGCAGCCTGGGCTATAGTGAATTCCAGGATAGCCTTGGCTACACAGGGAACCAAATAAATAATAAAAAAAAAAAAATAGCCAGATTCAAAAGGTGATATACTATGTAATTATGTATATAAAATGTCTAAAACAAGCAAACCCACACAGCAAGTACGTGGGTAGGAGCCAGGGGCCTGAGAGGGAAAGAGAAGTCTGATGAGTGAGTGCATTCTGGAATTACACAGGGATGGTGGTCGGACAACTTTGTGACCATACTGGAAGCCACTCAACTACACTTTAAAAGGGCAAATTTGGGAGTAAATGAGTGTATCTTGATTGTATACAGCGATTTCTCACGAAATTCATTGTTCTGAAATATTTAACTTCCTGTTTATAAAATTTATTGCTAAATATCTTGAAGTCGGTATTATTCCTCAAAAAAAAAAAAACCTGGTCATTTTAGCAAATTGGCTTTTCTGTAAATGGATATATATATATATGAAAACAAAAGTCCTATACGGGAAGGAAATTTTGAGTTAATTATTACTCGAAACAGCGTAGAAGAGCCATGTGACAGCATGCACTGGCTTCTGACCAGACAGAGGCAGGCAGGCGCAGAGCAGACTGTGCTGTTCTCTGTGAAGCAGCATCAGACCTGGGGCTTCTCAGGGCCCATGCTCGCTTCTCTCTGACATCTGACGTTCAGTAATGTAAGCATGAGAAAAACTTAAGCTTACATTTCTCATGGAGAAGTGACAAGTAGGAGTGGGGAAAGGAATAAGGGAAGAAAGAACACTGAGGTATAAAACTTAAATACAGCCCAAAGAGGAAACATAAGTGCTTTAGGAAAACACTCCCATATCAAGATTGGAAAAACATCCATTTGTCTGGGTTGTATAGAAATTTAGAGACTTTGTTTGTTTTTCACCATGTGACGTCTCTCCGCACAGCCCTGGCTGTCCTGGAACTCTCACTGTAGACCTGGCTGGCCTCAAATTCAGAGATCCACCTGCCTCTGCCTCCCAAGCACTGGGATTAAAGGCGTGCGCCACCACCACCAAGGGACATTCAGAAACTTTTTAAAACACATCCACCAATGACAACATGGAATAGGCCTGGGGAGATGGATCAGAGGGCAAGCATGAATAAGAACCTGATACTGAATTCTCAGCACCCACAAAAAGGCTGAGCTAGTGTATGCAGTCCCAAGGCAAGGAAGAGGAGGGTGGAGCTAAGCAGAACCCTGAGGATCACAACCAGACAGTCTAGCTAATGGCGAGCTGCAGGCTAACAAGAGCCAGTCCCAAAAAGCAAGGCAAAAGGACTGCTCAATCATGAGAGTTCAGACCCCGAGGCCTGAGTTGGGCAGCTCACAAATCCTGCAACTCCAGTTCTCAGAAACTGCTGTCCTTCTCTGGCCTTTAGAGAGGTAGTACACACACACACACACACACACACACACACACACACACACACACGAATCCACATGTGCGTGCGTGCCGACACACACAATCTTTTAAAAAAAGAAAAGGGTAAAAAGTGATAGAGGAAGACACTGACATGTACCCCTGACCTTCACACACATGAACATGTATACACATATATACCACACACAAGTTTTACAGAATAACAGTGCCGTGCTGTAGGTACACTAATGAAGGTTTTTTTTTTCCTGTAATAGGATTGTTATCAGATACACTCTTTTACAAATTGATAAAGACATGAATCTCACTTGAGGTATGGAAATGACAATCTGGTTATACAAGCTTAATAGGAATATATCAAGGGAAAAATGAAAATTTAAAAACATGCTCCACTAAGAAAGCTAATATTTAATATTTAAATTGCAAGACGGTTTAAAAAAAAGACAGAAAATGTGTTGCTTAAGTAATTCCTACTAATGGGAAAATAAAAATAGTGGAAGCTTCCTGGAGAATGAGGGCTGGGCAGCCCAACCTTAGAAAGGAATGGGAGCAAGTCCCTGCTGTGGACTGTGGGGTGGGTGGGACGTCCTCATTAATGCCGAGGAGGGTGGCTGATGAGAGTGAGCCGTGACCACAGCAAATGTTTTCTGAATCTAAAATCTAAAAGTGTTTATACAAAAACACATGTGCAGCACATCCAGAACAAAATGAGCATGATAAGTCTAACTTCGGAAATCCTAGGCAACTATGCAAAAAGTTAAAATATGACAAATATTTTCATGAGCTTATTAATACACTTATTAGTACACTTATTGATGTACTTTCCCAAGTTTGAAATAAAAATCTCAAACATTAATGTCTACCAATTTTACAAACCCTCAAATTTAAACATGGTTTTGACGTCCCAACAAAATGTCTATGTAATCTACATTTTGGGCATATTGATGAAGGTAAACTTGGTGATAACTAGGCGACCCTAACAAGATTATTTAGAAAGCTACTGAACAGAGAAAGGATGAGCAAGCCACTGTCAAAGCTGGATGCGGGGCAGCAGGGGGTGGGCGGCAGTGGGTGGGCCTGCTGATGACCATTTCTCTTGAGCTAGCACAGCGCCAAGGCCAGCACTGCTTTGGCATGCTAATGGCTTTTAGCACAGGGAATTTCAAGACCTGGCACACTGCTGGCAGAGGTCAGTGTCTATTAAGTTCTGAGTGTCAAGCCACAGCATGCCACCTGCTTCTGAATGTTTCACAACACTGTAACTTGCCAGAGGGAAGAGGCCAGACACCAGCTTAAAGTGATTACTGTTAAGATTCAGAAATTAATTTTTCTCAGTGATTGCCTAATTTAAAAATACAAGATGGTATCATCTAGAAGAAACTATAATTTCCACTGTACAACTTCTCATCTTGTAACTAACATGAAGTTAGTTTTATGCTTCATACCACACCCTTAAAAAAAAAATCTGGAATGTATGCTCTCCAAGGTTCCCAGTCTATTTTAGGAGACTGAGAACATTTCCAGCTAGAACTGCAAATTTCTCTTTAAAACACAAGAGCTGAGTAGAATAGACTTAGTCTCTCCTAGTTACGTGTATGAGTAACAACAGTCCATTCACTCCCCAGCTTACCCCACAGGAGTCAGTGTCCACAGCTGAGCAGGTGTGAGGCTTTCCTTTAGGGACTCCTGACATTTTGTTTGTTTGTTTAGGGTACGCCATGGCACCTGTGTGGATGACAGAGGACAATCTACAGGAGTTGGTTTTCTCCTTCTACCTCTGGGTCCTGGAGATCAAACGCAGGTGGTCAGGCTTGGTGGCAGGCACCTTTACCAACTCAACCATCTTGCCAGGCCCCTAATTTAGCAATTTTAAAATGTTAACTGTTCCTAGGGAACTGTGTAGCATGAATTCTAATTGATAATAAATAAAACCCAGAGTCAGATATTAGGTGGTAAAAGCTGAGAGATAAGAGAAACAGTGTGGCCAGCCATTAGAGAGACCTTTTTTTAACCTCTAGCAAATCCTTAGACCAAAGGGTGATCCTGTCCTCAGACTGTCTCCTCCCTCCATCCAGGCATATCACCCATGCCTTCGCCTCCCTAGTGCTGGGATTAAGGAAAGGCATGGGATCCCAAGTGCTAGGATGACCTTTGTGTGAGCTCTGTTTCTCTTTTAGACGAATTCAATCTCATGTAGCAGAGATACTTGTTTCTGTCTCCTGAGTGCTGAGGTTAAAGGTGTGTGCCACCACTGCCTGGCCTCTAGTAGCTTAGCTCTGCTCTCTGATCTTCAGGCAAGCTTTATTTGTTAAAACACAAACAAAATATCACTACAAAATTGGACCTCTGTCTAATCCTAGCTAGATAACAAAATTTCAGGGACTCTATCTAAGCCTATGATTTCGTTCTTGTGGCTCTGCAGCTCACCACCTGAGAATCAGGCCATGATTCAGTTTGGTGCTGGAGGAGCTGGTATTTCTACTACAAGGAAATATTTATTCTCTTTTGGATGAACTTTTTCCTTATATGAAAAAGTCGCCCCTGTAATTGGGCTAGCCTCAGTAGTCTCCTGTGTTTGGGAGTGGAACACGAGGGTAAGATGAATTCCTATCTAGATTAGCTGACAGACAACATACGTTGCCCGGGAAGCACTGTTATACATTCATTCTGGACCCACTTTTGAGAATGTTTCCATTGGCCTTCAAACAACCGGGACTACACTATTTATCATTGTCAAAAAATTTTCCTCCTTGACCCAGGCATTGACAAATACATATGATAATTCATATATGTGTGTGTGTATGTATGTTCAAGCTCATAGAATGCATTAGCTTCCACATGTGTCTCACTCATCCGACATAGGGCTATGGTTCAGACTTGAGAGCTAGGTAAGGTGGTCATCGTCAGTACTCCTACTTCAGAGGTACCTAACTAGAGCACTTTTGGGTTTTTTGGCAATGCAATGACTGATCACAGATCTTACTTTACTTGGATATAATGACAAACAGACAACACCAAGTGCTTTTCTGTCTGCATTTGTTCCTACTCACTAACAAGTTCAGGATAGGGAACCTAGGAAGGGAAGACTTTGCAGTGAACAAATTAGAACAAAACAGTGATACATTGCTTGACAACTGTACAGTTCTGGACAGTGTGAATTCATATATAAAATATGCATATATAGTATATATAGTATAAGCAATCTGATATGCACACTCTAGGAAGGTGTGGCTGGCCGGCCAGAGTGAGTTCTTTGTCCTTGCAATGTAAGCAACTCTGCATTTCACAGGACCACTACATATTCTAAGTGTGGCGGCAGAGTTGGACTGCATTTTAACATTCAAACAGGTAGGGCAGCACAGCCAAACCCTTTCCTTCCCAAGTGCAACTTTTAGATTTAAGATACCACACTTGAGGCAGCAAACTGCTTGGACCTCATTGAGAGAAGACAAAGCCTGAACAGCTGCCTTCCACTCATCCGTCCCACCCCCTCAGCAATTTCCCCATGCGACTCCCAGGTCCTCTGACAGTCTCCTCAGTTTAGCTCCACATGTTTGCTTGCTGACCCATCAATGCACACTAGACAGATGCTGTAGTACTAAGGCTAGCTCCTTAAATGAACCTAGGTTAGGGCATTTTGTAAAAAGTACAAGACCACAGCAAGACTCAGTCTCAAACAAACAACAATAACAACTGGTGTAGGAGGGGTCTTCTGTATTTCTGTTGTTTTCATTGGTTGAATAAAGAAACTGCCTTGGCCCTTTGATAGGGCAGCCCTTCCTTAGGTGAGCGGAGTAGACAGAACAGAAGGCTGGGGAAAAAAGGAAGTGTGGCAGATGCCATGATCCTCCGGCCCAAGATGGATGCAGGTTAGAATCTTCCAATAAGTCACCACCTCGTGGTGACATACAGACTTTTATAATGGATTAGTTTAAGATGTAAGAGTTAGCCAAGCAAAGGCTAGAGATATTGGACAAGGCAGTATTTAAATTAATATAATTGTCGTGTGGTTATTTCAGGCATAAGCTAACTAGCAGCCGAGAGCTGGGCAGGAAGGAACAAAAGGGCCTGCGTTCCTCTCAGGTGCCGGGAACACAGCCGCCCCCTCTTACAACAAACAACAAAACAGAAAAAAAAAAAAATTGAGTCCAAAACAGAGAGTCTTTGGGTGACATAGGAAGAACTTCTGAGTCCAGGACAAATCACTTGATTCCTATGACACTGAACATTTCAGTCACCAGGCTACTACTGTCTACTGTTTGCTGTTTAGATAACAGTACATTTTAAATAGGAAAAATACTGTGTGTTGGCTGTGGTGGTACACACCTCTAATACCCGCTCTGAGGACGCATAGGCAGCTGGATCTCTGTGAGCAAGAAGTCAGCCAGGACTATGAAAAGAGCCTATCGCAAAGGAAGGAAGGAAAGGAGGGAGGGAATTGCTACTCCATTTTAAAAATGGTTGTAATGTCAATTATTGGTTATATATGGATTCCATCAAATTCGTGGATCGAGTTTATAGGGATTTTGTTTTTCAGTAATTAAAAATGTAAAAATTCAAAAGGAATTCACATAGCTAAACCTTAAAATGAAGCATAAAAATTAATCAATAAAATGAGAGATACGGTTCTAGAGAGGCGACTCCGTTGCTAAGAATACTTTTTGCTTTTTTAGAAGACTTAAATTTCATTGACAGAACCCACATCAGGCAGATCACAACCACCCATAACCCCTACACCCTCTGCTGGGCTCTAAGGGTATCCTCACATTTGTGACACATATTATACACACAAATAAAACTAAATTTTACATAAATAAATTCAATAAAGTGAAATGGCAGTCGGGCTGTGGTGGCGCACGCCTTTAATCCCAGCACCTGGGAGTCAGAAGCAGGAGGATCTCTGTGAGTTTCAGGCCAGCCTATTCTACAGAGCGAGTTCCAGGACAGCCAGGGCTATAAAGAGAAACCCTGTCTCGGAAAACAATAAATGAATAAATAAAAAAATGCATGAGTGAGTGAGTGAATGAATGTGTGAAATGGCAGAAAATACTGTCGAGAAGATCAATACATCCTTTATAACCTAAATTTTGGTCTATTAACACGATAACTGGCTAGGGATTCAGGTCACAGCTTAAGAACCACTATTTTTCAACTTTAAGACTCCAAGCTACTTGAAGAACTAGATGACACAATGGTATGAGCAGCCCAGACTACAGAGGTAAACGACACGGCTGCTATTGTTTCTTGCCACTCAACCCGAAGTTAAGTCTACCACGTAGCTCCTCCATGGTAGGACCTAAGGCAAGGTCACCACTGGAGTAGCAAACAGATGTGGGAGAATCGTGCTCTTCAGAGAGTAACCTGGCAATCACCAGGGGCCTCAGCCAACAAAGCACACATTCCTGCCAAGGATGCCCATGTGCACACACACACAGACCAGGCCGCCAGGGAAAGGAATGCTGAGGCATCAGAGCCGTATTTGTGCCAAGCATTTGGATGAGTACTACTGACTGAAACATAAATAAGTCATTTTTGTAACTTTTTAAGGCTAGATTTAGTGAGAAGACAGCACATACACAGCATCCAAACAAACAAACAACAAACTCCAATAGGAGAATGTAAAAATGAGGCCAGAGATTCAAATGCAAAGACGAGCTTCTTCAAAGAGCTATTAAAAGGTACGTGAAGGGAGCTGGGGAAATGGGCAAAAACCAGTACTGTTTTAGCAGAGTTTGATCTCTAATGCCCATGCTAGGCAGCTCACAGGGGCTTCCAGCTCCTGCAGGATCCAACATGTGGGTCTTCCACAGGCAACTCGCATGCTCGCTGCCCACCCTCACCCCCAACTAAAAATAAATCTTTTTAAAAGGTCTTCATTAGTTCTTCTCGCAGAAAGATGGGCGCAGCAGGGTAATACTCATTTGTAACCCCATTCTTCAGAGGCTAAGAGAGGAGAACCTCGAATTTGAGAAGGGGCTAGACGGCACAGCAAGACTGTCCCTCAAAACAACAGAAACAGTTGGTGGAGGGGAAGAAGAGGAGTTGGTGGAATGCCCCTGGGCATTACTGAAAGCCTAGGGCCTGGGACATTTTCTATCAGCGTTTCCTAGCCATCCATTTTAAGAGCAAAACAACCCCAAGACTCTGCTCCACCCTCCTGCGAGGTCACCAACCTGCATCATTCCTCCAAGAACACTACCAGGCTTGAAAAAAACCTCACAGAACCTTGAAGGTCAAGGAGAACTACGGCCAAGACAAGGCTTTGGTGGACAGAGCATTAAAAGACAGAAGTCCTGCTCCGGCTCTTGGACAATGTGAGGAGGCCAAACGACAGGGTAGGGGGGGTCAGGGAAGAGGCTGGGCCACCAGTCACGTGAATTTCTTTCTGAATGTTACCTCAGTGTGGATGCTTAGGCATGCAAATTTAGTTTTTGCTTAAAATCAGGGGGAAACCCTACATGAATAGATCCCTGGATTAAAGTTAATATCAGACTTGATTTTTATAGTCAAGAACAATTAAACTGTCTGCTCATGTTTTCTGGATCATGAGAGCTAGTCTAACGTTTTGCTCATTGTTTAAAAAAAAAGGCTTCAAGTGCTGACATGAAGTTATGTGCTTTATTTCAATGTGTGCACAGCACTGCAGTCACATGCTGGTGCATACGAAGGAGACGTGCTGTAAACGAGCTGCTCTCCTCTTCTGCTCGATCTGACAGAGCAGCAGCATCCGACCGAAATATCAATGAATGCCTGTGTGCGTGTTCTTATTCACAGCTACGGGCCGGGACAATGACTTTCCTCCATGAACTGTCACTTATTGAACTAAGGATTATTTCAAAGAAAAGAAGAACTAGTCACTGCAAAGTAATTCCTATTTTAGAGACGCCATTAAACTTAACAAAGGCAGGAAACACTTTCTGATTACTGAAAAATTAAACACGCCTAAATTATCCCGTCTCATTCTACAAGTAGCCAACATTTTAAAGATGCTAACGGCATGCTCCCGAGGAGGCGAACTGAAAACACACTCTTTCTCAGCTCTTTTCCTGCTTCAGTACAAGACTGGAAGTTAAAATGGACCAAAACAGGTAGAGCAGGTCATTCTCTTTAAGCTGAGCCCTGATCGCTTTATAACCCAACTGAGACAGAGGGTCCTGCACACTCTCACCCTGCACCTCCGGTGGGAAAGGACATCATCTCACCTTTTGCAACCAAACAAAATAAGACACAGGCAACAGAAGACTACTGTCACATTTTCCATGTTAGAAGCTTAAATTTTAAAATCCAAGTATTTGAGGCAACTCATACTGTATTTTACCCTTTGCCATGAACCTAGCTTATGGAAATTTTCAAACCAGATTAAAGAGAAAAACCAAGAGGAAGAGAAGTTCTGCCTTCCCTGTGGCTATGATGCAGGGTGGCCCTCTGCATACTAAATGAACTGTGTGGGGCACCTTGCTCTGTGTATAATGGTTTCCATGTGTGCTGAGGAGTGTTTTCAGCTTGATTTCAAAAGTAAAGCTGCAAATTAGAGGCAAAACAATAATTTCCTCTTCCTTTTGTCCCCAGAATCTTGTGTAATCTTTAACCAAAGCTCCTTGAAGGCAAGGGCTCTGCCATTTCTGTCCCTGCAGGTCTCAGCAGACCTGTGCTGGGGTGGGAAGCAAGAAACTGGAAATCTCAAGGTTTGCTGTATATAACCAGTGATGAAAGTGTGGAAGAGGGCTGGACCTCGGGGCAAGAGCATCTGCCCACACATGGCAGCTCTCAACTGTCTATGACTTCAGCTCCAGAAGATTTAAAACCCTCAAAGGGACGTATATGTAGATAAAACACTAATGTACAAAATAACAATACATAAATTATATTAAAAAGCTTGACAGCAATGAAAACAAGTATAACATCACACATCCATTATATGCATAATATATGTATATACATATATACATATATTCCTCGATTTACTACTTGATTTTGAGTAAGAATATGTGTATTTGGCCTCTGCACCCAAGTTCAGGAACAGAAACTTCTAGAATTCTTTTTGATTTTTCTGCTGTCTTCCATCCTAGTCCCTCAGTCACAGCAAAAGGCTTTTAAGTCCCTTAGGACCTCCAGAATAAGTGTCTGTGATAGCATGTCCTGGAACTACAAGGCTCTGTCACCTTGCTTAATCTACAAAGCAGTTATACTTTTATTTACTTGTAAATGGCCCCAGTTCCTCTGTATGCCACTTCCACTAGAACTTTCTGCAATGTGGCTTCCAATCTGGCTAGTATGAGTACAGGACCACATTTTCAATTTAAATAGCTCATAAGGCCAGGTGCACCATATGGAACAGCACAAGCTGGGAGCTTCAAACACACATACTGTTTCCTTTGTTAAAATTAAAATTTCAATAAGTAAATGTGTTTGTTTTATGGTTTATAGCTTTAACTCTTTGATATGAGAAAGTACAGTATAAAAATAAAAGGTAACTCGGAGAAACAAACCCTGCTCACGTTTGTACTGTCCATTGTGGGTCTTCAAAACACCTCAGCATACACCAGAGACTGGCACCTCATGAGCCCTCAGCAAATGAGTCCATGCTTTTGAGTCCATCTCAATTAGGTGCTAACCTTGCCCTCCAGACAACACTATTTCTCCAGCCACCTCAAAACGAAATGAATCACTTAGGAGAATGTGAAAGACAAGAACCACGTCTCCCCGGAAAACATTCTATTTGAAGCAAACAGCAAAAGAAGGGCTAACCAATAGAAACCAAAGCCCACTGTAACAACAGAAATTATCACAGGAGGATTATAATTAAAAGCCTGGGAAGAAGTAAAAACCATTTTCTAGACGAGAGAGATGGTTCTGTGGGTAGAAGGTTTGCCCAAGCCTGTGACCCGAGTTCCGGCCTTAGGCCAAACACAAGGGGTGGGACTGGAATAAGGTATTGGCGGACTGAGGCGATTTGCACACTTGGGAGGAAGATGGGAAACAGTAAGTAGAAAGGAAGGATCAACATTAGAGTTTTGAGCCACAAATGGTGACACACAACTTTAATCCCAGCACTAGGGAAGCAGAGGCAGGTGGATCGCTGTGAGTTCCAGATCAGCCTAGTCTACATAGTGAGTTCCAGGTCAGTCAGGGCTACATAAAGAGACCCTGTCTCAAAAAACAAGATTAGCGTTTGATAATGAAGGGCCTTAATTGGCATTCAAGAAGTCTAAATATGATCCTGTAGGATAATCAATGAAGAGATACTGGAGCCAGAGGAAAGAGCAGTCTCTAAGGGTATAAACAAAGTATTTAATTATTCCCTCATTCACAGCAAGGTGAGTGAATTACAATTACGCCTGACATAGCCCCAACCCAGCGAGGCTAACAGTAGTCAGGAAACAGTAAAGAATATAAGGACAACACAATGTGACAGATGTGCATAACAGAGCTGGGCACAGGGTGTTGACAAGCATGGAAGAAAGGCTTACATCTGGAGCAGGGTGGAAGGAAAGGCCAGGGAAGGTTTCATGTCGGCAGGATCGTTGATGGGGGAGGGAAAAAAGGTTACACTGAACCAATGTAGGAAAAGGAACTTTTTTTTTAAGCGGAGCATCAAAGGAACATCTCGTATAGCTATAACTTAGGATTCTTTAAGGAGTCAATGTATTTCAGAAGGTTGAAATACTAATAATGAACATTTTTAAATGAACAGAAGCAATATGAACAAAGAATAAAACCGGCTAAGTAATATGTATGGTCTTACCTTAAATTATGAAATAAACATGTTTGACATCAAGGTAGAAAAAATATTTTAAAAAACTGATTAGATTAACATAACGACCATGAAGACTTTATTTAGGCCAGAAATGCTTTCAGCATTTTCCTCTAACAGAAAGTGTACATAATAACCCATAAAACAATGGGGGGGGCAATAGAAACAATGCTTTATAAAATGTTTCAGGAAAAGGGAAGAGCCCCACCCAGCTTTAAAAGCTTGACAAGGGAGGTCATTACGAACACACACGAGGGAGGGTACCATCTTCATGTTACATCACACTGGTCAGGCCTATCAGCCTGGTGCATGAAAATGTTTTCATTTTATTTGTGTGTGTGTGTGTGTGTGTATGTACACGTTTTTGTGTGTATGTGGGTCTGTACATTTATGCAAGTGTGCGGTGCCCAAAGGGCAACGTCCAGTGTCATTCTACAGGCACTTTCCCCATTGTTTTTGAGTCAGGGTCTCTGAGTGGCCTGGAGCTCACAGAGAAGGCTGAGCTCCCTTGTAGGGAGCAGATTCCCAGGATCTAATCCAGGTCTTCAGGCTGATGAGGCCACCCGTTTACCTATCGGGCCTTCCCTGTCCTCTCTATATTATGCATCATCATATATAATACAATCCTGAAAGAGCAAAAAATTAACAATTACATTTAAAAATATAATATTGTTATAGGAAATTAAATACAGCTGCTATCTAAAATAATATACCACATAATAGAACCAAGCAATCATGAAGCTAAACAACTATGAGAATCAACTGATGACATGTTGATAAAAGATAACAAACTCACAGGAAATAAATTTACAAAATAATAGCAAAAGACAAAATTTTATAGACAAGATTTTTTTCTTATTTTCCAAAGCTATAAATGTAATTAAAAAACTTTCATATAACTCATCAAAGTATCAGAATTAATATATATGGGGTCTCATATAATTGAATGTATAATTCTGGAGAGAAAACTTTAAAAAGTACATAATTTAATGAGATACTTGTATTTGTGGACTTTTGTCTCAGATCAATAGAAAGTTGCTAGCACAAAAAGATGGGTAAAAATATCACCAGGCTGGAGGTACAGCCCATGGGCAGCGTGCTTGCCTAGCATAGCCAAGGCCCAGAAAGAAAGGGAGAGGGCATCCTGTGAGATCACCCTTTTAGTAGTGGAAACACTTGCTTTGTACTTGCTATAAATTAGAACCTGCAAGTGAATAGCGTAATAAGCTGCACACACATTCATATCATGGAATCCTGTTACATAGAATAGAATATTGCTGAATGTAGCAATCTGAATGAATCTCCATGGTAAGTGGGAAAATATTCAAAATTAAATACCAATATGAATGGCCTTACAGCAATATTCTTACCATGACAAAACTGATAGAAGTGAAAGGTGCCAGGCATTAAGGGGGCTGCCCAGATGTGGGTATACCTACAAGAGGTAACGGGAGGAGCTGTGAGTGATGGAGATGTTCGGGGTCTTGACTGGGTCTATGTCAGCACTGGACGACAGTTACCTATGTTAGGCACGGAGGGAACCTGGGTAAAAGCTTTATCAGATTTTTCTGTATTATTTTTCATAAATACGTGTAAATTCATAACCATATCACAACTGAAATTTCAATTAAGAGTTGAGGGGATGGTTCAGTGAGTCTGAATGCCCGGAACCCAAAGGAGAAACAAAACGAAAAACATGCTGCAGCAGGAGCCTCTGTAATCGCAGTATGCCTCCGGGAAGACAGGAAGCGGGCACAGCACAGTTCCCAGAAGCTCACAGGTCTGGCACGCTCAGCGAAAAAAAAAATGGCAAAGGGACCTCTACTCAAACAAGGTGGAAGATGAGGACCAGCCCAAACCTGAGGATGCCCTCTGACCTACACACAAACACGAAAAAAAATCTCAATTTAATGAAAGTATACTTGAGCTGGGTGGTGATGCATGACTGTTACCAGCATTGCAGAGGGTAAGGCAGGAGACTATCAAGTTAAGATTGGCCCAGGCTATGCATCAAGACCTTGTATTAATGAAGAAGAGATGCCAGACAGTGGTGATCCATGCCAAAGTCCTAGCACTCAGGAGTGAGGGGCAGGCAGATCTCTGAGTTCTAGGCCAGTATGGTCTACAGAGTGAGTTCCAGAACAGCCAGGGCTACACAGAGAAGCCCTATCTCTGGAGGGTTTCTCCAGAAGAAACATATTCAAACTTTATTACATTAAATACCTGAGGAAAAGACCATAAGATGCATAACAATGTTCCTAATGACACTATTAAAGGTTTGGTTTGCCTTACCTTACAGGGCCTAAACAAGATACATAGATTCTCGTTTGATTTGCGTAATTTTAGTGCCATGATTTACTTAGGATTTTATAATATTTTCCTTCTAAAAACCCTAGACTTTATATGTGCTTTTGTCTTTAATCCTACACATACAAAAAGTATCACAGGTTGAGTATTCCTTATCCAAAGATCTGAAATTAAATTCTCTAAACTGAATTCTTTCAGTATGATGTTTGTACCCAAAAGTTCTAAGTTTAGAGAGCTGGGGAGAAGGTACAACAGTTAAGAGAATGCACTGCTCTTGTAGAGTCTTGGCTTCGTTTCCCGGCACCCACACTGCGCGGGTCACAGCCACTGGTAACTCCAGTCCAGGAAATCCAGCTCCCACTTCTGGACTCGAAAAGCACCTGCACACACTCAATACACATATACACACCCAGGCACACACATACAAATAAATGCATAAATCTTCCTAAGTTCTGAGTTTCAAGATACATTGCACATATGTGTGAGACTGTCAAAGAATAAATTTAAAATATTCCTAATAATTTTCTAAAGTTGTAGATTTTGGAACAATTTTTAGTTTGCATTTTCAGGTGGAGTGTTTTAACTAGTAAAGTCTATTCAAATATTACAAATGAAAAGAACAGCTCCAGAATCTAAACGTTGCTGGTCCCAAGCATTTCAGTTAAGGTATACAACCTATACTAAGTCACAAGAGACAAGCTATCAAGTTTGCTCACTATCAAATTTTCAAAACCCAACCAAGCTGGTCCTGGCACCTGACAGCTGCCTACTGATAGCTTCAAAAAACGCTTTATAGCTCCACAGTTATGATCCAAACAACTAGGGTTACATGAAGATGAATCAGTCTGTTTGAATTTTTCTAATTAATTGTGTTACCAGAGAATTTGAAAAATGAACTCCTTATCTAGCAAATGGCTAGAGAAGAAATTTTTGAAAATGGAAAAAAGGTTTTCATTGCAGCATCATGCACTATAAACACAGGTCTCAGTTACCAGAGCAACCTGAAAAAGAAGGAATTGTTGAAAAGCGTAGGCAAATAATATTTCATAACTCATTCTTTCATTCTTTATCCCATAGGGTTCAAGATTAGTCACGGGAAGACCTGAGTCCCTGCTACTGAATAGGTTGGGGGGAAAGAACCATTTGCCCATGAACTGACATACAGTCACTGATGCCACAAGAGGTGATTTACAGGTTTAATTAACCTACTGAAAACTCTTTTTAAATTCTGAAGACTATTTTGAAAAACTGATACTTGACAATGGGTGATAGATTTCAGACTGACATATTTTTATCTGCAAAGACCTGAGCTGAACATTTAACAGCAAAGTTATTTTTCATCAATCTCAAATTAATAGCTGTCTTTGTAAAGTCCAGGCAACGTTTCTGATTCCTTATTGTTGTATTAAAATTGTCCCTTGCTGCTTATTCAATAGATGACAATAACTAGAAAGTTTTCCTCTGTGCTTGAGCCTAAGAGTCAAGGTAGGATTCAATGGGACTATTCATTCTAGCAGACATCTTGGGAGATTTTAAATCATTCTTTTGTTTATTTGTAGCAATGGAAGAGACTATTATTAATAGTCAGTTCAGACTTAGAAAGATTTATAAATTGCACACAAGATGAGAGAAACCACAAAACACACTAAATTGGGGTTTGTTTTTTTTTTCCAGAAAATAAGAACTTACTAAACGGCAAGTCTCAAGTCATCAGTTACACTGCCACAATTGGCATTTTCACTATGGTTAATTATTTTACAGTAGCATTGAGTACATTGTTCCCAGAGATGTAATCAGATTCATGATGGTAACTTGTTCTGATGTCACTACCTTACTGCTGGAAGCAGGTAGGTACCTTTTGGTTTTAAGCCTTTTACAAAGAAAGCCAATGACAGTGGACAGCACATCTGACTCCTTAGAGCTGAATAATCTATCAAGGAATAAACATGCAATCGAGAAGAAGTAAAAGCTAAATTCTAGTCACTTTACAGCTCATCCTTAACACTGATCAAACAATTTTACAGGTCTGTTTATAAACTGAGACAGGTAGGTTGTTAGTCTTTGGTTCACATGTCTTACCTTCCCCAACCAGGCTATGAAACTTGAGAAGAATTCCTAAAACACAGATTCCACACAGCCCATGACGCTCCCTTCTGCTGCCACTCCTGAGGTCCAGCAAAATTGCAACCCCTCACAGGTGTTGACCAAAATAAAGGGAAACAGATCACTTTCCGTAAGAAGTGCCTTTCTGAATGTGAGCTATCCAAACTGCAGTAACAATGTCACACAGACGGAAGGGCGCCACACATGTCTGAACCATGACTTGTCTGCAGTCTCCTTGCTAAGATCCCTGGTTGCATGCAGAGTAAAAGGTTACCACTAACTCACCTTTGTCTTCTGTATGGTCAAGGGAATCCTAAAACAAAGTTCTCTTCATTGCAAAGTTTAATTATTCTTAAGTTCCATTTTAGATGAGTATTTATCTCATCTAAATGGCCTGTCCAAGTGTTTACTTTGGTGTGACACTAAGAAGTCTAATATAGTAGTGCATCTGTGTTATTCATTTGCCCTTTGAAAACAAGACATAAAGGAAAATGGCCAACTTCGGAGCTTTATAGCTAATATTTGAAAAATGTATATACACCAGTGCTTCAGCCGTCACCTCCGGCCCACCACATCTTTATGAAAGAGAGCAGAACATGGGATACGTTCTCTCCATTAAATTCATTTTTTTCTCTTCCTACTGAAGAACACAAAGCTAAGTCAGGCCGTCCAGTTGAAATCCACCTTAATTTCTGAATGCCGATAAGCAGAATATATCGTAAGAATTAAGAGTTGGGTTTAAAGAGTCCACATTGTATGAAATATGGACCAGGAAGTCCCTATGAACATGAAGGAGTCACAGAAAATATCTTTTCAGAGGAACAATTGTATGCCCTATCTGTTGAATTTCCTTGAGGCTAATCAAATCATCCAAGCAAATAATAAGAGGGACTTCCTCATGCCAGCAAGATTAGTTCACTTGAGCTACTATCCTTTGTTCCCCTACGCTTCTATTTCATGTCTGGAAAATTCGGTTGAAGCTCCAATGCACAAGGGGGACTGGTGGTTAACGAATGAGCCCTAAGGGTAGAGCTGTGGCAAGCGGAGTGCACAGCATCCCGAGAGCTGGCTGGCTGCTCAGCTCCTGCTGGCTGCTACCTTGCTGAGCCTCCATATCCCCCTCCATTCCATACCTCAGCGCTGCCACCCCACATTCGCAATCCTAGATGGATGTCCTCTGAACACCTGCTTCACCCAGGGCTGAGCATTTCAGGCCTACAACTTAAATGTTGTCCCTTTATGTCAAAGGTTAAATTGTAATATAATAAATTCTTAAGAAGACAGCACATTCTTGCTGAGGAAAGAAATGTAACAGAAAGAAAATGCTTAATGCTCTAAGATCTGTGAACGTAAGTAGAAGTACTCAAGAGACCACACTGCAACTCCTACTTTTCATGAGTAAGAAAACTAATGCCCAGGGGAGTTAGTGATTAGCTCAAGCAACATATTTGCCTGGTGGCAGAGCCACAACCAGAACTAGGGCCTCTTGATATCTTTACAAACCACCGCTTGTTGGCTTGCATAAACTGTCTTTCAAATGTTTATTTTTCCCTCAATCTACTTTATGTCCATAGTCATTTGGCAGTAGCACTGAAGGCCAGTCAGTCACTTGGCCTACATACAGTAGATGCTACAGAGGGTCTTAGAAAGCAACACCATAAGAAGAAAAGTAATGATGTATTTAAGTGTTGAGCCAGGTCTTGTACAAACTTCACATATACTAACATATTTAAACCACACAGTCCACATAAGGTGGGTACTCAGAGCACTCCATTTTACAGATGACCAAAATTAGACCACAAGATGAACCATAGTGCCAAAACCGAATGACTGCTGGCTGTTAATGATGACACATCCCTTGGTGGTTCTTTCATGAGCCTCACTCACTAGCAAGTCCTACAGTTAACCTTGAACTGAGCTGTGAGTTGTGGGTGAGAACTTGGAAACATTTATGGTCTAACCTCTCTCCTCAATCCTCTAAACACTATTGAAAAACAAAAATCAAAAGTAAGAAAACAAACAAACTAATGCGGGAAAGAAAAAAAAACTCCACCAAAACTGGGGCCAGCAATCTGGGAGATGAGATGGCCTGGCAGGTAAAGCCACCTGCTAGCTGACTACATGCAATGCCCAAACTTACATAGTAGAACATGAGAAGCAAGATGTCCCTTGACCTTCACACAGGTGCCATGGCACAATTATGTACCCTTATACCCCTACACACACACCACACACACACAACTTGTCATTAACATGAAGGAAATTCTCATTTCAAAAGTGCTGGCTGGCTGGCTGGCTGGCTGGGCATAATGGTCACGCCTTTAATCTCAGCACTCAGGAGGCAGAGGCAGGCAGATGTCTGTGAAGGCCATTCTCGTCTGCAGAGTGAATCTACAGAGAACATTCTGGTCTACAGAGAACAGCCAGAACTGCATAGTAAGACTGTTATGTTAGGAGGGTGGGAAGCCAGGCAGAGCAGGTGGGTGGCTCATGCCTATAATCTCATTACTCTGAAGACAGGAGGATTGCCCTGAGCTTGAGACCAGCCTAAGCTGTACAATGAGTTCCAGGCTAGCCTGGCTTCAGGGTAAGACCCCAACTCAGAAAAAACAAAAACAAACAATTCTCATAATGGAACCTAAACTTTTCTTTTGTTAAGACTTGAGACATGAAGGGGAACAAGATGATCTCTATGTATTCTTAGGAAACTTGAAGTTTGGATCATTGGTATCCAAGGAGGATAGTGGCTCCCAAATGCTAAAGCGTTTGTCAAAGTGGTAAAGTTTAGTACCAGACCATCTCATTCTGCCTCCCAATTTATATCTCTCGAGTTTGAAATATAAAAGAGGATTGAGTATGTTAGCACCTGTGACAACAACTGGTCAGATGTCCAGGTTCCATCCACCTAGACTTTCAAAGTTTGTTATGTGTACTGTTGAATTTCTATGAAAAATTGCATTCCAAGTTCCAAGACCAGGATTCAAAGGCCACTGTACTCGGATGGCCCCAGTTCAACTGCAACCACACTTTTACACAGCAGCATTTTATGACGAAATACGCGCAACTCTCAATTCTATCCGGATGCTAGGCACCAACCACATCTACACTCTAGGTGAATGGCCCTGGTCCCCTTAACAGGGCTTCCTCTCCTCCAACCAGACAAACGTGATGGTGCGGATAGCGCAGGATCGCAGGGAATCCAGATTAAGGAAATGGGGTCACTACCTAGGATATTAGCAATCACTGAATTCATAGGTAATACAGAGGCTAACTATGCTGGCTGGTCTTATGTCAGCTTGCTGAGAAAATGCCTCCATAATATCTGCCTGTAAGATAGTTTCTTAATTAGTGATTGGTGGTAGGGCAGGGCTGCCCATTGTGGGTCATGTGATCTCTGGGTTGGTGGTCCAGAGTTCTATAAGAAAGGAGGCTGAGCAAGCACCCCTCCATGGCCTCTGCATCAGCTCCTACCTCCAGGTTTCTGCCCTATTTGACTTCCTTCAATCATGAACAGCAATATGGAAGCATAAGCCAAATCAACCCTTTCCTTCCCAACTTCCTTTCTGGTCATGGTGTTTTGTCACAGCAATAGAAACCATAACTAAGACACTAACGGGAGACATTGTTGACACTATGGCTGTCACAGAAAGACCTACTGGCTCCTCTGCTCTCCCTCTACACACTCCATTGACAGCTCTAGGATGGGGGGGGGCTATCTACAACATCCATCATCTATCTAACCAGCACCCGAAAAATGCCTAGGAGTTCTGAGACTTTCATATTTTACATTTTTATACCATTAAAACTTTATAATCCAACCTCTATTTACAATTTATCATCAGCCATGAATAATTATGAGTCATATTATAACTATGTTATCAAGGCTATGAATAATAAAATGATAAGCAATGTGACCAGCATTTATTAGCAAATCAGGTAAAAGGAAATCTAAGCCATGAAAGGAAAAAAGGCAATTTAGCCAACAAATATGTGAAGCAGTTCTATATATAACTGAGGCGTACCTTCTTGTCACACACCCCCATTTAGTCATTGTAACATACCTCCAAAAGACTGAGATAATTCCACTGAATTATTAAGTGGCAATGTGAGAAGCACTTCGGTGCTGTGAGCCCATCACAATCATAGCTGTAGGTCTTGGCATCATCAGGCCTGATCCCCTTACTCGGATTCTCACTCCTGGCATGAAGACGGCCAGCTGATGACTACCACATCACTCTTTGCACCCACATGAAGCCTGATATCCATGGCCCTTACAGTTTTACCTTTCTCTTGCACAACCATCTGCAGTTAAGGTTTGGCCATGAAACAGTTACCTAATTCTCCAAATGCATCTTATCCACTGGTGTTCTGTTTCAGAGCCATCTTCCCCTTCAATGCAGAAAGGTAGGAGAGCTAATTTGCCATATGGAAGAAGGAATCATCCCAGAAAGCTGAGGGCAACTCTCCAAAGGGGCGTACAACTCCACGGATGTTTATGTTCTAGAATAACCCTACAACAAACTCTACTTTTCATCAACTAAAAGAGAAAGTTGTTTTCCACTTAAGCAAGGAGCTACTTCTCAAAGTAAATTTAAAAACATCAGGATATAGGCCATTCTCAAAATAATCTTGATTTTGAAAGGAGTCAGATAAGGGTCACAATTTGCCAGGTAGCTGGCATCATGCCAGTTATGAAATTATTTAAACAGATCTCTGGATAACAACGGGGGGGGTTTCTGTTAAAAAGATGACAACAACTAGATTTTTAAAAATCAACTTAAGTAGTTTAAATTTTTTAATTTATTTTGCCAATTTCTACAGAGAAGAAATAAAATTAGAGTTATGATTTAATGCAGACTTAATCTGAAATCTGAAGGTTATACAATTGCTCGGGTTTTTATTAGATTGAAATTGATAGCAGGGTCTTTAAACTTATATTATGTCAGATCCATTCATGGGATTCTCTTGCTTTTATGCACCCTTTAAATGCAGCAACAATGTGTGTGACTTTCTCTCTGGCTCCACAGCAGCTGCTCCTTCTTTCAGGCTTGCCAACAATTCCCTGCTACTCTACCTCCTTCCAAAAATATCAGAGGTAAGAATCAGCACTATACTTAATCCCTCTCATTCCAGAGTTTTCCATGCAGCATTCACATGCCAAATGCAGCACCTTCTCCTTATATAATAGAAGGTAAAGACTTTGGCCAAAACAGTTTGATATTCCCAATGATTATAGATTATGAGTCTCTTCTTCTTAAGCCTTCCTAACAAACAGGATGCATTTCCAATTGAAAGCCTGCTTTTACCTGAAGCAGGTAAGACTTAACTGCCCAATCACTCATGCTCATATACACTGTGCATACTTGAACAAAATTTTTCATTTCTGATGCATCAGAGAAACTAAATTCCCTTTTACATTTTGCGGAGTAAGAGCAAAGAATGGACTTGAGGCCTCACACACGCCAGGTAAATGGCAACCACTGAGCTGCAGAACCTACCTCCTCCTCCTGCTTTAACTTTCCAATCTTGAAGTCCAATTAAAGGAGCAAGAGTTAAGCTGTTATAATGTATTGTTACATAATAAAAGTTTCCTGTAAGCATTTACAAACACTTCCCAAAATCCTCCCCATTGTTACTGTAGGCGAATTAAACCTCTAAATTAGAAGGTTCACTGATTACAAGACATACCTGAAAAACAATGTAACAACTAGAAGACACAACCTTTCATTTCATCTCCCTTGGGTCTTAACTAAAATGCTGGCAGACTTTCCAATGCCCTTGAATCATGCAAAGTAAGGGTCGGAAGACCGGAAGACCAGAGACTGGCTGAACAACTGACTTCTTCTTTGACTGAATCGGATACAAGATAATCAAGCGCAGAGGGTTTTATAGTACCTGCAACCTTCAAAGCAAACAGTGTGGAATGAAAAGTACACAAGGCATGCTTAGAAGCAGTTCCTCCAGTCATTGTTCTTGCTTTCACGTTGCCATTCTCCACAACTGTTTCTCAGGTATCAGAAAAGAAGGTACTTCCACGCAATATACTCCATGTAAAAAGAGACGAATTCTACTTTCTCAAAAACAAAAACTAAATCCCGGTTCTGGGAGAGCATATGTCAAAATTTTGCTTCTTCTATTAACTGACCAAAACATGTATAGTAGGCATTATTAATTTTATACATATTTACCAATCTTTAAAAGTTGTAGGACTGTGCTTTTTA
This sequence comes from Dicrostonyx torquatus, assembly GCA_028555095.1. NCBI lineage: Eukaryota > Metazoa > Chordata > Mammalia > Rodentia > Cricetidae > Dicrostonyx > Dicrostonyx torquatus. The sequence goes on from JAQHUG010000108.1 coordinate 2,831,037, forward strand.
TTCAGTGAAACTCGGTGACAAAGAGAGAAATGGCCCTTTCCACTAATAAATTACATCCTGAAATATACATGACTGTGATGTCCCCGGGTTACTTGCAGTGGTAACTTACACGCCCCGAATTTCACTGTACCAGACAGTTCTATCTGTCCCATCGCTGGCCAAACACTGCTGCTCTGTTTCTATTCATTATGTATTATACGAGGCCTAAACACAGCCCAGTATGACGAGGGGAAATATTCCAACCCTTATGACTGCAATGATGCATTCAAGATTTCTCTCAGTACAGCCCGGACCTGGAGCACCAAAAGGCATTTTCTGATACAGCCAAAATATGTTGGCTGTAAGCTTGTCACTCAAGAACATTCGGCCCTCTGTCTCTGCGGATACTCAGAAAACCCTAGTTTTAAAAAAAAAAAGCGCTATCCAAACCTTGCAAAACCAAACTTGTCAAGAGCCTTGTGCAACGATCAATAACCTTGGCTACACTGACACCCAAAGTCATGGTCCTGGGGACCAATGCAGCAAAAGCCCAGAACCATAGGCTAGAGCCCCAAGAAACTACCACGCTTCCCTCTCCGCCGCCCTCTGCCGCAGGGAGAGAAGCAGAGGCATGAGAGTGAACGAAGCTCACCAGCTCTGAAGATGCTCCTCCGTGACCTCTGGCTGCGCGGGGAAAGCAGGGCCAGGAAGGCGCTAGTGCGACCGTGGCCCGTGCGGACTCTGTCCCTGGTGCATTCCTTGCATTCCAGCACAATCTGTCGCCAGCCTACAAGCTGGCAGCGCGCGTCGCCGTTGGACACACACGCGCACGCACACACACACACACACACACACACACACACAACACACACACCTGCCTATCGCTGCGCTCTCAGGGTGTCGCACTCAGCCACCACCACACTGACAAATCCCGGCCCCGCCGCTGGTCCCCTCGTTTCCCAAGGAGCAGGAGGGGACAGGGACCCCCGATTCTCCGATGGGTGAAGCGGCCCCGCTCCAACTCCTGGCACCGCGAGCAGGCAGGGCGGTGCGGGAGGGCGGCCCGTAGCTTTGGAGCTGGGGCGCCCTCGAGGGAGGAGCGTGCGGTTTGCTGCCGCGAACTGGGAACCCTGGACCCGCAGGGCGGTCTCCACGAACACCAGTGCGGCTTTAAAGGCCGGGGCGAGACACGGGGCGGGCGTGGGAGGCAGCGGTAAGCGGTTGCTTCTGAGGAACGAGGGACAGACCGACAGACTACCGGCCCCCTGCGCGAGCAACGGCGCGCGGGAGCCGCGGGGCTCAAGTTCGGGAAGCGGTGCCGGAGGAGAAGCGGCCGTGTAGCGCCGTGCGGGGCAAAGTTGTGCGCCGCCGGGGGGAGGGGAGAGGCGGGCGGGATGGCGGTGCACGCGGCGGGGACGGAGCGACCGCGGCCGGGGAGCCGCGGGGGGCGCCCGGCCGTCGCCAGGTCCCGGCTCGGCGCGCTCCGGGCAGCTCGCGCCCCGGAGCCCCGCGCCCTTCCGCCAGCGCCGCGCACTTACTTTCCAGCTCAGACGGAGGTCATCGTCGCTCCGGGAAGCAGGGACGTCCGCGCCGAAGGGTCGCCGCTGCGGCACCGGAGCAAACTGGCCGAAGTGCGGCAACCACGCCGCTGCCCGCCCCTCCCTCCCCACCCGCCCCCTCCCCCGGAGAGGCTCTCCCACCACCCCGGTGGCGGCGGCAGCTCGCCTCTACCCCGTGCCCATAGTGCCGCCGCCGCGGCCAGCGTCCACGCGCACTCAGCCCCGGAGCCACTCAGACTGCTCGGAAGCCGCCGCCCCGCCGCCAGCCCGCCCGCCCGGCCAGTCCCGGCACCCGGGAACGTCAGCACGCAGCCGTCCCCAGGCAGGCTGAGCGCCCGCCCCATTGGGCGGAAGGAGAGAGCTGGCCCTCCCCATTGGCCCGACCCTCATATTGAACCAGCCAATGGGAGCTGTGGTTTCAAGTCGCCATGGAGACCGATGCTGTTAAGAGCGAGAGGGCCAGGAGAAGGTGGGGAGTGAAGATGAAGGTGTCTGTGGCCTCCGGCGCGGGAGGGAGTGGGGGGAAAGAGTATTAGGGGATTCCCGAGCTAGGGCTCTGAAATCGGGCGGGTGTTGCTTTTGACTATTGCCAAGACTGTGCATGGTAGGGCTTGTCCCTGGCGTCAGAAGCAGAAACAACTGAGCCCCTGGACTTCTGCTTTACATTGAGAGCTCAGGAGGGGCGTTTCATTTTTCCTGCATCTGGGGAGCCTGCAAGGTTGTGCCCTTTGACCTTTGACATCTGTGCAGCCCGGTGAGTTCCACTCCATTCCTTAAACCTCGGCTTCTTCCTGACGTCACAGGGTCACTTGAATTCTTCCAACCACTCCCCCCCTTCCTTGAGCCGGCTATTTCCTCAGATATTTGGTTCTTCAAGCTTATAACCCCTCCCAAGGGAAACAGGATTTCTTGTGGGTGGTATTTTGGTAAGGACACTGGATGGCATTGTGCCAAACGATCAATCCACAATAGAATGAGTTCTATGCTTCCCAAAGCAGTAAGTCACTGATCTCTCCTCTCCCCTCCCTCTGTGTGCTTTCTGCACTGAACTTGGCAGGTGCACGCTCTTTCCAGCATTTTACGGGCTGGAGCAGTGCCTGAATCAGTCCTGATGATTTTGCAAAAGAAATGAAGAAATAGATTACGAATGATGGGTTTTTGCTTTTCTGACTGTTTTCCAAATTGTTTCTAAATCTGGTAAATGATGAATTGGGACATGGACTCAGTACTCGCCCAAAATCTTGACCTTTTGTAATGAGTGCTCTACTTTTACTTAAATCATTTTGTGCTAGTTTGCTTGTACTAATTATTTTTGATGAGTGATGTTCATAATTAGATACTGCCCATTAATCTGGAGCTTTTAGACATATTAATTTTAAATATATTTTTAAAAGATCACTCTAGCATAAAGCCACTGATATATTCATCTTCCATCTTTTAGTGACTTTGTTATTTTCATAATATCATCTTTAGATAAAAAAATCGTGTTTATGCTACTTTTCCTCAAAAGAAGGGACCATACCAATTTTTTCATTATATTGTATGGGAAAAGCTGATAGAAATTTTGTGCAAGCTATATGTATTAAGCTTACATTCTGAATTTTAATTAGATGGTATGTTTTGCTGTTGGTTTTGTCTTATAAAATATATCCTAGGAAACATTAACATGGCACCTTGCTTGGGGAAAAATCCCCTTGGCACTTATTGTAAACTGGAATTTAGTTGACAGTCCTATGCAGGGTTGGACTGGGGAACGAAATGGGAAAACATGTGACTATATCACTTAAATATTTTAGAATTAGAGTTTAGGCTACAAGACAAAAGATTGGCGATATCTCATGACTTGTCATTAGGAAAATTAGCTGCTTTTGAGTTTTCCTTGGTTTTGTTATTGTTTGTTTGCTTAATGTGTGCTTGTTCATAGGAGAATAGAAAAAGGCAAAATTCAAAGGTTGATAAATAGGACATTTTAAATGTATAGTCAACATCTCAATTATTTCTTTTTAAAATTTAATTAATATAGAATGAATGGAAGATTTGTCTAATAAAGAGCAAAAATAGGTGTCTCACTTTTTCCTTTGTAGAAAAAAAGGGAAAAAGGACCAATTTTATTTCCACTCTAATAATCATTTTCTTTTATATTTTTCTGAAAAAATATCTAATAAGTATTTTCATATTGTTTTTATGTGTGTAATTTATATTTCATTTCCATTGTCAGTAATTAAAATGTTGCTGAAACCCAACAGGAATAATGGATGTTCCTAAATCAGTTGTCATTCAACATTATTTTTGTTCTTGTTATATTTAGTGGAAAAAACTTTTGTGAACTTTTATTGCTAAGCATTGCTGGTTAAAGCTAAGAAAACACTTTGTTCCACCAAATGTTGATGCTACTCAGAACCTGCCTGGTTCCTACATTCCTTTCAGCATCGGGACTGTGATAACCTAGGACCCTCTCATACTCCAGCTGTGCTACTAAACGCACATCACTCTTACCAACAAGATGTTTCTCTGTTGGTTATACTTTCTTAGACTGTCTTTTTTACCTTCTCCTCCCAAGCTTCTCCCTTAGCCTCCCAAATATCTGGCCTTTTATGGAACCATTCTCGCTTATCCTCCCTCTTTATTTGTTGGCCTTTCCTTTCACCAAGAAGCAGTACTAACGGGAGAGCTCCACTTTTTCATCCCAGATGCTTTGACCCTTGAAGATGGTTCTTTCTCTCCACAAAATTGCAGCTCGTTTTGCTAAGTTCTCACATGTAACAGTGTCCTTTGGACTGGGAGTAGTACTCATGTCTGTAAGGGCAGCACTTGGGTGCAAGAGATGGTAGGATCAGAAGTTTATCCTCATCCTTGGGTACACAGCAAGTTTCAGGCCAGCCTTGACTACATGAGACCCTGTCTCAAAACAAACAAACAGAAGCACAACTTTGCATAAAACTTGGCAGGATTTGTAATCACTTGGAGGGGTCTTTTTATTATATAAACAGATCTTTAAAGGTTTATATCTTATGTGAATAAATTGATTCACTAGAAGACAGTCATATTCAGAGTCTTATCACATTTAAAAGGAGGCAATGAGAGATGACATAAACTGACCATCATCAATACATCATCAATAAGCAATAAATGATGGCTATCCCTGACATGCTGCTTAAGGGCTTACTTCTTTTTTAAAATATTTTTCTGTTTAGAACAATGTTTAAATTTAAACAGTCTTGATTATATTCTCCCCTTCCCCCCCCAGTCATTCCAGATCCACTCTCCCTCCCTACCCACCCAATGTTAATTTCTTTCTTGAAAAAAATCAATACAACAAAACCCTCCCAAACCAAAAAAAATAAAACACCCCCCAAAACAAAACAATCAAGCAAGAGCCCCACCAAACTGTAACCAAATAAAAGCATACAAAAATACTGTAGACTCTATTATATGTTGACCAACTACTCCTGGATGTGAGCTCTGCCCTGGAGTGGTTGGTCCCAATTTTCACTGGAGAAAACTGATTTTCCTGCTCCCAGCGGATATAAATGACAGTTCAGCTGTTATTTTTACTCCAGTGGCTAGATATTTTCATTCATTCATTCATTTATTCTTTAAAATACAACAAAATAAAATATAATACGATAAAACAAAAACTATCACATTGAAGTTGGGCAAGACAAACCAACAGAAGGAGAAGAGCCCAAGAGAACCAGAGACCCCTCATTTGAACATTCAGGAATCCCAGAAAAACCTAGTTGTCATAGTTGGAAGTCAGCTTCCTGTAAGGATGTGTGAAGACCTACCTACCTTGGATGTAATCTGTACCATTTCTGGTGCTAGGCCCTGCGTCAGATGAAAAGGGGAGACAAGCATCCGTGTGTTCCCTGCTCCTTGACTGCATGTCATGCCAGCTGTCTGGAGCAGCTGCTGGAACTTTCCTGGATTGGGGTAATTTGAAATTGTGAGCCAGAGTAACCCCCTTTCTTCCCAGTTGCTTTGTCGGGTATTTTATAACAACAGTAGAAAAGAAGCTGAGACACCCCAATTCCAGGCTCTCCCCCTAGAGGAGGGAACCTTTGTCAGGCAGCCTGAGGAGCCATAGAAATGCAAATGTCCTACTTGAGCCAGAGAACTATTCCTTAAAGGTCTAAGTCTGGCTGCTTGGTAGCCCTGGTAGAAAGGCCTGGGGGACGGAGGACAGGGAAATGGGGGGGGGGGCGGGCAACGACTACTTAGGCTGATGTGGACAAGGTTTAAAATGAATAAAGAAGTTGGGTGAATTTACCCCAGAATCAGAAGTAAACAGCAGAACCCCAAGGAACTCTCCAGCATCAGAGCAGGGAGTTGACCGGAACCTCACAGAGCCCAGGAGACTGCAGTGCTCTACAGTGCTTACTGGTTCATATTTGCTCATGATAGTTAGGGGAAATTTTCCTTTTGAAATACACCACAGAAAGGAAGGAATAGAAGATGCCTCTGTCTGATATCTCTACAGTAGGGAGAAGCGGTGAAAACAGAAGCTCTGAGAATGCACCAGAACTGGTAGCTCTTCTTATTGAAGAGGAATGTTTAAACAAGCAGGCAGGCGGTGAATGCAGAAAAAAACAGCAGCGCTGAGCCTGGGGATCCATGGCCAGGGCTCAAAATTATCTCAGGTGGTTTCAGGAGTAGGTCGTGCCTCACCTTCAACCACATTTTCTGAAGTATGCAAATCCTTCACCACCCTAAAGACCCAACTGGGTTTCCGGACCTTGTCCCCATCCACCAACCCCAGGCTGACTGCTGCCTGAGCGCGACACTGTGACACTTGACATTCTACTCCCTGTTGTACCTGGTTCCCTGTGAACATTCCCCCCATGAGGATATGTTCCCTAGTGCTTCCAAGACTATCTATCCCTCGCCTGGAGCCCCGCAGTAGGAGAAGCCTGTGTTCATTAATCATTATAGTCCTTACAGGAAGCTGATTTCCAACTATGACAAACAGGAATCAGTAATGTTGAGAGGTAATTAGAAAAAGATGAAATTAAATATTCAATGTGGAAAATGAGAATCTGTGCAGGGTAGAGATTTCTCCTCTGTAGCCTTCAAAGACAGCAAGGCCTTGGAAACATGAAAACATGGTTGGAAGCATCCATGAACAGGAGTGGGTCCATGTGCCTTCGTCACAACTCAGGCTGTTTCTTAGGGAAAGCGATTGGAACTCAACTTTGTCAAGACGTTTAAATAAGAGAGACTTAATTTTTATCTTCATGTGAAGCTCCAAAGTCTCCATGCTGTCTCTCAAAACAAGATAAGATCGTTAGAATTTAATAATTTCACAAAATCAGAAAGCCATCAAACATTTGGTACGTGTACCAGACATCTGTTATGTGTGACTTCCTAGACCTAACTCCGCAGGCTTTGAAGGAGTCTGCATGACTCACGATCCTTTGTTTCCTCCCAGAAAGAACCTTATGGGGACCTAATTTAATGTAGCCCAGTCACTGGCTGTTTACTGGTGACTATAATGGCATCAGCCAAAGTCTTCCAGCAATGCAGAACTTGGAGAGCAAGCAAGCTCTCTTGGTCCTGATGTTGCCTCAGCTGCTATTGAAGACCCCAGTTTGTGGCCTCAAAATACCACTTGGGATAGAAGAGCTAGCTTGGTGGTTAAGAGTATCTGCTGCTCTCAAAGAGGACCTGGATTCAGTTCCCAGCACCCATGTCTAACAGTGAACAACAAACAGTAACTCTAGCTTCATGGGATCAGACACCTCCAGTATCTGCAAGCACCAGGACCCACATGCACATTCTAACCCTGTCCCTCACACACACACACACACACACACACACACACACACACACACACACATAAAAATAAAATACTTTTTTGTGCTTTGTTTTTTGAGACAGTTTCTCTGGGTAACAGCCCTGGTTCTCCTGAAACTTGATTTGTAGACCAGGCTGGCCTTGAACTCACAGAGATCAGCCTGCTTCTGCTTCTGCCTCTGTAGTGCTAAGATTAAAGGCATGTGCCACCATGCCCAACTCCATGCCCAACTTCAATTCTTTTTCTTTTTTATTTTTAATAAGCCTTTTGAACATGAGCCTTCTGGTTCTGTGTGCAATGGTGGGGAGACAGCTAAGGAGAGGCACCTGCAGACTAAGATGTTCTTTCCCCTTAGAGATCTTCATGTAGGCAGCTAAACAGAAATGAGCATGCCAGGCTTCTGAGATGGCTCGCTCGGCAATCAGGGTACATGCTGCCAAGTCTGATGGCCTGAGCTCAATCCCTGGAACTTACAGTGGAAGGAGAGACCCAACTCCTGAACGGTACCTTCTGACCTACCCAACTCCTGGACGGTACCTTCGGACCTACCCAACTCCTGGACGGTACCTTCTGACCTACCCAACTCCTGGACGGTATCTTCTGACCTACCCAACTCCTGGACGGTATCTTCTGACCTCTACTCTTGTGCCATGACACACAATGATAATAAGTGGGATAGATACTTTTAAATAACCAAAGAAAACCACGGGAAACAAGGATCTGTCTCTAGCAAAACTGTCCTTCAAAACTGACTGTGACAGTCTTCATAGATGAACCTATGCTGAGAATGCACTAATACAACCATAGAGTGACAAACTTTGTGTGACATTCAGAGCAAGAAAGGACAATCAGACAAGAGCCGGGTGCTGAAGTTTGGATCTGGCTATGGCCCCAGAGATCCCCTGGTTGAAGTCTTTTCCTTAGAGGGGCCAGGTGGTTGTAGAGTTGTGGGATGCCAGTCTTCTAACTCTCTTAGATTCCCGGCCTCCTTCTGTGCTCCCTACTATGACATTGGCACGGGACCCAAGGCAATGGGGTCAGACCTTTGTGGGCCAAAAAAAAAAAAAAGCTTCTCTTTAGAAGCTGATGATTTTAAATATTTTAAATATTCATTGTGGCAACTGAAAGCTGGCTAGCATATAGCTCTTCACTCAGTGTCATCCTGGGACATCAGATGATCATTAACCAGGAAGTGATTACAGATGATTACTAAGTATGATTGCTGCTACAAAAGGGTCTTTGGAGTTTTTCCTAAAGTAAATAATCAGAAAATAAGACCTGTTATATCCTTAAGCCTAGGGCTCTCCCTCTCTCTGTTTCATCCTGATGGGAGGCTGAGAAGGGAAGAATCAGTCACTTGCAAGAGCTCCCTCCATGCTACTCAGACACGGGGCCTTGCTCTTATCCTCTCCCTGGGCCTCCATCCCCTCCTCACACCTGCTCTCATGACTCCACCCTCACAGGGCCTCTGTGGAGCGTGTTACAATTCTGCACACCCGTGGATGGGGAGAGTGAGTGACAGCCCATGCTAGTATTCTGTTCCATCATAAACCAGGAGCCAGGCACTGTCTGCTTCTCTATTGTTCAGTAATTTTTTTTAAATAAAGTGTGTGTGGTGATGGTGGAGGGGGATGCAGAAAAGTCAGTGATAAGAATAAAACATCGATTGATAATAAAATGTTCAGTAAATTAACAGCAGAAGGGAGCTCCCTCCATCCATATCATAAGGAACTTACCGCCAACGCTTTGTTTATGATGAAAGACTAGCTTCAGTCCCCTAAATCTGAGAATAGAGCCTATGGCCATGCACAGCGTGTGCACCTCATCTTGAAAACAAAGAGAAAAAGACTTAGTGAACGAACAAGGACAGTCACAGGCATCCGTACTGCTCAGCACTGTGCTGCATATTCTAGTCAGTGTGATGCGGAGGGAATAACAAAATCTGAAGGCATATAGACTGGAAAGGGAAAGGAACTAAAGCTACCTACCTTTGTTCACATCTGCGTGATCCTGTCTACAGAAGATCCAGAAGAATACACATGCGTGCCCTAGGACTAATTGATGAACTTAGTAAAGTCACAAAATACAGTCATTCTATAAAACCATATGCTTGGGACTAGCAATCTGAAAGTCAACAAAAATTCCACTCACGGCCTCATTATTCACAACAATAAAAGTGCAATTTTTCTGCATACATTGTTAAGTAAAGCATAATTCCTTTGATCTATAGATTCAATATGATCCCTGTCAACATTCCAGCAAGCACTGTTGTAGCAATTGATCATCTTAAAATGGAAACGCAGAGAAGCAAGACTACCAAGACCAATTTCTGTGGAAAGAACAAAGAGTAATTACAATATTTAATTGTAAATCTTACTTATAAAGCTGCAGCAATAAATGCAATATTGGCATGATAGCCCTGTAGATCAAGGAGAAAGCAGGTCCAAAGATTAGCCCATACACTGTGGTCAGTTCCTTTCAACAAAGATGCCGAGGCAGATCAATGGGGAGCGTCTTTTCAAAATGCTTTTGGGATGATGAATGTCCACACACACAGCAATGCACCCGATCGCTTAGCTCACACTGTACAGAAAAGCGCTTCTTCAATATCCACCGCACACCTCTGTGTGAGAGCTGGAACTTGAAAGACTCCTGACGGGAGGTCACTTTGTGACCTCACTTTTGGCAAAGCTTTCCTAGTTATGGCTCCAAAATCACTAGCTATGAAAGAAGAAATTAGTAAGTTAGCTTTTTATCAAAATGACGTCACTTTCCCTTCAGAAGGCAGCAGCAGACCAGTAAGAACATGCAAAGGCAAATGTGGGACTGTGGGAGGGGTGAGTGCATCAAACATAAGCCCAGCAACTCAGTTGAAAACTGGGGAGGAAGGGGCTGGAGAGATGGATTAGTGGTTAAGTGCACTGACTGCGCCTGTGGAGGACTGGTTTGCCTTCCAGCACTAGTATCAGGTAGGTAGGTCTGCGACTCCAGCCCCGGGGGAAATGGCACATCTGGCTCTGAGGGCACAGGGACCAGGGCACACTGCAGAGACAAGTGCACACACACACACACACACACACACACACACACTCAAAAACAAAATAATCATTTTGAGTAGGATATTCTAATAAACATATCACTAGTCCAGTATCACATGGCCAGTAAGCACATGAAGATATTCTCAGCATCAGTCATCAGGGAAATCATGATTAGAACCACAAAGGAATACCAGAGAGTGGTTATAAACTTCTGACGGGAAAGTGAAATGGCATAACTATTTTGAAAAACAATGTGATGATTTCTTAGAAACATAAACATAAGCTTATCTTATGGCCTTTCAATCCTCCTTCAAGAAAATGCATGTTCTATAGACTTGTACATGAAAAATAATAGTAGAAATTACTACTGTGAAAACCTGGAAATTACCCAAGGATCCCTCCACTGCTTACTGGCATAGGAGAACACTATTCTGCTGTAAAAAGTACAAGCTATAGATACATGCTAGATGGGTAAACCTCTAAAACATGTTAAGGGAAAACAAAGCCACGTACAAAGGACATGTGTGGTGTGATGTCAGTTATATAAAACTTCCATGAAGTTTAAAATATATCATCAGTGGTTACTCTTGGCCTGGTCTGGAGGGACTGAGCAGGAGTGTGATGAATAAAGGTTTTCTAGGGAGAGAAAGATCCTCAAACTGGAGAGCAGTGATGTCTTAGAAAATATTTTTTTAAAAAATAACGGTATAGTAATAATGGATACATTTTTGTTGAATAAAAGTATGCCTCAATGAAGCTATTTCAGATAAAACCTTTTTAATAATGACAAACACATCTTTTAAACTCTCATATATGAACACAGTAAATCTAGAAATAATTTTGTCATGATTGAAAAGCCTCCAAATGGCATTTCATGGGATTTAGGCCTCATTTATTAAACATTAAAAAATACCAAAGAAAACTGATTCACATCAAGAAATCCAGGAATTTACTAGAGAAAAAATATTAAACTACAACTATTGCATAATTGGTGACTAGAATTTAAATTTGGACATCTTAATTGGGAATCTGAAGCCGATATTATAACTTTTTCATATCTGTCTCTGTTTTAGCTGTTTATATGTATTAAAGCAAGTATGGGGAGAGAAGCTGACATTGGGTTGAGAGCCCTGCTGATAGCCTACCAAGATTTACAAGTCAATGAACAGTCTCCCTAAGCTTACATGAATTATCAACGTTATTATATTTATCAATGTTTTCCTATGTGTATATTTTTCTATATTTGCATTTTACAGTTTACATGATATTACGATGACATTAGATTTCAAGAATTTAGAGTAAGTACTTTAGAAATTATGTTATTGTGTTTAATAGTGGGCTGTGCGGTGGGGCATGCTCGGTGTTCTAGCTTGCTTCTTGTTGCCGTGATAGAGCACTGACCACAATCACCATGGTGAGGCAGGAGTTTATTTCGTTCTAAAAGTTACAGTTTATCATCCAGAGAAACCAAGGTAAGGACTCGAGGTACTAGGCTTGAAACAGAAACCACGAAGTAGAGCTGCTAACTGGCTTGCCCCTTCTGGCTTGCTCAGCTCCCTTTCTCATAAGCCCCGGCCCACCTGCCTGGGGATGCCCCTGCCCACAGCGATCTGTGCCCTCCTACATTTATTACCAATTAAAGAAAACACAGACACAGACGCAAGTCGATTCATTTTTCCGTTTGAGGTTCCCTCCTTCTAGGTGACTGTGGGTTGTATCAAGGTGAGAGCTGAAGTTAGCTAGGACATTTAAACACCTCAGCTTTACTGTAGATAAACTTTCATTTTCTGTTTTTTTTTTTCCTGATTTTCTCTTTTGTGAGTCCCAGGAACTTGAAATAAGTCTCTGGTATTTTACTTTTTTGCTTTCTGTCTGTCTTCATAAACACTCAGGTCTCCTGGCCCCACAGGAGAATCTCCAACACACCCAGCACTCACCATTACAGCGCGTGTTCCTGTCTGAGGACAGTCCAGGTGTCTGCGGTGATACTGGGGAAAGTGGTCAGCTTTGGGCACTTTCTTCATGTTGTAAATGTAAGACAGAAACAGAAAAAAAAAACACACCATAAAGCAAGCCAGAATATGTCTGCACAGAAGAGAGATGACAATGGGAAATGCTGACCCCACAAAAATTAATTCATTTATGGCCAAGTAGAAATCCTGACTTTAGGAATTCTCCTGGTAGCCCTGGTGTTTTCCCTTCCTGTAAGTGGCCTGATGTGACCTGTGAAGATGGTTGCTACTTTCTTGACCCAGAAAAATCCTACAAAGTCATGCAAATCAGGAGGTTCAAATGTTCATGTTTACCTTGACAATGCACAAGACCCTGCCCGGGCTATCAAGGGTACCATATCAGAAAAGCCACCAAGTGTCTAAAAGATATCACGTTAAAGGAGAAATGTTTGAGGTTGTGGCAGCACAGTGGTGGAGCTGGTGGGTGCACCCAGGCCTGCGGTGAGACTAGACACAGGGGTGGAGGCCAGAAAGCGTGCTGAAGTTTTGTTGCACATGCTTCAAAATGTAGAGAGTAGTGCTGAGCTGGAGGGTTTAGATATAGATTCTCTGGTCATTGAACACATCCGGTTAAACAAAGGACCTAAGATAAGTCAACGGATTTATAGAGCACAGGACGGGATTAACCTATACACGAGGTCCCCATACATACAATGCCCTGCTACATCGAGATGGTCCCCATTGAACAGGAACAAAGTGTTCCAAAGCCGGAAGAGGAGGATGCACAGAAGGAAACAATATCCCAG
>JAQHUG010000108.1:2853843-2894442 GCA_028555095.1 Dicrostonyx torquatus
GAGGCAGGGTTATTGAAAAGAGGACCCCAGTTTAGCTAATGTAAGTAGGAGCAATCTCTCTAGGGAGTGGATTTTAGGCTGTCCACATCTGAAGGGAGACAGCGATAGATAATTTCTGTAGATACTGTTAACATTCCAAGGAAGGCTTTGCCCTCCCTCTGAGCCTTACCCAAGGCAGCTTTGTCAATCCCATGACTGTGAGGAATTGGTCCTTGACAATGTGGTGCCCCTGTCAACAATGCAGATTCACTCAGGACTTCACTGGCTCTCTCCATCCCCCACTTCCCGCCTTTATGACATTCATGATAGACCCTCACATTTAGTCTAGGGGAGTTCACTGCAATGCTGGATGTCGGACCGTGGATGACAAGAAGATCCTTACGGAGAATGGGTGGCAAGTGCAAGGGATTAATGTGACAGGAAGGATGTGTATGCAGCATCAACAAGAGAAAGGAGTCTGAACATAATAAGCCTTCTTCTTTTCTAGAATACACGGGATTGGTCTCATCCATGTGATCGTTATTGTGGGTCTAAATATCCAGAGGGTAGGTCCCAACTCATTCCCCAATTGTCTCATCCAAATCCAGGGCTGTAACCTATCCAGAATAATTAAACAGAGCCCACTGGGGACTCCAGGAGGTTAGAGAAATGCATCGTACCCCCAAATCAACAAAATAAAACAACACAAAAACAAAAGTGGAGAGACTGGATCTAGACAAGTATGGGAGGATGTGACCAAACAGCTGGGTGAAAATCTTAGGCCAGGAGGCATCTCCTACCAAGCACATCCAAAAAATAGCTATTCGATTATTTGAATTAGGTTCTTAAAAACCAAACCAAACCAACCAAACAGACAAACACAGCTAACACTTAAAGTCGCCAAGATTTTTTCCCCTTTGGCTGTGTGCCTCCGCCACCCAAACAATGGCTAGTGGCCATTTTCTTGCCCTCAGTGCACCAAAGTCACTGTGGCACCCCTGTCTTCATTGCTTCTGGGTTCACAGGTCCAGGCTCAGGCCAGACAGGCTAGCAGCACAGGCTGCTGGATAGGGTCACCTGGCCCGGCATCTGCTCTGGCACACACAGCTGGCCAAGCAGGCAGGTCCGCAGCCCACCCTGTGCTTCCCCGCTGTGCAGCCCTCAGCATGCTGCTTGTTTTCCGCCAAATGTAACACAAAAGCAGGTAAATGGAAACACACACGCTCAGGGCCCTTCGCTATGTATTTTCCCCTTGATGCTTTCTTCCTTTTTTCTTTAATTTTTTTTTAAGTGCCAAATTCATCACTCCATTCCCTGGAAAGCAAGGGCATCCCTCCCTAACATAAGAACTGCCCAAGTGGCGATGTCTCTGCTCATTTTTGTAGTTTTCCATAATCTCCTCCAAAGCGCCTCTATTTGTCCCACATTTACAGCCGGCACTTAGAACTCCACCCCCTCCTTTGCCTTTACTTTTGTCCACATTGTCGTTTGTTTGCTTCTCTCAGGAGCCTCTCTCACCTGAGTCCGCACCCCCCCCCAGTCAGGTTCTCTGCCTTGGCTCCTCTTTGAGTGCCACATCCTGCATGGCTTCTGACCTAATTGGGGCTTCGAGGGAATGAAAAAGGACAGGCTCATGGACATACATACTGACAGGCCGAGATCCGGTGGTCTGGGCTCCCTGGAGGAGCACCCTAGAAGCTCAGTGTATTTATTATATATAGCTGAAATGTGGTGTGGGAGGTCCTTCTGTCCATGTGCGGCTTTCATTGGTTAATGAATAAAGAAACTGCCCTAGCCTGTTGATAGGACAGAGCTTAGGTAGGCAGGGAAGATGGAACTGAATTCTGGAAGGAAGAAAGCAGAGTCAGGGAGATGCCATGGAGATAGACATGCTGAGACTTTTCTGGTAGGCCACGACCTCATGGTGATACACAGATTAGTAGAAATGGGTTAAATTAAGGTGTAAGAATTAGCCAGTAAGAAACTAGAGCTAATGGGCCAAGCAGTGATTTAATATGGGCCAAGCAGTGTTTTAATGAATATGGTTTCTGTGTGGTTATTTCGGGGCTAAGCTAGCTGGGCAGCCGGGATGAACAAGCAGCCCTCCTAGCAACAGAAGTGGGCACCAGGACTATTACATAAAGATCAACAAGGATGCAGCGTTATTGCATACAGTTGAACAAGGAGACAGATTTAGCTAATCCAGGTAGGTGCAGCATCTTCAGGCTGTCAGGATACGGGGAAGAGAGTGATGATGATTATCTTTTGCATGTACTGTCCACGTATTTGCCCTTGGATTCAAAGAAGGCTTTGCCATCCCTCTGAACCTTACCTGGGGAGAACTTTGTCCCATCTAAGGGGATGAGGCACTGGTCCTTGATATGGCCATGCCTCTAACAACAGCACACATTCACTCAGGACTCCACTGACTCCCTACATGTTAGCTGTCCACTCGTACTGCTTGGGGAGATCTGGGATAGTTTCCTCTTCCTGCTCTATACTCTTTTGGGGTAGTATGTCCTCTAGTTTTTCCTCTTTAGAGTCTTTGACTCTCTCCATTTCTCATCATTGTCACTAAAATGTAACCTCACATCTACCCCTTCTAATAATACCCAAATATGTTCTTTGCAAAGTGAAGATCTGAGCATGCTACTTTCTTCCTTAAATTTACATGTCAGAGTCTCTAGATTTTAGGATAGACTCTAATCCTAAGGCCTGAATGACTCTGTGAGTTTGGCCCTTGACTACCCCTCTTGCTCTTCTGTGGCCACAGAATTCCCGACCCTTCCTCTAGCCCTGCTAATGTCCTTCAGTTCAGTTTCAAATGCCTGTTCCTACTTGCATGTGAATCTCTGAAAATGCAATTTTGTTAGCATGACATGTCATTTTTATCTTCAAATCATGCACACCATTTCCAAGATTTAAACTTATCTCACCTCTTCAAGAAACCTCTTTCTCTTTTTAAATACATCATTGTATGTGACTGTGTAAAACTGTTAATGTAACTTTGTGTAGGTAGAATTTCTCTGTGTCCTGGCAGCTGCTCCCAAATAACCACACAGCAATTTATTAAGTATAAATGCTCAGCCAACAGCTCAAACTTGTTACTAACTCGCTCTTACATTTTAAATTAACCCTTAGACCCAAATTGTGAAGTCAAGATACCTTTAAAATATATATATGTTGGTTTTAGCTTAGCAATGCATACAATGAAATGTCTCTCTGTACTTACCTCCTTCTGAAGTCGTTGATGGAGTTGGAAGAATAGATATTTATAATTATAGTTTTCCTTAGTTATGATAAAAAATAAAGTATATATAAATATTCTAACTGTAATTCTTGTTTGATACTTGTTTTGTTATATGTAATTTTATTATGTTAAAGTTAAAAACTTTCCTTTTTTATTTGAACAGAAAAGGGGAAATTGTGTGGGAAGTCCTTCTGTATATGTGTTGCTTTTATTGGCTAATAAAGAAGCTGCTTTTGGTGAATGACTTAAAAGAATATAGCCAGGCTGGAAGGATATCTGTATAGAGTGAGTAGGCAGAGTCAGAGAGATGCCATGGAGCCACCAGAGAGGAAAGACGCAAGTTGCAACCTTACTGGTAGGCCATGAACCTGGCCTATAAAATATAGGTAAAATATAAAATAATAGAATTGGATTAATTCTAGATGTAAGAGATAGCTAGCAATATGCATAAGATATTGGCCAAACAGTATGCTGCAAATAATATAGTTTCTGTGTGATTATTTTAGGAGTCTGGGCAGCCAGGAAATGAACAAGTAGCCTCCACCTATACTTCTCCTCCTTCTTCCCAACATTTTCTTAGTCTGGTTCTTCTGCCTAAACCTATCCTTCCTAGCTATAGGCTAGTCAGCTTCTTTATTAAACCAATCACAGTGACATAGATTCATACTGTGTAAAGGAGTATTCCACAACTTTGTTCCAAGTAAAACTCAGACTTTTAGCACTAGACACTATTAATATACTGACAATATTTTTGAACACACAGATAAGTGAAATATTCAATGATTACCTTAAAAAAACAGAATCATGAGTGTAATAGATTCAAATGAAAATGTTTGTCTACTTTATTAATGACCTAATGTGCATAATCATTTCATATGTTCTGAATGACAGTTTTTATGCTTTCATTGAGTGAAAGAAAATTACTGTTTATTTTGAAAAATATGAGTAAAATATTAACCTTATGGGTTCTGTTTATAATTTGTCTTTTATGTGAAGAAGGCTACATTCAAAATATTTCAGCTTTAAACCATATACATATGTATTTTCACAAGGATAAAAATAGCAACCAGTGTCTAATATGGAAAGGAGTTTGCAAAGGTAGCTGTAGCAGCCATACCTCTTTATGGACACACTCCTGATCTATCTTGATGTAATTGTATTGCTTAGTTCTTCTGTCATTTGTTATGTCACATGTCCCTAGTGCTGTGCTCAGTGCTTAAAGTGTCACCAATATGTCAGACAATATCCAGGCATTACCAGCTCTATTCTACAAATGTGAAAGTCCAAGACTGTAATTCTCTAAAAATATTAAAGTAATTGAAATCAAGTCAATTATCATTTTTACTATATTATGATAAAAGTAGATATTAATAATAAGAAAACTTTGTAAATTATATAACTTCATGAAAACCTAACAATATGCTCTGAGCAAATAGTATAAAGTGTAAAGATTATGAAAAAATATAAATTTTCTCAAAATTAATGAAAATGCCTGGATAATGGTGGTGTGTGCCTTTAGTCCCAGCACTTAAGAGGCAGCATGGTTCTCTGAGAGGGGCGGATCTCTCAGTTCAAGGCCAGCCTGATCTCCAGAGTTCCAGGACAGCAGGGCTACAATGCTGTCTAAAAAAACATTAAAACCATTGAAATCCTGTCTCAAAAAAACATTAAAAAATAAAATAATGAGTCAAGTGGTAGTGGTGCATGTCTTTAATCCCAGCACTTGTGAGCTATAGGCAGGCAGATCTCTGGGAATGCAAGGCCAACCTGGTCTACAGAGTGAGTTCCAGATTTGGCTTCATGGTTACTGGGAAACCCTGTCTAAAAAAAAACCAAAAGAGTATATATGCATATAGATATAGATATTAATGAAAATGAAAACATACCCAAACCTCTGTGGCAAACCAAAAACAGCAGCAGGAGAGAAGCATACAGCAACCAACATGTACACCACTAGAGCAGAATGTCAAATATGAACTGTCATTTACCTCAGGTATAGAAAAGCAATAGAAACCAAATCAAGAATAATAGGAGAGAAAACAAAGATTAGAGCACAAATAGAGACTTTAAAAAGCATAAACAGGTAACTAAGTGAAGCGTTTGCTTTTCTAAGAATATACAATTGACAAATCTTTAGCTAAACTAGCAACAAAATAAGTGACTTTAATAAAATAAGAGACTGAAATGGAGTTAGTACAGCTGGCACTATAGAAATTCAAAAGATTATAAAGGTTTATTATAAGCCATATACCAAAATTTGAGAACATAAACAAAATTTTGACACATTTACCTTTAGCAAGATTGAATTTTTGAAGATACAGACTCTGACTGATAGTGAACAGTGAGACAGAACCAGCAATAAAGAGGCCCTCACTAAACCAAAGCCTACTCACAATACATTGTATACATGTATAAAATTTCTAAATAAACAAACAAATCAAGGCTAAGATGGTATTACAGAGTTATACCAGAGATTCTCAAACAGTTTAGACTGATTCACAGGAGAGAATTTTTGGAATTTATTCTAAAAAGCCAATATTAGGCTGACACAAAGAATGCAGAATCACACACACACACACACACACACACACACACACACACACACGGAAAATACAGATGAATATAACTGATAAACCTAGATGCAAAAAAATGCTAGCAAATGGAGCCGGAGAGGTGGCTTGGTGGTAAGGAATGCTTGTTACTCTTGCAAAGGACCCAGGATTGATTCCTGCAACACACTTGGCAACTCACAAGCACCTGCAACTCCTCTTCCAGGAATTCAACACCATCTTCTGGCTCCTGCAGGCACTACACTGTCATGTGGCACGCATTCATACATGTAAGCAAAACACCCAAATACATAAAGCAACATAAAATCTTTTTAAAAAAATACTAGCAACTTGAATCCAACAGCATATCAGAAAGAGTAGTATAGCAGTTTCAGGTGGGAGTCAAGCCAGGGATGCAAGGATGGTTCAATGTGTAGTGTCAATAACCGTGACATGCTGCACCTAAGAAATGTTTCTAAGACAGGGAGTAAAGCAAAGGTGCCAGGTGCCCGCTCTCACTCACCCTGTCAGTCAACATAGCCTTCAAAGTCCAAGCTGGAGCCATCAGGAAAAAGGAAGATAACAACTAAAGTTTCCCAACTTGTGAAGGAGGCATGCAACTCGCTAATTTGCCAATGACATGATTGTTTAAGAGAAAATCCAAAAGCTGCTCCCCAAGCCTCCTGGAATGATAGTGAACCTAGTAAAGTGACAGAAAATAAGGTGAGAGAAAAATCTGCAGCTTTCATATTTACTATCTAGTAACAAATTTTCCAGAAGAAACTCACCAACATAATCCTATTTACAATAACTACCAAACTATAAAAAATATTACCTCGGAATGAATTTAATCAGTTTTGGAAGTCTCCGCAGTGAAAACACAAGGCATTTGTTCTAAGAGCACAAATGACATGATGTCCCATGTTCGTGGGTTAGAATAAATATTGAAATAGCCAGACCACTCCATGTGATCTACAGATTGAAGGTATCTCCATCAAAATACTGAAGAAAAAATAAGCTTGGCTGGGTGGTGGTGGCACATACCTTTAATTGGAAGACCGAAACAGGAGGATTTCTGTGAGTTTGAGGCAAGTTTGGTCTACACAGAGAGAGAGTTCCAGACCAGCCAGGGCTATAATATAGAAACCCTATCTTGAAAAACAAAACAAACAAACAAGAAAAAAACAAAACCAAAAGAACAACAACAAGCCTAGAATTTGTTCTAAATAGTCAAAGCAGTTGTGAAACAATACAGCAAACAAGGCCGGAGCATCGTGCTGCCAACTTTACAGGATGATTCATGCTGTGGTCAGGTAGAATGTGTGCCATTGGCAGAAAACCAGCCTCACAGACCAGAGGAATGGCGCCCCAGAGCCCAGAAGTGACTCCACGTATTTTCACCTGACTGGTCTTTTGCAAAGGTGCCCAGAACACACACTGCAGTGGTGGTGGGGGGGAGATGATGGCAGCTGAGGAATGCACTGGGGGAACTGGGTATGTGCATGTAGAAGGCTGAAACCACAAACCCACTCTGATCATATGAAAATAGCAAAATGGACAACGTCTTAAATATATAACCCCAAACTGGAACCACTGGAGGAAGCGATGGCAAGGCAGAAGCACAGCCAACAAAGGTGAAGCGGACAACTGAGACTCCATCATCTAAAAGCATGCACCCCAAAGGAAACAACACCTCGGACAGACACCTGCTGAGGAGGCAGAGCATGTGCAGGCTGCATTGCGGTTGAAGAACAGATTGACGATATGATGCCTACACACGGTAGACTCCGTAAAAGCTCAGATAACTCTAGGAAAAATCAACAGCAGTAACAGCAGCAAAACCCAACTGAATAACCACTTGAAAAACAGGCAGATACATACAGATCTTCAAAGCAAACACACAATAGGTCTGGGGTAATGTTCAACACCACTAATCTCAGAAGCCCAAGTCAAAACCACAAGGAGACATCACCTCATGCAGTTCAAATGACTATTCTCCAGACCAAAGATAAGTGCTGTTGCAAATGCAAGAAACAGGCAGCTATTAACACTTCAGGCAGAAATATAAAATTAGTGTAGCCATTATGGAAAACAGAGGAGCTTGGGGAAAGTCTCTCACAAAAATTAAAAATACATCAACTACACCATCCAGCAGGCTCACTAGTGCATATGTGGCCAAACAGAAATGAAATCAGCAAGGTCAAAGAGGCTCCTCTCGCTGACACATTGACTGTGGCGTTATTCACTATAGCCAAGTGCACACAAGCAAGTGTCCATCAGTTGATGAACAGCCTGGAAATATGTTATATGCACACAGCAGAATACTATGCAGCTAGGAAAAGTACAAAATGCTGTCATTTATGACAAGAAGGATGGAAGTAGGAGTTGTTCAGTAAGTACAGAAAGAAACCAGCACTTGACCTCCATATGTGAAATGTCAGACATGATGTTTTCACAGGTGTCACAAGTGGAATAGTAGTTACCAGGTGAAGAGTTAGAGGGAGAAAGAAGTAGTGAAAGGCTTGTTAGTGGGCATGATGTTACAGCAAGGAGAAATAATGGCTTTGTGTTATATAAGATGTTGTAAAAATGTTTATTTTTAAAAGAGAATTATGTGTGCTTGTTTTCATTAGAAAAAAATAAATGCTTGAGAATAAAATACACACACAGAGGTATTTGAACATTAAATGATGTATACATGTACCAGATTTAACATAGTTCTCTATAAATAAATGAAATGTTCTTATGTCAAGTAATAAAGAAAGGGAGCCAGGGAGATGGCTCAAGTGGTAAAGTGCTTGTCCTGTAGGCATGAGCACCAGAATTTAGTTTCCACAATACATGTTTAAAAAAAGACAAATTCAGGAAAGGGGCCATGTGCTTGTGATCCCCGTGGTGAGGAGGCAGAGGCAGGCAGAACGGTGAGGTATGTTTGCCAGGCAGTCTAGCCAAATTGGCGAGTCTTATGCCAGTGAGATCCTTGTCTCACAAAAGCAAGATAGGGGCTGCTGAGGAATAGCATGGTTGGCCCCTGGCCTTCATTCACATACCTGTGCACACATACACACAAATTAGAAAATGAGATGCATGTACACCATGGAACCATTAAGGAAAGTGCCATATTGACGCTTTGCAGGGACACTGGTAGGACCGGAGGTCATTGTGTAAAGTGAAGAAGGGTCGTTTCCGAGAGACAGCACCACATTTCACACTCAGACATCAAGTTCAAATTCTAAGTATCTGGGATCATGGAACTAGAAAGGGGACAACGAGAAGTAAGGACGAGATCTTGATGGAGGTGGGAAGTAGAGGGTGATGGGTTAGATGCAAAAGGACATCAGAAAGGGGCACTAATGGGGGAAAAGGGAGCCAGCTGCAGGGGGTGGGGTGGGCAGAAGAGAGCTATAGGGGCAGAAACTCAGCGCGGGTAGGAAGCTAAGGCAGGGACTGATGTGGAAACCATGAAGAAATGCTGCCTACTGGTTTGCCCTCTCATGGTTTACTCAGCCTTCCTTCACAGAGCACCCAGGACCAGCAGCCCAAGGGTGGCTCCCACTCCAGTGAGCTGTGCCCTCTCCTATCTCAGCCAGAAAAATCACAAAAATACTCCACAGATTTGCCTACAGGCCAACCCTGTGGGGGCATTTTCTTAATTAAGTGTCCTTCTTTCCAGATGACCCTTGCTTGTATCAAGTTGACATAAATCTAGCCAGCACAGTATGCTAACCTAAAATATATAATCAAAGGGAAATGTTGAGTGCTGTAGTAATCAAGTAACTTGTCAGGATCTAGGAGATCTCAAAGCCTCTTTGCTTTCTGTTCCTCTCCACAAGCAAACTCCTCATTTCATCCTGGAAAAGTTAACGTTGCCTGTACATTTGTCTTTCCTTTGCACTGTGTGACATCACACTCAACTTCACTGCAGCTGCAGCCAGCATGTAGCATCAAATTCAAGCACTTTTAAGAAGCAATCTCTTCAGCATCAATGACCCATGCTTAATATAGCCTTCCATAGTAATTAAATTTTCATAGAGCTGCCTGATGACTTTATTATTAGTTCTTTGGAAATCAATAGAATTATTTTGATTCTTGCTTATTTTCAAATATTAAAACCTAAGCAGTTTAGCATGTTAGCTCAATTAGAACATGGTCTTCGTATCGACTACCATGTGATTCCAAGAACTGCTTGAAAAAAAAAATCCCTGACCTATCTGATACTTCTCATTCACATTTGGTTGTATCAAGCAACAAAAAAGAAGAGTTTTTGTGGTGCATCTATAATCCTTCCAGAATGAAGGAAAAAATGAAAGAGGTGGTTTTCCTGACACCTTTCCGTTTAACCTTCCACAAGTGTGGTGTGGTGTGGTGTGGTGTGGTGTGGTGTGTGTGTGTGTGTGTGTGTGTGTGTGTGTGGTGTGTATACATGCAAATGTATTGTGTCTGTGAGCTCAGGCACTCATGTAGAGGTCAGAGGATGACCTCAGGTGTTTGTCCTCTCCTCCTGCTGTATTTTGTTTGAGAATGAGTCCTGTCGTATTTTGGCTGCTTTTACCAGGCTTGCTGACCCACCAGCTTCTGCTACCTTCACCACCTTCCATTTCCTTATAGGAACACTGGCATGTCAGACACACAGTGCCTCCCTCAGCTTATGTGAATCCTGAAAGCCAAACTCAGGTCCTTTTGCTTCTGTGGCAACTGCCTTACTCGCTAGAACTTCCCTCCATAGGTTCCCCTGCTGTGGGGCAATGGTCTTACAGTGTAAAGATTTGTTTCTTGTACTTATTTAATAAAATGCTGATTGGCCAGTAGCCTGGCAGGAAGTATAGGTGGGGCAATGAGAACAGGAGAATTCTGGGAAGAGGAAAGCTCAGCCTGCAGTCGTTGCCCAGACACAAAGGAAGCAAGATGAGAAGGCCTCGCTAATAAATGGTACTAAGCCACATGGCTAAAACAGACAAGAATTATGGGCTAATGTAAGTTATAAGAATTAATAAGAAAAGCCTGAGCTACTAGGCCAACTAGTTTATAATTAACGTAGATCTCTGTGTGTTTCTTTGGGATTGAATTGCCACGGGACAGGGTGGGACAGAAACCTCATGTTAACAGTTCCCCTTTGATTTTCTAATAGTTAACAATGTTGTTTTCTTACCACCCTTAGAGTGTTTGTTTACATTCACTCAGCTGTTTGTTCCTACATGCAAGTCTTTATGGATGATATAATGACGAGACAAGACAGGAAATCATATAACGTCTATTGTAGTGGGGAAAAGACAAAAACAAAAACCAATAGAATACTGAGAAATGCAGTAAAAGTGTAAGATTTTTGCCCAATAAGCAGTTTGGAGACAAATAATACTATTATTTCTTTGGACATGGTTGTCACATAAGGTCTTTTGGGGGAAGTGACATTGGAACAAGACTTTATGAGAGTTACCAACCTTTTGAAAACTGCTCTTTAGGCACCTACACCAGTTGTAAGGACAGAAATGAATGCAGGAGCTTCCTGGGAAGAATGAAGATGTGGAATAAGTGGGGTGAGAGGCAGAAGCCAGACACTGAAGATTTCAGATAAATTGAATGTCACCATCAATTTTTTTGAAATGCCATTGCTGACATTACAGTTGCCTTAGAGTTAATTGTAGCTCACCAATGCTATTTGGTCTCAGAGAAAAACCATGTGTTATAAAATTGTAGAACTGAGAGATTCCTTGGAAATTACTAAGCCCAACCCTTTCATTTGAGAGACAAAATGAGAATTTGAGCCTAGAATGATGGTTAGGTGGCCTGTAGGAGGTTTCTCAGGAGGGCAAGGCAGCTAGGATTTGAGCTTGGCCTTTAATATTACAGTGTCCAGTAGTCTTCCTAGAAAACTACTTGTTTGTTTGCTTGTTTGTTTTTTGTTTTTGTTTTTTATTTTTATTTTTTTTGAGGCAGGGTTTCTCTGAGTAATAATGCTGGCTGTTCTGGAGCTTGATGTGTAGGCCAGGCTGGACTCAAACTCACAGAGATCCTCCTGCCTCTGCCTCTGGGATTAAAGGTGTACAACCACCACCACCCAGATAGAAACCAGTTTTTAAGAAACCATTTCCATTTTTTTTAAAGTCGTGGTATTTGTATGGCATGCCTGATTCCCATTTGATTGTAAAGAAAACTAAATAACTGTAATTTATGCAATATTTAAGTAGAACTAATTATTTCTGATTTGGAGTACATATGGCCTTTTATTTTGTTTTAATTTTTATCTACTTGTCTTTTCTCCCCTGTGGTGCTGGGAATCAAACACAAGATAGTGCAGTTGATGAATACAAACAAGTTAAGAAAAAATGTGGACTGTGGAGGGCATGAAGGCTCAAGCCTGGGTCATCCCTACTGTGGAGTCCATCAAAGGACAGGCTCTTCTAACATGCTTGAAAAATAGTGGACAAGTTGTATCTGCATGGCTCAGATTTGAGAAGATATTATAAGTTTTGTTCTCCTTGTTCATATTTTCATGATGAAATATTTTAGATGTTATTCCTAATTCATTGGCATTTCCTTTTCCAAAACAAGCTGGGGCTTCAACTGCGAAGTGAAGGAATGGTTTGCTTCACATCGCGATATTATTGTGCTGCTGTGATTACACAACACTCTGGAAGTTTCCACGCTTGTTCTACGGAACCTGACCTGTATCACCGCATCACTTTGGTGCATGTCATACTGCCTCTGCCCTTTTAACAGTCTTGTTTTTCTCAGTCTGCTTTTTCACAATTCTTTTGATATTTCCTACCTGTTTGTCATACCTTTTTTTCACTAAGAATATTGTGAACATTTTGAATGAAACTGCTGTAGATGTTTCAAAGAACAGCACTACAGTGATGAGTCTCCACCCAATCCCAAATCTGGACAGCAGTCTGCTCATGTAAATAGAGTGTTTCTGTAACTTTGCTCTTTGGACCACATATCATCTGCAGCAGCTTTGTTTTGAGACATGGTCTCATGGTGTAGCATTGACTGCTATAGGTCAGGCTGGCCTAGAACTCACAGAAATACACCTAACTCTGTCTCCCTAGTCTTGGGAGCTTGCTGTAGGAGGTTCTTCTGTTCATGTGTTGCTTTTGTTGGTTAATGAATAAAGAAACTGCTTTGGGCCTGATAGAGCTGAACTTCGGTAAACAGAGAAGACAGAACTGAATGCTGGGAGGAAAGCAGGAGAGATGCCATGGCTCCGCGGCTGGAATTAGATGTGC
Source organism: Dicrostonyx torquatus (assembly GCA_028555095.1). Classification (NCBI taxonomy): domain Eukaryota; kingdom Metazoa; phylum Chordata; class Mammalia; order Rodentia; family Cricetidae; genus Dicrostonyx; species Dicrostonyx torquatus. The sequence goes on from JAQHUG010000108.1 coordinate 2,866,848, forward strand.
TGAAACTTTTCTGGTGGGCCACGACTTCGTGGTGATACACAGATTGATAGAAATGGGTTAAACTAATATGTAAGAGTTAGGCAATAAGAATTTAGAGCTAATGGCCAAGCAGTGTTTTAAGTAATACAGTTTCTGTGTGGTTATTTCAGGTGTAAGCTAGCCGGGCAGCCAGGACAAACAACGGGCCCTCCTCTTACAACAGTAGCTACTTTCATGCTATACAACAGTGTCAAGTAACAACAAAGACTGAATAATCAGCAAAGAATAAGATATTTATTCCCAAGCCCTTTCCAGGAAAAGTTTTCAAATACCTGACTTTGTTTACACACACACACACGCACACACACTCCTGCACTCACCTACATGCATACACAAGAGGAAAGAAATATCTAGAGCAGGATAGCAACTTGCTGGAGACCTGTGTCTCACCTGTGTCTCCATGCTCACCCCAAACCTAAATTCAGACTTATAGTGTATACTGGACAAATATTTGTAGAAGTAAGCCGATGGTGGTTTTATTTTTCATTAATTTAAAGCATAAAAATAATAAAAATTAAGAAGAGCTTTCTTCCCAGTACATTTTCACTCAAGTGGTTCCATGAATAAGCTAGTTGGACAACCCATTAATGTGACCAGCCCAGACAAAGAGCATCCTTCTTATGCAAAAGCAATTAGCTTAATAAGACAATATGTCAGACCCCTCAGCTGCCTTTTTAATGCTTTTGCTTTTTATGGGCAGGTCCCTTTAACAATTTCTTGACACTTTAGGCGAGATAGCTCATTAAATTCCCAGTCTCAAATCCATTTTCCAAAAACATGTTCAGTAAATGTATTCTAGTACTTGGCTTGGTAAGATTATTTGTGCAATATAATCTTGGAATCTGACGTCTGAAATACCATAGTTCTTTTATTGCTATAAAAGTAAAGCTGATTTAGGTATCATAGGTTCATCAGTTATTTTTATTACTCAAAATTTTGTAAAGAATTTAGGCACACGACAGCCCTGTTAAAATTAGGGCAGGTATTTCTCTTTTTTAAGGCGTTATTTTTGTTATTACTTTATTGTGTGTCTGTCTGTGGTTGTGCACATGTTTGCAGCTTTCTGTGAAGGCCAGAGGCATTGGATCACCCCAGACCTGGAGTTACATGAGGCTGTGAACCACTTAGTGTAGGTCCTGGGGACAGAACTCAGGTTCTCAGCCAAAGCGGTATGTGCCCTTATCTGCTGAAACATCTCTCCAGCCGCAGGGATTTCTAATCCTTTCCTTTCCTTTCCTTCCTCCTTACCATCTTTCTTCCTTTTTCTTTTCTTTTAATTCCCTGTGCAGCGTAAGCTGATCTCAAATGTACTGTGTAGCCCAGGCTGGCCTTGGACTCACAATCTTCTTACCGTAACCACTCAAGTACTGAGAATATAGGTGTACAGCACCATGCCCAGTCCCATGCTTTCCAAAAACCAAAACCAAAAAAACAAACAAACAAAAACAAAAAAAAATCTTTTGTTGCATTTTTAAGTTTATGTTTGTGTCGGGGGCCGGGGGAGGGGGTGCTTGTGGAGGTCAGGTGACACCCTGCATAAGTCAATGCTTCTCTCTGGGGCAGAAATTGAATTTGTTGCCAGATTTGGTAGCTGGGCCTTTTGCCTGCTGAGGCGTTTCTCTACTCTTCCCTTTCTAAGTAGTGTTTGTGAGTTCATCAAGAGCATCAATGAATAAAACTTTGAAAATCACAAGAAGAAACTTCTGTTAGTAAGAATACTCTGAGATACTTCTTTTAAAAAATTCCTAGACTTTTCATTTTGAAATTCTGATTGTGTACTTTGGGGTGCAGCATTGGAATCTTTCTATTTAAAAGTAACATCTCTAAGTGCTGACTACTCTTACTGAATCATCCTGTATGGCAAGCACACATCAAATTGTCACACAGTAACACATAAGTATTTATGCTTAAGGTAATGATGGCAGGCAAATAAAAAACAAAATGCCAACATGTCAAGTGGTTTACAGCATAAGAAAAATGTTCCAGCTCTGGGGAGACAGGGGCAGGGGAGTCCCTAGGCTTTGCTGGCTAGCTAGCTGCATGAGTGAGCTCCATCTCAGAAAAAAATAAAGCAAAAATTGACTAAGGAGGGAATCTGATATTGGTCTCTGGTCTCAACATGCATGTGCACATTCATGTACATATCCACGCACCACATGCAAGACATCAGAATGATGCGAAATAATTGCTTTCAAGAAGCTTAAAAACTTTTAAAGGAACACAGACAACCCCAAAAAGAGAGTCATAAAAACAATAAAGGAACAAAGAGAAGTTGCCAACATATAAAAGTCATAAAAGATCAACTTATTGAACTAAAGAATGCAATGAGTGAAAAAATAAAATGAACTAAAATGTCGACGGAGATTCATCAGGGCAGAAGCGGAATCAAGGACGTAAAAAGACAGGCCAATAAAAATCATCTGATCAGATGAAAAGAAAAAAAGAATCAAAGGCTTGGGGATTTATGAAGCACTTTGAAATGAATCAATGTGATGTGTTGTCTACTTGACAGACTTTAGGATCCCTTGATAGATGCGTCTTTGGACATGTGGGTGGGAGATAGCCTTGACTGTATTAATTGAGCCCGTGGGTGGCACTGTTCCCTCCCTGGCAGGGATCTTGGACTGAGTGGAGAAAGGGAGCTGAGCAGTACTTCTTGATTAGGGATGTCATGTGACCAGCTGTTTCAAGCTTCCATCTGAACCTCCCCACCAGCATGGACTTTCCCCTTGAATTCTGAGCCAGAATAAACCTGTTTGAGTTGCTTTTGTCAAGAAATTTCATTACGTGGTACGAAAAGGAACTGATATACAGACCAGTGAGTTGTGAGGCTCATACCAGAGGGAGAGAGACAGAGCATGTCACAAACAAACAAACAAACAAAGCAAAACCTACTTAAGAAAATGTCTGAAAACTCCCCCAGTCCAATAGAAATAAAAAGGCTGAACATAAAGAGGTTGCAGAGACTTATTATATTTTAGTTGTTAAAATTCAGGCAATTTTTTTTTGAGGGAAAAAAGCAAAGTAAGTCACACTTTTAGGGAATTTCATGAGACCACTGGTGGATTTCTCAGCAGAAGCCTTGCAATTAAGATCCGGATGGTACGTGGACAAAATCCTAAAGACATAAGATTAACATCAACAAAAGCATGTTAGAACTGGCAGTGAAGTCAGTGGCAGTGCAGAGAACTTACTCTCTCAGTGATGGGGCTATCCATGAGCAATACGTGAGCTGAGAAGAAGATGAGGAAAGCCACCCCATCTGCAATAGCAACAAAACGATAAAATGCTCAGGAGCAGGCAACTGAAGATACAGAGGACTCATGCCCATCCCTACAAAACACTGAAAATTTGAAAGGCAGTGCGTATTTTGGGGCAAGAAGAACAATGTTTACTATCCACACTTCTAACAGTAATTTATATTTTCAGTGCAATATATATCAAAGTCTCTGGTCTCTTAAATAACAGAATTTTACATAAACTTTATGTAAAAGTATAGAATTTCCCATAGAGTCAAATAAATTGAACAGGAACAAAGAAAATTAGAGCTATTACAGTTTCTGATTTCAAAATACGTTCCCAATCTATAGAATCCATAGCAATGCAGTGCTATAGCTCAAATAGAGACCGATAAAACTTGTTAGAAAGCCCAGACATAAATTTACATATCAATGGTCGGACCTGATGAGGAAAGAATATACTGATGGGGGAAATTATAATCTTTTCAGGAAACTATCCTGGGTAAACTGGATACCCGTCCATACAAGATACCTCTGGATCCTTATCCCATACTTCATACAGAACTCTACTTGGGCTAGAGTAAAGCCTTGAAATATAAGGCCTGAAACTGACTCCTGGAAGAACAGGACAGAAGTTGCTTGATGTCATTCCGGAGAATGAATTGTTGGGTATGTCACCAAACAGCAGAGGAAACCATTGATAAAATTTATAAAAGTCAAGCATTCTTTATGTCTGATAAGGTATAACAAGACATGTGTGTGAAAGGGTATAGCCCAAGAGCCAACTAGGAACTCAGTTTGGAAATGTGCAAAGGGCCTGATACCCTTTTCTGTGGAGAAGACACACCAATTGCTGCCAGGTATTGGAAAAGTGCTCAACATGACTTATCAGCAGAAAAATGAGAACCAAAGTCACAAGGAAAATCATCTGTGATAGATTGGTTAAGTGTTTGACTATCTAAAAAGCCAAGAGAGTAGTGTTGGTCGTGATGTGAAAAACAGGAACCCGTATGCTACTGCCATGAATGTAAATTTTAAAGCTGTTAGAGAAAATTAAAAGCAAAACTACCCTACAGCCCAGCAATCATGTGGCATTGTTTACAATAGCGACATAATGTGTGTGAGCAATTGCATTTCAATTAGTGGACGAAACAAAGGAAATGTGCTATCTTCCTATACTGAATATTCTCATCCTTAAGGAAGAAGGAAGTTCTGTCATTTGTTGATACACAGAAAAGCCTGAGGACCACACAGTAACCAACATTAGAAAGATAGATTCTAGAGAGCATGAGTTCTAGAAGAACTCATGGACTCAGAGAGTATGGCGGTTGTCAGAGGATAGAGGACAAAACAGAGAGATGTTGGTCAAAGGTACCGCGCTTCAGCTATGTGTGATGGGTAGCTCTGGAGAGCTAAAGTACACTGTGAAGAGACTTAGCAATGCTGCATAGCACATTTGAAGCCCACATATATACATACATATACATATATATATGAAGATATATACATATATATCTTTAGTTTGATCATCACAAAAATGGAAAAGTAGTGTGTGAGGCATGGACATATTAATTAATTTGGTTGTGGTTATTTCATGGTCTATACAAATAAAACATTCTATTGTGCATCTTTAATATTTGCAGAATTTGTCAGTTGTACTTCAGTGAGCTCTAACAATACTTGCACATCTTCTGAGCAGCGTAGCAAGTGGTCTGCATGGGGCTGAGCACTTTGGTTGAGCCTGTAATGTATGTGCTCTTACCAGCAAGCCAGTTACTTGATGTGACAGTTTTTGTTTTTTGATATTTTAGGCGACATTTCCTTTTCTGTGTCTTAGGTTTATTTGGGTCAGAGATTCCCTCTGAGAAGTTGATGAAATCTGTGTAATCTCTCCCCAGGAAAAGTAACGCAAAAAAATGTTGCATATAATTATGAGGCCCTGCAAACCTCGACATATGACGATGGACTCCAGCCATGGACTAGTTTAAGATCTATTCTTCAATTATGGCCTACTTAATTTTTAATATTGTTCTATATTAGGCATCTTAACTTACTCTAATTTTTTCTGTCAGATACTCTACTGCCCAGAACTTAGTGACTTGCTCACTGTCCTGACTCTGTGATCTCTGTGTCCAGATCTGTCTTCAGTGATCTGGGTCATATATTGCCAGTTTATTTAATATGTTCATTAAAAAAAAATCTCATGTATTTTGACTCAACTCTTGTTTTAAGGGATGATGTTGATAGAATTTTTTTTAAAATAAAGACAATTTGTTTGTGGAATATCTGAGGGGCAGAGATTCCTTGGGCAGGTTGTTCCCCCCCAAAACATGTATTGTAAGAAAGAAGTCCCCTGGGGGCCAAAGGCAAAGTGATTAGAAGCCAGCCGCGAAAAACTGAGGACAGACTGGAGTCAAGTGGGCGAGTTCAGAGAAAGCTGGTGGCATTGCTGCCATCCTTCCTTCCCTTGTTTTAGAAATGAAAATTCGAGGAGGGATGTGAACAGCTTGGGTGGCAGATGGTGGCAGAGAGAGCCAGTCCAACCCGAATTTGAGGACTGTATCAAAATCCTGGGCAGAAAGAATCTTGTTTTCTTCAAGGTCTTAGATGAGGTCAGAGGAGGAGAAAGAAATATTAAGAGGCATGGAGAGGGAGAGGAAAAGTGAGAGAGAAAGGGAGAAGGGGAGGGGAGGGGAGAGGGAGCGAGGGAAGTGGCGGCTCAGGAAATGCTTTTACTAATCAGGCAAATATACGTTTGATTACTGTGGCAATGTGGCCCATCTACCTGGGCCTTCTCTCAACAATGTGAACCAAACGGTGTTTTCGTTGGTTTGTTTTACTTTGTTCTGGGTTTTGTTGTTGTTATTGGTTTTTGTTTGTTTATTAGAGAGGTCACCAATGGAATTGGGCTGGCCATAACTCACTATGTAGACCAGGCTGGCCTCAGTTTTGCTGCTGTCTTCCTGCCTCTGTCTCGTAAGTGCTGGGTTTACAGGCATGTGCCATTATGTCTGCCTATAGTGACTTCCTAAATGTTCAGACAGTTAACTTTTTATGATTACTGTGCAGGGGTGGGGTATATAAGATGAATGGACTAGTTTTGTACCTGTATGTCTTATCCTGCCTCAATCTCACACTCCCCCACAGGGTACCTTTGTTGGCATTCGAAGCCGATAGGTCATGCCCACGCCACAGCATGTGGTCAAGTAATGTAGCACAGTTGCCTTTGAGTACCCATCTTTGTCTCTTACCATCCCTGTGTTAGTCCTAGCTGTAGTTGGAAAAGTTTCCCACAGGGGCCCCTGTGTTAAAGGTTTGTCTCCAAGGCCATGTGATTTTGGAGGTACAATGGACTTTTAATAGGCAGGGCCTCATGGATGTCTTTAGGGTGTTTTCAGTATGACCTTGAAGGGGATTGTGGGAAGTGGTCTTGCTTTCTCTTTTTCCTGGCTCAGTTGTGTATCGTTTGCTCTACCATGAGGCCCCCAACAATCTTGGTTTTTGTGTCTAGGATTCAGTTAGCCAAGGAAGTGTGACTCTGGATAGGAAGCTTCTGGGGCAGGTACGTTTGGGAAATACACAGGTAGAGATCTCAAGGATGCTGGCAAGGATGCTGGTCCAGCTGGCCATATCACATCGAATCACCCTGCCAGTCATTAAGGAAGTTTATATTTGGGGACACTGCTCTCACAGTCAGTGCTAGTTTCTCTTTCTTTCCCCCAAAAGTTGTAAAAATAGCTGCAGAAATCACATATGCATATAATTCACGTTTCCATTTCATAGCTGAAAATTCATTTATGAATCTTAGCCTTAAAGTAGCCCAGACCTACATTTAATATTATATCCAACCAATATACTTATCCATCAATGCGATTAATGTAAACAATTAATTTTGATGGTTTCTACTATAATCAAGTATAAAATACATAAATGAGGTAAATCATTAGCTTTGGAGGAATTTACAAACCATGATTTAGATTTATTAAATTGTTTTTTAAGACATAAATACTAAATAAACAGTCAACCCTTTAATATGTCTTATTCACTTAATTAAGTAGAAAATATTTCACAAATGTTTTTGATATTTCCACCTTTTGCTCTATTTGCCTTGGGAAGTTCAGTGAGAACGTGGGTGATAGGGCCTTGCAGATCTGATTTGAGTTGTGGAGTCTTTCTTTGCATGGCAGTAGACTGTCTTCAGGTCTGACATGTTCCTTCATTGACATAGACGGGACATTTGCTATTGTAACGAATGAAGTTCACAGCTGTGAAAAGTACGGAAGTACGTACTTTCCTCTCTGTTTGAATTCTTTTCTATTTGTTTATGTTATTTTATGTATATGGGTGCTTTGCCTGCCTGTGTGTGCAGCACAGGCATGCCTGGACCCCGCGGAGGCCAGAAGAGAAGTCGTTTCCCGGGAAACTGCTTTCTGAACCGCCATGTGGGTGCTGGGAACTGAACCTGGGTCCTCAGGTGCTCTTAACTACTGAGCCATCTCTTCTGCTCCAAAATTCTTTAATTTTAAACTACATACTATGATATGATATAAACAAATTTCATGCTCACCCTGTTTAACCGTGCCTTCTTTACTCTTCCATTATGTTAATGACAATAAAACAAATATGTATCTTTTTATTTCTCTTCCTTCCTTTACAGAAAAGGCAAAGTTTAAAGATTCTCCCCAGAGTTTTCTCCTTATCTTGACTTATTTTTCAGTTGGTAATTCTTTGCACAGAGAATTTATTAAATTATCTACACAGATACAAGACCTTCTTAAAGTTGTTGAAATTAATAATATGTTTTTTTCATTTAAATTTATGTTTAACTGGTACATAAAAGCAGCAACATGACTTATTAATGGGGTGCCATGTGCTGCTTCAGTGTATATAAATATTGTATGATGTTTACGCATCAGGATAAATATATCTATCTCCTCAAGCATTTATTACTTCTATGTGGTGAAACCCTTTCTTCTGGCTTTTGAAATACACATCCTGCTTGCAGTAGCACAGGAAACAGAGTTCTGGAAACAGAGCCACAGTATGGATCCCAGGCTGGCCTGGAACTCACTATCCTTCTCCCTTAGCCTCTGAGTGCTGGGGTTGCATGCGCTACCATGGCTACACACCAGGGCTTCTGAGTCCAATCCGACCCATCTTTCCTCCCTGCCCCACTTCTCCACCTGCATGTACATTAGAGTGTTCTACTCCCAACTTCTATGAATTTTTTTGAGACAGACTCCCACCATGTAGTCCTGACTGGCGTGGAATTCCCTATGCTGGCCTGGAACTCCGAGATCCGCCTGCCTCTGCCTCCCAGCTGCTGAGGTTAAAGGCGTGTGCCACACCTGGCCCTTGAATTAGCTTTTTCTATTCCATGTGTGAGTGAACTCATGTGGTACTTATTTTCTTCCTGTGCCTGGCTTATTTCACTTGACATGAAACTCCAATTATGTTCGTTGTTGAGAATGGCAGTCATTACATTTTATGGCTGAAAAGGATTTTAATTTGTGTATATAGCACAGCAACGTGTTTTAAAGTTACCATTCACAGATAGCACTCGTATAAGATCTCAGAATGACTGGCTTGTTCTCTGAAACACAATGCTTGGTTCAGGGCATCTTTTGAGGTGACCAGAATGTTCTGGAGTGTTATTCGCGTTGCCGTATCTACCTGGTTTGATAGGGTTCCTCTCCGTGCTGTGTTTGTTCCCAATTTTCAAATTAATTTCTCACATAAAATCACACTAGGAAGCTGTGAACTGACCTCAGAAATAGTTAAGAGTGACTTATTAATTCAGATTCGAAAACTTGTCCTCCCAAAGTCTTACGGGGTGTTGCAAGAGCCTGAGCTGTTTGAATTTACTGTGCTACATCAAGGCTGATGTTAATGTCTGCCCCCAGTATGGTCATATGATTAGCTGGCTATGAAGCTGCTTGAGCCCTTTCTGCCCCTCACTGCTCATATTTATCTCTGGTGATTATGAGGATCTCCTATCCCTGCCACTAATTGCTTTGAGATCCACCTCAAAAGCACCCAAGATTACATGGTAGATATGTAGTTAGTCTTGAACGGGGTTTTGCAGTGATGATAATGATAATTGTACTGGGCTGGGCTTGTGGTCTGCACCATGTGCTGTGCTGAGCAATCCTTGTAGATGCAGTTTATCCATTGTTTACGTCTAGTGTAACTTCTCGGAGGCAGTCAGCGTTCTGATACCACATTGTAAAAGGCAACACAAACTCAGAGAGGGTGTTTTTCCAAAGCCACGCAACTACTAACTAGGGAGCTCAAATTCAAGCTTTCAGGACCCACACAATGCCTACTCTACATTTGCTGTGTCATGGGGACCAGTCTGCAGCGTTGATGCCCAAACTATGTTAACAACATCCTGATGAATCTGGACCACTGAGTTTCTTTGGATTAATTTTTTTCAGTTTATTCATCTACTAAATACATTATTTTGTTTCTTAAACACTAAGATAAAACAATGGTGTGTGTGTTGACATAAGACTATGTTGAATAATTTTGGCAGTGTTACTTTACAATGGCCTTTTAAAAGTTAACATTAAATACCAATTTTAATTGTTTAGCTTGGTGGGTGCATTAGAGACAGTGGTTCACTGCTTCACTCTGGAAAAGCTGCTCTCTGTCAGCTTTGTGAACAGCTTCACTGTTTAGTTCACACAGAGGTCAGTAGTTCTAAAAATACACTTTTAATAGGTCATGCAATAGATGTTTTGTATGTGCTGTAAGGACTTGCCCTCAGTGGTTAAGATGAGTGGTTTTGTGCCCTCTTTGTGAGTGTGTGTGTGTGTGTGTGTGTGTGTGTGCGAGAAAGAGAGAGAGAGAGAGAGAGAGAGAGAGCGAGCGAGCGAGCGAGCATTGTCTGTGTGGGGAGGTGTATCTTGTTTGAAAGCCCGAGGCTTATAATCTTACAAATTAAACTCTTACATCTCTGTTTCGTAAAATGTCTATTATATATCATTGCACTTGACAGATGTTTTGGCTGTAGAACTTCAAAACATGGGCTTTGGGTCAGAATTAAAAGAAAAAAGGGAGATCTGTGGTCATTTTGTTTGATTAAAAAACACTGAGGCGATTGATTCCATTCAGGCTGGCGGTCTTTCCAGGTGACTTCAGCTTCTGTGTCAGCAAACCTAGTGCAGCTTCTCGCCTGCCCTGGGAGACTGCGTCTCTGCTCTGGGTCCCTCTTAGCATGATGAAGTGTTAAGATCTGTTCGTTTCAAAGCAGACCATTTAAAAATGAAAAAGCCACATCGTTCAGCTTACTGGACCGGGAGCCTTGGCGACCGGGTCTCTTCTCAGCTGTAGAAAATCTCCTAAAGCAAAATCACATGACCCACAAGAAAAGCTATTACTTCAGTTTGAGGTGGTTTATTCTCCTCCTTAGTACTGAAAACAGGACATTAACTGGAAGAAGCTTGGCAGAGCTGTTTAGCCAAAGGTCCAAGTTCTAAATCCTGGCAGAGAATGTTCTTCTATAACTTTTTAAAGTCTGCTTTTGACTATAAACCTTCATTTTCACCAGCCGAATTGAGATTAATACATCCACTGAGAGAAAGAAGGTATTTTAGATGAAGATTGTTAGAAACCCTTATGGTCATGTTACCTCATCATTACTCTCAATTGCAGCCATATGGAATTCGGGGTGGGAGTGGAACTGGGGGTGCCCTGAATATAGCTGGGACTTGGTGACCTCATGACTAACACAGGAAACTGACCTGTTTCAGCTATGTTCATCTGGGTTTTCAAAAAATTATTTTTCTAAATTGTGTGAGTCTGTGTAGGGGTATGCAGATGAGGGCAGCTGCCCATGGAAGCCAGAGGCATCAGATCTCGAGAGCTGGAGATACAGGCAGTTATGATCTGCCCTATATGGGCACAAGGAAACAAACTTGGGTCCTCTTCAAGAGCAGTATGTGCTCTTAACCACTGAGCCGTCCCTCCAGTCCCAGGGCCACGTTTTGATGTACCCTTTCCGCGATTCTTTTGGTTAGGTCAACAAAAGCACCAAAAGCAAACGATGACAAAAGAGAACCTTTCCTAACTGAACAATTATACAACAAATCCCCAACAATTATACAACAATCCACCGTAAGCAGAGAGCAGTGAACAACAGTGCCCCAGCCTCTATTTATGAAGAATTAAGCTCTAGCAATTTCGATCACTTAATAATTTATACCTTTTGGCAATTGACATAATCTTCTCAATTGCCTTTTTATCTGTAAATTAGGAAAATGACACCAGCCTTAAATCAAGGGATAACTATGAGAGTTCTTTGTAAGAGACAGATGTTGTGTGGGTGCACTGCACTGGTCCGGGGCTTTAGGTACATTGGGTGGGGCCACAGACAGTGACATCTTGCCCACTCCTGGCTCATCCCTTGCTTTCAGCCTTTGCCTTGGTTCTCTAGCTGGACCTGGGCTGCCCTGTGCTGGCCACAGCTCACACTCCCTGTCTGCACCTCTTCCTGGCCTGTCCTATCTACACTCCCAGAGAAAATAGTCCTGCTTTTGCTTGATCAGTTCCCCCTTGTAGTTATGTCTCTTCTACTCTGAAGTGTTCTCATTTCAAGACTCTAGATGTTAACCTCCTTGTCCCATTTCTTCTGCTGCCCGCCTGACCCCGACAGTTTCTTGCCGGGATGTGGAGACCCGTTTTTGCCCTTTTCACCTGGCCATGGGTGTAGATCTGCTTTGCTCATGGTCTTGTTGTCACTGACAATGGGAGCCTTCTTGCTTCATTCTGCAGAGCACTTCCTCTGTGCCCGTTGCCAGCTGGAGGTGGAACCTTGCCCACTTTTGAAAGGCTCTGTGCTACAAGTGAACTTCAAGTTCCAGTTAGAGAAAGCAGAAAACAAGACAGTCATGTTTTTACCCTTCTCCTCTAGTAGTAATGATGATGATGATGATGGTGATGATAATGATAATGAGCATTAATAGTGGAAGTAACTGCAGTACTGGCGATATCAGCAACAATACCCGTAGCACTGTTCAGTGCCCTGGCACTTAAAATTTATTGCCACTTTTTGCAACCATGCAAGATGATTTTTTAAAAATACACACTGTATTATTTAAACCTTCAGACAACTCCATGAGATTACCAAGTTGTTATTTCTTATGTTGACTTGATAAGGCTGAGGCTGAAGCCGTGAAGACACCCAACCACGAGAGACTCCACACTGGATTCCGGGCATGTCGGGTTTCCCACTCTGCCACTGCACGCTACACAATACATTGATTAGCTCGTAGGGCTGAGGCCTCTGACTTGAAGGCCCACAGCAGCCAGGGGAGAAGTGGAAGCCAGCAGGCAGGCAGTGCTGGCAAGACACCAGCCTGTGATGCGGGGAGCCTTCTTCTCAGGATGCCAACTGGGGGTGTTGCAGAAAGAACACCTGTCCTGTCTAAAAAGGACCACTGCTAGTCAGCATCCAATCTTGTCAGGAAATGAGGTGGGTTTTTTGTTGTTGTTGTTTGTTTGTTTGTTTGTTTGGACATATATTTAAAAAGATAGAGCTTCAGATTTTATAGTTCTTATTATTAAACATTGACACCTAATATAAATCCTTTAGATTTTGTTGTCATGCTAAATAAACAAAACACTGCAAGGGTTAGAGTAATAATATCTGGGGACTGAGTTTAGTTTGACTCCTTTGCTGCTTGGAGTTAGGTCTTGCAATGTTTTACTGTTTCAGTGAGTAGTAACATAGGTTGAAAGATGCCTTCTTTCCTACCCACCAGCAGTTGGACCATTCTGAGCTGCTCCATGACTTATTGCTTAGGCAAAGACTCTGGGCAAAGCCCATTTGATTATATATTGCTTAGAAACTAAAAGAAGTAACAGCAAGAGCATTGCCTCTAAGTACCTACTGTGTACCATGCACCTCACAGATTCTTCTTTAGCTTAATCCCCTTAGCATCTGGTTAACATGAAAGGGAAAGAGATTTGAGTGGTTAAGAACGGCAGCAACAACTTGCCTAAGACATCTCTCCAGTGTTGGGCAGCGCAGGCCTCATGTCCAAAGGTACATGGCTCTGAAGACTTCATCCAGGCATGGGGCAGGCTCCCTGTGCTCAGGGTGAGGTTTTGGTTTCAGTGGGGACGATTCCTCTAATCAAAACGATGCCTGTACACTACCAGAAATCCTTCTCTTTTACACTATCATCCTGCCTGAAATTCTAGCCTTGAGGGATTCCTTTGTGCTAGTAGTAAGGCTCCTGGGGAGGCTCCGCTGCAAGCATTCTTCATTCACAAATGAACGTCGTTGTTCAGATCACCTCCTTCCAGAATCCGTCTGAAAGCATGAGGACTTTTCTGGGCAGTGGGAGACAGATCCTTCTGGGAATCATGACTCAGCCATGGTGTCTGATAGGTGGAACACAGGCGTGCCCAAGCAGGTCTCTGTCTGTTGCTGGAGCAGGATAGTGGGCATGGGGCCTCTTAAAGACTTTGCCTTTGAAGTTTTTATCCTATGGTAACTAATTTTGAGGGGAAGAACAAATGGCAGAGTTTTGTTGTTACAGTAGGATAAGTGAACGAACTCTAGTCATCAGGATTTGACAGAAACATGTGGCCATGTTTACAGAGTGGAAATCTGTGTGAGATGAGGCACTTGCGAGAGAGCGGGGGATGGCTGCCTGACTCTCCAAGACCCCCTGTGGGAACCTTGCCTTGGTCTTTCTCATCTTCCTAAAGTGATGAGGAACACAGGGTTTCTTGAGTTGTTGTCTTCTGCAAAGGAAAGGGAAAGGCTGAAAGAGTTAGGTGATTCTTGGCAAAGATTGTCTGACCTGGACGAAGCCTCGGTACCGACTGTATTTTATTACACAGCTTTGGCCCCAAACATCCTCTGAATGTTTACCGTGCCAAGTCTGATAAAATTTTTCTCCTGCCTGTCTACAACATGAATCCTGGCTCCCATACTTTTGGAGATTCCAGGGAGCTCAGTTTTCCTCTCCTTTTATTTCACTTTGGAAATCCAAGATGAAAAAGTTTGTTCTTTTGTTGCCGTTCAGATGCAACTTGGCATCATTAACTCAACCTTCCATTACTGCGGCCGTGCCATTATCCACAGAAGAGCCTCATCAGATGCTACCCAGTTGCTGGAGCCACACGCTTAGATTTCCCAGCCACCAGAACCTGAGTTCAATAAACCTCGATTCTTGACGAAGGACTCTGTCTGTGATATTCAGTTACAGCGGCAGAAAGATGAACCAAGTTATTGTACAATTACTCCGTTCGTCTAAGCCCCAGCCAGGCACTGGGAAAGGTTTTTACGGGTGAATTGCTCGATTCTTTGTGATGTAGTTGGAGATAAGAACCATTTATTTAGTTCCCAAGCAAGCAGTGTCTTTTAACATGACATGTCCCTCAGTGATTCCTCTCTAAAACCCCATCCACCTCTGCGATCTGCTCTCTTGTGGGCTCATTTGTTTAACGTTGGCTGTCCCTTTCCTGAATTGAAGCCATCCGTGTTCTTGGCATCAACACATTTCTGTCAAGCCTCTTTTTATCTAAGGCTGCCCACTTGATCCCCTCCCCCCAGCCTGCAGTGGCTTGGGATTGCTGTGCTGTTCTAACCATGTCACGTGGTTGTGCTTCCTGGTTCTGAGTGTCTGTGTCCCGAGGTCTTCCCTCCCCAGAATGGGCAATTCCAGACTCACCTTACAAGGCACCTGCCTCTTCCTTTTCCAGCGTGGCCTTCGACCAAAAACAAAATTAGGCTGTTGACCTGGGGACACCAATGGCACATTGTGTATCCCTTGAGAGTCATGACCCCTGGCTCATGTTCTTCCTTGTGGAACAATCTAGGCACTGTTAGCTTTTCTGTTTATCTCAGTTCCGCAGCCGTCTAAATCCGTTTTTCTACTCTTTGATGAGTGAGTCATCCTGGCGCTTTCCCCACAGTTTCCCTGTCCTTCAGACTTCCTATGGCGCAGTTGCTCACCCTCAGCAGTTCACGAAACATTGTAGCTACCTTTATCTGCTTTTAAGAGGATTTACAGGTGGTGTTAACTTCTTTAGAAACTGAAACTACCTCCACCAGGTGGAGAGGTGCCCTGAGCCCATCTGGACAAAGACTCCCTGGATCTTAACTAATGCCTGTGACGTGAGTGCCAGGAGAGCTAAGGAAAAGTGGGAGCAAGATCCTGTTCTCGCCCGCGGCTTCATTACCACAGTGCGGTGTGTGGCTGTGTGTAAGCATACACAGGGAACTGCCATCAGACCCTCTGAGACAGACTACAGTAACAACTACATGTCTTATGGAAGATTTAAAATCACCAAATTCATTGGAAATGTAGATTTTTAATGACTGCTGCTACTTCAGGACAGTGTTTTAGGGTTAAAATTGTCCTGAGATAGCAATGAAAATAATCCAGAAGTAGTTTATGGATTGTGGACATTGTGACGTAATATGCTAACTCTTGTCTTGTTACGACTATGTAATGACAATGCTGGGTAGTCCTGGCATGCAGCTAGAGATCCTGAGTCAGCTGCTGGGACATGGGGCCTGTGCTTCATTCAGCACCAGCACAAGGACTGGGGCAGGTCATCTTTGGTAAAGACTGGATGAGTGAGGAAACCAGTGGACAGCCACAGGAGGAGGGGATGCTCTGCAGAGAGACCCCTTCTGGAGTGACCTCACATTATGGATGAGAAACCAGTACCATAGCCAGTGAGTCAGCGGCAGGAAGTGGATTTTTGTCTGCGATGACAGACAAATGATGGCCCTGCACCGTCAATGTGTGTGATGAGGTAATCACTTAGTCTTGTGGGGAAAGAATATAAAACCACCCTTTGTTTCTTTTACCCCCAAACTGAATCCTAATCTTCTAATCCCCATCCAGGTCTCATGGCTTCATACCTCTAGTTTTGTCTCTGTTGTGGTAATTCTGTTGTGGAAAACTTACCTGGGCCCTATCATCTGTGTCTGCTCACTGCCCTATAGTACCTGACAACAGCTTTATTTACATGCATGCCCCTACAAGGACATATTGAATGTAGTTAACACAGCATCTTTTGAGTTCATGCCATGACAACTGCATCAAGAAATTTCACTATTAACCAGTTGTGTGGCACACGCCTTTAATCCCAGCACTGGGGAGGCAAAGGCAGGTGGAGCCCTGTGAGTTCGAGGCCAGTCCTGTTTACATAGTGAGTTTCAGGGTAGCGGGGGCTTTAAACCTCACCAAAAAAAAATTTCATGCTCAATCTTAGTTATCTTATTTAATGATCTTTGGAAGTTCTAGGTTCCTAGTAGAGGTAATCTCGGATCATTTTCTTCATGAACAATAACATTAAGTGCTGAAATGAGCAATGTGGGGTAACAATAAGCTTTCATAAATAAACAATAAATAAACAAAGAGCTTGCACCATTTTTCCAGAGTGAACCCATTTAGGTAAATAGTGCTGTAGAATAAACCCTCATTACTTCGGTGGTGAATGTTTAATTCATCTATGTCATTGTGATTAAATGTTCTCTAGGATTTTATAGTAGTTAAAACTGACCTAATATATTTTAAGCCTAAGAATATAGACATTTTACAAATAATATTAATTTTTTAATTAAAGTTCATGATAAACACAGGTTATTCTTTTAAACACAAACATTTTATTATATTTATTAGAGAAGAGCATAACAGTCATCAGAAACAAGGGAGAATCTGCCATTCATGCCCCCTGAAGGCAGGGGATGTGACCCTTGGATCCCCTTCTGCAGCTCATGGAGCACCAGCAGGTGATAAGAAGCCAATAAATTGTCAGCAAGTGACACCAGTCACATTTTACACTGCTGCTTACCCAGAAAGCAAGTCTTGAATAATGGCCAATATTCATTGGCCTGAGCAATAGCTTTCAGTTTGTGATGTGGGAACTCGGTGCTATACGGAGATGCTGAAGGGTTATGCAAGCAGTGAATTGTTTTCTGCCGCATCTTTCCCATTGCCTGGGTGGGTTTGTAAGGACTCTTAGTTACAGCGCAGTCCAGGTTGGTTACAGTGCAGTCCAGGTTGGGCAAAATAAAAATGCATTGGTTGAAGACTACCAAGTAGGTAGGGAAGATGAGAAGGAGAAAAGGAGGGGCAAGGAGGAGGGGAGAAGAGGAGGAGGAAGAGGAGAAGGTGGAGGAGAAGCAGCAGCAGGCACTGCTGCCACTATCACCAAAGAGAGGGCAGGATCCTAGGTCTCAGCATATGGCATCTCCCCTAAGGTCCCAGAGGTCTGGGAGAGACACTGTATGTTCACTGCAGGTCAGTGTTGGGGGTGGGAGGAAGCATGCTTATGAAGCTGTGAAGGTTTAGCTCTTAGGACAGATCCCTGTGGATTGGTTTCAAGTTTTCTTGGTTCTTTACTATAAAATCTTGGAGTAGGAATTTTATTTATGATAGTTTCACTGTTAAAGGGATCTGAAACCCGTTTTACTTCATGATTTTGCAGCCCACTACTCTCTCCTAACCCCACAGAGTTTTCCCCATCTGGTCCTCCTCAGCGCCAATGCCTCTATTCTGAACTTGGACTCCCTGCCCAGTCTTCCCTATTAACTCTCCCCGGAGGCTCAGTTGGCTCTGAGATTTCCTGGTCAGTGTGTTTGATAGGCCTTTGGGGCCTCTACATGAGTTTCAATGAATACTCCCTGCTGAATTTTCTTCCAACTTTGTGTCTGGGAGAAACTGCTTTAGAGCGAATATGTTTCAAGGCCATTAAATTGAAGACATTTTAAAATCTACTTTTAAAAGGTTTTCATTTATGGACAAGCGGCAGTTGCTTGATGTCTCTTGTCCTCCAAGCAGTATGTGACTATGGTAGACGTCCTTAAATTAACTTCTTCATAGAGCAAACACCTTCAATCATCAGATACCTTGGATATTCTCTGATACAAGAGCTAAAACGTGATGTTGATCAGTAAGAGCGCTCAGGAGGGTTGAAGCATGGAATGCTGGGTATGGTTCTTCCTTCCTCTCTCTGTGTGCAGTAGCTAAGGCTTCTCGACCTCCAGCTGCAAAGGTGACCGGGTCAGGCCGGACAGTAACATTGTGTTTCTGTGACCACAAGAGGTGCTAGCTCAGTGCTCCTGACTACAGCTTCAGTGCTAAATTAGAACACGTGAGAAATGTTCCAGAGATAACACACACATGCCTTGAGACAGTCTTTCTCTGTTTTATTCCAGGCTTCTAAACTCCCGTGCTCAGATGATCCCCTACTGTAGATAGCATCCTGAGGCATCTTGAGCAGTCGAGACTTTAAGGACAATCACTTGCAATAAGGTTGGGAGTATAATTTGAATCTTGAGAAAATTATTACAAATAAAGCCAGAGGTCAGGACAAATTCTAGTCAAGTATCAGTGGAAAGACATGGACAGGACTGTGGTCTTTTTGTTGTTGTTGTTGTTATTGTTCTTTAAGACAGATTATCTCTGTAGTACTGGTTAGCCTGGAACTTGCTCTATAGACCACGCTGGTCCAGAACTCATAGAGATCTTTTTGCCTCTGTCTCTCAAGTGCTGGGATTAAAGGTGTGGGCCATCACTGCCTGGCCAGGCCTATGTGTGGTCTTAATGAGAGTTCTTCACATAGAACTATGGTAAGATTATTTTAAAATGAAGGAAAATTAAGTTTAGTTTTTAAAGATGTGGATAAGTGCTTTTGAACGAGTTCCAGTCTGACTTTGTTTATGTGGGGAGGGCATAGGTTGGGGATTAAAGTTGATTTGAGATCAGATAAATTAACTTTACCAAAGTCTTCCTATGCCCTACAGTAGATTAGTAGGATTTTCTATCCTTGCATATTTTTAAATATTCTAGGTCTCTCTTCTTTCAAATATTGAAAGGTCTGGCAGAAATAAAACTCATTAAAGGGTTATTTATTCTTTATATTTCTTCAGGTTGTAGAGGGGGATAAAAAGCACAAGGCATTTCTTTCTCACAGTAGAGACCAATATATCCTAGGAGACTTTCATGTTTACCCTATGAGACTTTAAATATGTAGTTTGAAGACGTGTGAGAAATGCCATTGAAATAATCTTATAAAGTTTTGTTTGCATTATTTTTAATTACATGTATGTGTGTACATCTGAGTGTGAGTGTGAGCACATAAATAAATGTGGCCATCTCTTTAGGCCCTTGAAGACACTTGAAATACTTGATCTGACTTCACATCTAGACTTTCCATGCCAGTTTTTGTACCTATGAATTGTGGTATCATTAGCAACCAATGATTCCCCAAGTGGTATGTCTACATCTTCCGAAGTCAGTGGACTGTAGTTCAGGATGCAATTCTAATACAATCTTTCTTTGAAAGTTGCTTTTGGTCATGTTGTTATATGATAGCAATTTAAACCAAACTAATAGACTAACTATGTTTCCTGGTTGTGCTGAATAATGGCAGAATTGGAGAAGGAATTTTGTTTATGATAACAATAATTCTGAGTGTACATAATATCCAGATCTCATTTTCTAAATCCTTTCTCTAAAGAACCCAAACACCTGGGAAAATTAATTGGTTCAAGACAGTGACCAGAAAAGCCCAAGCTGAGCCTGGAAAGTTACACTGCTCCAAGAATCAAGGAAGATATCAAGTAATCATGAGTGCCCAGAACCATCTATATATTTTCGTATTGCTGATATAGTTGTGATTTAAATTATTTATCCAATATTGGTTATGACTAGCAAGAACTACAACAAGAATGTAGCAGATTGTTGAGATAGAGATGGGTGAAAAGTAAAGGTGCTTGAAAGGGGGCAGCCAACTGAATTTTACTGTGATGATGGGATAAACTATGTGGAAGGAGAAGGAGGAGGAGCATGTGTGTAGCAATCCCAGAGAAAGAATTGGACAATTCGGTATCTTTAGGGATTGTGTTAGTTACTTTTCTGCTGCTATGATAGAACATCATGATTAAAGGTCACCCAAGGAAGAAAAAGTTGATTTTGGCTTATGGTTCCAGAGGGGGAAGCATCCATGATGGTGGGGAGGCCTGGCAGCAAGCAGGCAGTATGGCAGCACCAGCAGGAAGCTGAGAGAGCACATCTTCAACTTTTAGCATGAAGTGGAGAGAGAAGAGGAGTAAAGTGAGGCTGTGAAAACTCAAAGCCTGTCCCTAGTGATCTTCCTTCAGCAAGGGCAAACCTCCTACACATCTCTAAACAGCGCCACCACCTGGAGGGCAAGTGTTCAAATGTATGGGCCTGTGGGGGCCATTCGCATCTAAACCTCCATATTTCACCCCCTGCCTCCCAGAGGTGCATGGCCTTCTCTCAACGCAAAATGGATTTAGTCCAATTTTAAAAGTTCTCATAACCTTTCTCAATCTCAACAGTGTTTAAAGACTTAAGTCTTTTCTGAGACTCAAGACAATCTCTTAAAGTGAGCCCTGTAGAATCAAAAACAAAGTACGTACTTCTAACATACAATGGCACAGAATATGTCTTTGCATTCCCAAGATGGGAAGAAGGGCATGGCGAGGACATATTTGGCCAAAGTAAGACTGAAATCCTCTAGGGCAAATATCAAATCCTGTAGTTCCTTGTCTGATGTCAAAGGGCTTACATGGCTCCATGCCGTCCCTCCCCACTTTGCTGCCTGCCACATGCATCTCTTTTGGGGGCTGGCTTCAACCCCTTTATGGGGCACTTCTTGGCAGATGTCTCACAGCTCTGGCATCTCCAACATCTTGGGGTCTCCCATGCCACTCTGCTTTTATTTTGATAGTGTCACACAATAGCCTCCAGTGCTTCTTGCCCTCTCAGAGCCTTCATTCAGATACTCCCATGACACGCGTGGCCTGGTGCCAGTGACTTCCTGAAACAGCCAAGGAAGAGTCCATGACCCTTCACTCTTGCATCATTCATGTCTCTAAAATGCAGCCCTTTTAATTGCATTTATAACAGTCTTTTTATTTGGTGCTTTCTAGGACCAGAAAACTCCTCAGGTGTTCTTTCCCAAGGTGGAAGTTTAGCTG
The DNA here is from genome assembly GCA_028555095.1 of Dicrostonyx torquatus. Classification (NCBI taxonomy): domain Eukaryota; kingdom Metazoa; phylum Chordata; class Mammalia; order Rodentia; family Cricetidae; genus Dicrostonyx; species Dicrostonyx torquatus. Next base: position 2,888,106 of record JAQHUG010000108.1, read on the forward strand.
CGTGAGGTCTTGCCCTGAAGGCACTCTTTTCATTGTTTAATTACTTAGCAAGATGTGTCTCCTTAACTACACCAATCTCTGAGACAATTACAGCCTCTCTTTCAACATAAGTCTTGGCTGCAACATTAAGGTTTCTAGTATTCTTTTCCTATCCAAAATGATACATTTTGTGTTTCTTTCTATGCCCCTTGCTTTTTCTTTTTCATTGTTGACCTGTATAATGGAAGTCAGTTATGGTCATGCCACAGACTCAGTGCTATACTGTCTTGAAATTTTGTCTTCCAGAGAAATTAGTCCATTCCTTTTCTTTTAGCTTCAGGCATGTTCTTAATGACAAGGACCGAAGGTAGCCAGATTCTTTAATAAGGTTGCACAGGAATGACTTCTAACCCAGTTGCCACATCACTCTCAACCCTACTGTTTTCTAGACTCCTATATTAAAAGGCAATGCTCAGAACGCTGTTTACAGCATTCAACTGTTTTTCTAGCCCAAAGCTACAGAGTTTCCCATATTGTCGGTGGACCATGTTGGGTGCCATCTGTTGGACACCACGTTCTTCTACAAATCAACATGCTCAGGTTCTTCACTGCCTGCTCTCAGGCATTAACTTCTCTCTTAGTTACTTTTATGTTGTTGGGATAAAACACCATGACCAAGACAACTTAAGGAGAAGAAGGTTTATTTTAACCCACAGTTCCAGAGGGTGAGAGTCCATCACGGTGTGATAGGTGGGCATGGTAGCAAGTGGTGGGCATGAGAAACGGTATGAGAAGGAAGCTGTAAGACCACATCTTCAGCCACAAGCCCAAGACTGAAATCTCCAAGCCCACCTCTGCTGATGAGCTTCCTCTAGCAAGGCCACACTCCCAAATCTTGCTAAACAATGCTACCATCTGGGGAGCAGGTGATCAGATAAAGGAGCCTAGAAGGGATGGGTTTCACTCACACAACCACAGAAACAAGGCAATAGTATTTGTTAAGAATTGTGGCAGAAGTAGCCTGAGATAGAAAAAAACAAGCCTGGATACCAGGATCTATGAAGAAATAGTTTCCAGCATCTCTTTGTGGGTTGAAGGGTTCGTGAGAAAATTCCTTAACCCAATCTTATGCATGGTTAATTTGCCTTCATGATTAAGTGGTGATAGACCTGAACATGACCACGAAGCATTTGTGTTTCTTGGGGATTTATTTCTTTCATCCTTTTTTTTCTTTCTTTCTTTAATAAAATAAACATACTAGGTTTAAAAAAACACTGATGTGATGACAAAAGTGAAGACAGTAATTTATAAACCTATTTTTGGCTGGTGAGTTGGCTCAGTGGGTAAGGCATTTATTAGCAAGCCTGATGACCCAAGTTCAAGGCCCAGAGTCCAGATGGTAAAGAAGAGAACCAACTCTCACAAGTTATCCTCTCAGTATTATATGTGCTCTATGACATACATGCTCCACCCCATGTACATACAAATTAAGTAAATGAAACAAACAAAAATCCCAAACCCAAAGCATCAAGTTTAACCATTTTCTAAGTGTGAATATATAAATAAGTTATTTAAGCCCCCCTCCCCGAGTGTTAGTTTTTTCACCTAATAAGTGGGTCTAATTGCAGCTGTCACATGGTGTGATATGCACTATTAATGGTCCCTTTAGGTTCTCTTCTGCTTTTGCCCACTCTACCACAGTATATGTATTTTTTATACCACATGAACAATTCTGTTGTAGTTAAAGATAAATAAAAGCAACCCTCTGAGATCTTGGCTGGGCATACTTTCACCAGTTTTGTGTAAATGGGACATTTTTGTGTAAAATGTAGATTTAGAGTGCAGAGCCAGCCGTTAGTCCCTTAGGGCCTTTGGAAGATGCTGCGGTCGGGAAGGAAGGAGACAACACAAGGCCTTCCTTTCCATGATGCCCTTGTTTGGCAGATGGGCAACACCAGACAGATGGTGATGGGTCATGCTCCTTTTCTTTTCAAGTGACCTTATCTTGCCAAAGGACACTTGGCACTCTAGGAAGGATGCAGTACTTTCTAAAGAGATGCCAGAAGGCGTGTTTGACCTGTAGAAGCATGAAGAGGTGAAAATTCTCTTCAGGTATCATAGATGCTTGACTAAAATGTAGCTCAAAAGAGATAAAGAAGGCTATTATTCAATCAGCATTTGGTTAGACTGATGGGTCAAACAATTCAGAACACCCTCACCTCATTTGCAGCACGAGTCTGTCTCTCTGATTAGATGTTTTCAGGATTTGTACTTTTACAGATTTTTTTTTCAGGTTTCCAGATAATCTATTGAATACTTATGCCATACTATTTAATCAATCCCTAAAAGGAAATTCTTGGTTTAAAAAGGTGTTTACTAGTCAGATGTGGTGGTTCACTACTGCAGTCCCAACACTTGGGAGACTAAGACAGGAGGATTGCTGAGAGCTTTGGGCCAACTCAAATTAAAAATGAGAAAGGGGATATTTATTATACATTGCACTATAATTAATATCCTGGTTCTTTTTTGTGTGTACCTCTGATCATAACATTCGTATGATTTCCTGGAAATGGAAGCACTGGGCTTTCATTATACATCACCCAGCTAACTTCCAGAAGGTTCTTCCAATGTGTATTTCGTGTCTGGTGTCACCCAAGTGTTATTTCACCTACTTTTGTCATTACCATGGTATAGCTATTTAAACATTTCTTTGAGTTTTCATATAATATGCAGTAATATTAACTAATATATTTATGTTTATAATTCCAGATACTATTCTAGTACTTTCTGTATATGAAAGAGGCAGAATTTTAAGAGGAACTCTCACAGAAAGCCTATCTTCAGTACACACCCCGTGTAACTCTTGGGAGTGTAAATATGTCACACTCTCTGTCCTGTGCTACTGCTATCTTATGTTGCCAAAGAAACCTTGGAGATGCAATTAAAGTTTTTGATAATTGGCAGTTAAGATAAAATGGTTCTGACTTAAAACAAGAACAGTTTCCTTGTTTGGGAACTTAGGGAGAAATCAAAGGATTCTAGGTAGGAAAAGGGGCTGGTGAGATGAGAGGGCCGCTTTGCCTGGTTGTCTTGAAGATGGAGGCAGTTGCATGGCAATGAAAGCAAGCAACCCACTGTCCCTGAGCCGGTCCTGGCTTATAATAAACAAGTACATAAGAACTTCCACCCTAACACCTCAGGTAATTGCTTCTGACGTGGGCATGGATAGTTTTGCATGTAGGTTTTTGCTCAAGAGCACTCTGGTTGCGACTTTGGTGTCAGCCGAGCCATGCTCCAAGCGAAGAGCTCAGCTGACCAATGAATGCCAGGCTTCAGAACTGCAGCACCATGAGCTAAGACAGGGACACTGATTTTACAAACCCTGGGGGACAGAAACAAGCAACAAGGAGAGTCAGTGACCAAATCTGAGGTAATTTGAGCATCAAAATAAGTATAGTAATGTATCAGGCCACCAGACCTTAGTAGGCCTCCAGATCTTAGCACAGTTGACACCATGATGGAAGTACCATTCAGGCCATAAAACTCACCACAGACAGCACCACCTGCCAAACAAACAAACAAAAGATTTAATCTATCTAAGTCCATAGTTCTGGAAAAGTCTCTAAATGTACTAACCTTGATTTTTGACTATGTAGTTCTGCTTCTGGCTAACTGTTCTTGCTTCAAAGTATGTCAACCCAGGGCACACTTTCTGCAATTAAAAGCTCACCCTCAGAAAGGTTTGGGTATACACTTGGATCCCAAACACCCAATGTAGTTAGCCGCTGGCTAGTAAAGACTTTCTATTGGCTTAACCCCATGTCCAAGTAGCCCTCTCTGGTGGAACCCCACAACAGTAGCTGATGATAACCTATTGGATACAGTGAATCTGGGTAAACAAATACATAAATTATGTGTCCAGAGGGTAAACCTCATTCATTTCAAAGTTACCTCGCCACAAAATGCTAATTGTGAGCAAAAAGAGCAGCTGCATGGTGGGATCTTTGACAGAGACTGCTTTAATTAAATGTTGGAAGTGACACCAGGGGCAAGTGTGAACAAGACTGCAAGATGAAGAGCACAACCTCCTGTCACAGACCTACTATGCATCCAATCACCAGGAAACACCAGACAAACCTGAAGTACTGGCATGCAATCTATAACGTGTCACCATCATCAGTGTCAAAGGTGGACGGAACAGCAAAACTGACTGAAGGAGGTTAAAGGGACACAGCAACTACACGCAGGGCTTGCTTCTGAATGGGGGCTCTTGCTGTGAAGCGCATTGCTAGAGCAATTGGCAAAACGTGAGTGCCTGCGGACGATGAGTTGATAGCAATATTATCGATGTTAGATCTTGCTAAGGGCTGTCTAGTGGCTGCATGGGAGATTGTTTTGTTTGTAGGATGATTCTCTCAATAAAGGAGGCGTGGTGGGTAATAAGGGCAGCAACTTCCATGAGATCGAAGTCTCCCTCAGAAAATAGACTTCTTTCTACAGTGTTTGCTGCTCTCCAATAAAATCAGTGATGGTTTCAAAATATAGTAGTTTAAAATAAAACCTTAAGAGGAAATGTTCTTTTTCTTCTTTTAAAAAGAATGTGTTATAGAGAAAAATTCTATTGTATTTGTATTGATTTTTTTTCTTGTGGTATTTTAATGTGTAGCTTTACAGTCATTTACATAGTATGTATACACATATTTACATATACATAGTAAATGTACATATGCATGTGGGATTTGGGTTCTCTAGAGGAACAGAGCTTACAGAATGAATGTTTATTAGATTGCCTTACAGGCTATTGTTCAGCTAGTCCAAGACTTGCTGTCTACCAATGGAAGGTTCAAGTAATTGTTCAGTCTATGAGGCTGACTTTTTCAGCTGATTTTTAGTGTACACTGGAATCCCAAAGAAGCAGGGTCTATGCCAATGAAAGAATGGATATGTGAGTGAGAGCAAGCAGCCAAAAAGAAAGCCAGCTTCCTTGTAGACCGGGTTGGTCTCAAACTGACAGAGATCTGCCTGCCTCTGACTCCTGAGTGCTGGGATTAAAGGCATATGCCACATTCAGGCAGCCCTAGAATGATTTAATTGATAAAAATTCCTCACAGGTATACCCAGATATAGTCAAGTTGACAACCAAGAATATCTATCACAAGTCCACCCCTTGTCAACTTGACACACAATCATATCTCTTTATGTCTTGCTTAATTTTTAAATAAAAACAATATCCAGATCATAATTACACCTAACATGATATATTTATCTCATGTACAATCACAAACACATTATATATTTAATGAGGTCACAGTTATGCTAAACATGGTATAACTATCCCTCATACAACCACTAATGCATGATAAATTTTAGAATAGGTAGCAATGTCCTTGGAGGGGCATTCTTTTAGTATCTCAAATTTAAATATAATAAATTTATATAATCGGTGTTATATTACATGATAAAGAAATCGAGGAAAGTCAACACAAATGTCTATACAAAAACATTTTTAAGCTGGGTGTTAGTGGTGCACAACTTTAATCCCACCACTGGGGAGGCAAAGACAGGCGGATCTTTGTGAGTTCGTGACCAGCCTGGTCTACAAGAGCTAGTTCCAGGACAGGCTCCAAATCTACAGAGAAACCCTGTCTCGAAAAATCAATAAAAAAAACCCAAAAAACCAAAAAACATTTTTAACTTATGGTTGACTCCATTGAATCACATGATGAAAATTAAGTCAACTATGAATCATGATATTAGAGCCAACATGAACTCTATAGTTGACTAGGCCTGGTGTTAGGTTTATCTCTGTGGTCTGTGGTGGCATCAGGGCCTGTTGTTATCAGATGAAGGGGGAAAGGAAGACCTGCTAAAAATCACAGAAAATAATGAGGAAGTCACTATAGGTGTTCCGATTTTTTACCAAGGCAGCAAGCACATGGTAGTCATTTTTGCTCATTAAAATCGTTCTTTAACAATTACCCCTCAAAAACTTCCTAAAATAGGATTATTAGCAATGGTGATAACTTACTGGAAACTATGTAACAGGGTTATTCTTTTGAAGCATGTGTGCATACAGTAATTTCTCTCTCTCTCATAAGTGATAGAAACAGTTAAGAAGTGGCAGATCCAAGGACACACAGCAGTCACAAAATGTATCCTGGTGCTGGGAGGGTTTTGATGAGCATCCTCTTTGGCCAGTTAAGGAACAGAACCTGGCCGCTCTCTTTCACTGGGAGCAGCTGGGCCAGTTTTCTGACATAGGCTGGAAGCCCCTGCCTCTGAAACCAGAGGAGCTTGGCAAGGCTTGTGCTTCTGCTTGGCCTTGCACCCTCCTAGTGGGTGCTTTTAGTTCGAAACT
>JAQHUG010000108.1:2905292-2918369 GCA_028555095.1 Dicrostonyx torquatus
TTTTTTGTTTAAACAGAAAAAGGGGAAATGGTGTATGAGGGTTCTTTTGTATTTTGGGTTACTCTCATTGGTTGAATAAAGGACTGCCTGGCCTATAGAATAGGACACAGCCCTTAGGTGGATGGAGTAGACAGAACAGAAGGTGGCGAGAGAGAAGGAAGTGTGAGAGCCGCCATGGAGCCACCAGGGTCAGACATGCTGAATGATTCCTGGTAAGATCACCACCTTGTGGTGACACACAGACTTTTAGAATGGGTTAGTTTAAGATGTCAGGGTTAGCCAAGAAGAGACTAACAATCATGGGCCAGGCAGTAATTTAATTAATACAATTTTCGTGTGGTTATTTCGGGCATAAGCTAGTGGCTGCGGCCAAGAGCCAGGCACTGGAAACAAACGGCCCTGCTCCTCCGCAGGGACACAGCCTCCCCTCCTCCTACAACTGGGAACACAGCCTGCACCTCCTACAACAAAAGAGTTCTCAGCTTCCTGTTGTGGAGAATAAATTCCTAAAGAGATAGTGGCTTCAATAACACTATTGCCATTGCACTCCGCTGTTCAGACCTCAAAAAAGGGTTTCAGTGACCAACATCAGGTTACCAAGAAGGATCTGGAATCTCTAGGGGAGAGATAATCTGTTCCCTATCCCGTTTGCAGCTTCTAGTTTAGCTGCATTGGTCTCCTCCCTCCATCCTCAAGACACTGTGTGCCATCACTCTTGTTTCTGACCTACGCTTCTATCACCGTGTCTTCTTCTCTGACCACGATGCACTGTCTTCCTCTTGTGAAGACCCTGTGATTACACCAGGCACCCGGACAGTCCAGCATCCTCACTGCTCTCTGCTCCCCTCATTCCCTTTGCCATGCAGTGTGGCCATCTGAGGGCTAGATCCTATGTGGACATCTCTTGGGGTACCATCATTCTTTCATAGCATTATGTGCTTGGGGATCTTCAAAGGTTTAGGATAAAGGATAACCAAGGGTCTAGATTCTTGTCACGTATGCTGAATTTGTACTCCATCCCAGAAAGCAATAAGAACCCACTTGGTGTGATGGATTTCTGGTCTGTTCGGATTTTTGAGACATCAAGCAGTTGTGTGATGGGACCTACTGCTGAGAGATCTATCAGGGAGGCTAGAGCAGGAGGTCACGTGACACCCATACTGCCGGAGACACAGTGGGTGAAAGGACTCAAGAAGGAACACGTGAAATTCTCAGAGCAGGTCCTGGTGCTTTGGAGAGTCAGTTTCCAAATGGCATCAGATAGAGTGTCAAATGTGAGGATGTCCAAATGGCGAGTTGAGGAAGGAGGAGAGGTGGGGAGTCTCCATCAGCAGCAGGGTCACAGGCAGCTCTTTCCCCACCAGCCCCAAGTTCAAGGGCAAAATGGGGAAGAAATTTTTATTTTTGTTTTATCTTGAAATGATCTCCTTATATGGCTCAGGCTGGCCTTGAATGCAACATCCTCCTGCCTCAGCTTTGTGAGTGCTGGGATGACCCTCACCACCATTGTCACATGAAACTATATTTCTCAGAAACAATGACTTGCTTTCCTCAAGCTGATTTACCGACACTGAGTCCCATTGTGGTTTCTCATCAGAATGTCTAAGGCTATCAGGGCAAGCTGTGTAAGCTCATCTATTCTGCTCTTACTACGCTCTTACACCTTACAATGCAGAGCATAGGACCTAAGATAGGTGTATATTCCTCTTATCTAGGCTATAAGAATTATTGCAGTAACTTTGGGAGTTATAAAGGGAGAAAAGAGCCTGAGGGACACCATTTGGGTTACCCTCACTTTTTTTCCTGTGGAATTCTAGAGATTTGCAGAGACTGGCCCCTCTTGGCTCTTTCCCTGGGTTAACTGCTCTCTCTACCCAACTCTGTTCTCCAGCCTGGAAAAGCACAGGGATAAGTAGGTTTGCATTTGAATCATTTTTAAAGCAAGGTTGATTTAGTAACATAAAAGTAGAGAGCTTTCCAAAAGGTTGAGTATGTGCGGAATTTGCTTCATAAGCCAATGTTTATGAAATATGAGAGGGGCAGAGATTTGATAGCTTTCCTGTCTGACTATTGATTTTGTTTTGCAGTAAAAGGGTAGAATTACTTTTTTCTAGAAAAGTTTCTTGGACCAACATGATGGCTCCCCACGCAAAGGCAGTCATTTACCTGTGGAGTTCAATTTCTGGTACCCACGTGGTAGAAGAATACTGTGGCTCTTGTACATTGTTCTCTGACCTCCATGTGTGTAAGCTAACAGCATGCACAACTCATGCCCACCTACCCCACATACAAAATAAGCAAATTAGTGCTTAAGAATGAAATGTTTCCCTCAGATGCTTGTCTTCAGCATATTAATGAATATGCATATTTTATGGCCATTAAGGTCCATGTAGATTTATGTCCAGGAGTAAAGTAACAAAATGACAAGGAAAGATAGCCAAGTTATATTATTAAATAAAACCCAATTTATTCAACAGTGCGTATGCCACTATTTATTACATTTGTATACAGATTCATGAGTACTTATATGTGAATACAGACACTTGGAAATAATCTCTAAGGCTAAATGAAACTAGCCTTCTGTGTACCAGGGCCAAATAGAGCCAGACAATTGTTTTGTAGTTGATGTTTTTCAAGGTAGGGTTTCTCTGTGTAGCTCTGACTGCCCTGGAACTCACTCTGTAGACCAGGCTGACCTCAAATTCACAGCGATCTGTGTGTGTCTGCCTTCTGAGTGCTGAGATTAAAGGCCTGTGCCACTACTGCCTGGCTGCCAGACAGTTATTTTTAAAAGTAATTTTCTATGCAATTTCACATTATTGCAAGTAGTACCTTTAAAGTTGAAAAATTTATAGAACATTAAAACTGACCTTGAGAATCTTTTTGTTTTGTTTTGTTTTGTTTGTTTTTGTTTTTCGAGACAGGATTTTTCTGTATAGCTTTGATGCCTGTCCTAGAACTAGCTCTTGTAGACCAGGCTGGACTTGAACTCACAGAGATCTGCCTGCCTCTGCCTCCCAAGTGCTGGGATTAAAGGTGTGGACCACTAATGTCTGGCAGAGAATTTTTTAATTGCAAGATTTGCAAACTATATTTTATTTAGTATGTCCTGTCTTCTAGTAGGAAAGATTGTAATAAATAGCTCAATTTTCTTTCAGTGTAGCTAGTTATACTCTCACATATTTACAAGTTCATGTCTAAAAGATCCTTGATATCAGGAAATTTAGTTTCTTTTATAACTGCTAAAATAATAGAAACTGTGATAGAATTTTCCCAATATATGATGAATTAACTACTAGCAGCTGTTATGGAACAATCTTTTTGTACACTGTGAAGATGTGTTGCTCTCATTGGTTTAATAAAGAGCTAAATGGTCAATAGCTAAGCAGGAAGAGGTTAGGTAGGACTTGCAGACAGGATTGATAAAAGAAGGGCAGAGTTGCCAGGAGATGTGGGAAGAAGCAAGATGAAAATGTTCTGTTGAAACAAAGGTACCGAGCCACATGGTTGTATGTTGTAACATGAGGGCCTGTTTGTTGGGGTTTCCGTCCTGCCCAGTTCTCACAGCCAGTAAGCCCCAAAGAAATTACACAGAGAGTCTGTATTAATGATAAACTGATTGGCCCATTAGCTCAGGATTCTTATTAACTCTTTTAACTTATATCAACCCATTATTCTTATCTGTGTTAGCCACATGGCTCAGTACCTTTTTCAGCGGGGCAGGTCATATTTTGCTTCTGCGGTGTCTGGACAGGACTGTGAGAAGAACTTCCTTTTTCCCAGAATACTCCTGTTCTCCTTGTCCTGCTTCTACTTCTTGCCTGGCAACTAGCCAATCAACATTTATTTAAAACATAGTTGACAGAATACAGAATATTCTGCCTACGAGCAGCTTACCTTTTTCATGTGTGTCTATGTGATGTATTTATTTTTGTGATAAAGATTTAGAAGTTGTGCCTAAGCAATAACAAAGTCAAAATTAACTGCCACCTACAGTTCAGAGATTGTCACTCTTATTATATATCTAGCTTGCAGAGTCTTTTCTGCTCAAGTTTCCTGTTATTTACTACAGTGTATTTTGTGGTCTTTTAAGAGTACAAATCCTAGAGCTGGCTATGGTGGCACATGCCTTTAATCCCAGCATTTACGAGGCAGAGGCAGGCAGATCTCTGTGAGTTCGAGGCCAGCCTGGTCTACAAGAGCTAGTTCCAGGACAGGCTTCAAAGCAACACAGAGAAACCCTGTCTCGAAAAACCAAAAACCTAACCAAAACCCCTAAATAAAACAAAACAAACAAACAACCCCCCCAAAGCATTAAAAGAGGACAAATTCCATAAATTCCATAAGCAGTTTATTTTGGTTTTTCTTTCAAGTGATCAAGAGACCTTTCCCATTATGCTTGAATCTCTCCTTGGGTATTTGTTATGTAACAGAGCAGTCTGACCGTGATCAGTTCTAATAATTTCTCATTTTGGCTCCATTAGTTTTTCCAGGGCAAAAACTTTATCTTATGCAAACCAGAATGCACAGTGTTTCATAATGAAGCAAACACACACCATTCTGCCTAGAATTTAAAAGGGGATTTTGGATATTAGGAAAAAAAACCTATCACTCAAGGTAGATTCTAGCGATAATATTTGAATTGACATTTAAAACATTTTGAGAGCTGTCATATGAAACAGATTATAATTTTATACCCCATCAAAGCTATTGCATGTTGATATCCATACAATAGTTGTATGGATATGTAGATTAATCAGTTTCCCACGAGGATAAGTTTCCTAAGATAACAAGGATTTTTACCAAATAACCTAAGACTATCAATTTTTAATATAGCTGTAGATTTTCTAATTTTGAAGTCTAAATATAACTTTTTCTTCTGCAGTATATTAAAAGGGAGGGCAGAGGAACTGATCAGTGGACACCAGCGTCCCATGGGAGAGAGGAGACTCTTGAGAAATGACACCAGATTTGACCTCTCCCCACCGCTGTGCACATACATATGTGTGCACCCGCATGTGCATCCTCACTAGGTGCATACGCACGGATGAGTGACAGAGGAAAAATACCCTGGAATATAGAGTTATGACAGCTACTCCCGGTTATCACTTTTGAAAATAATTAAGTCAACACATCTTTAAAAATATTAGGAAATCAATCTGTGAAATTTAAATGATCTCTTGTTGCTTGACAGACACAGAAAGCATGGGTAAAAAAGACTGGTTGTTCGTGATGATTCAGAGAAATGACAGCTCAGGTGTTTTTCCCCTACTTCCATCTGTCCTTTTTGATTTATAGCATATTATGCTGTTTTAAAATGATACAAACTTAGAATGCTGATTCTAAAATTTTAATAAGGAAAACTGGTTTTGCTTACACCAAATGACTGGCCAGTTCTCTTGCATGGGGCCTGTTTTAGTCACACCTATGGCCAGGACACCATTGCCTTCTTCTGAGATGTTTCTCCTGATGGCATTTGGGGTTCTCTTATAGCAGACACTAGTTATTCGTATTGATGCAAGTGTGCACTTTTGTTAGAATTGTTTGGGTTATTGGGATTTATGCCTTGGCCTTTAGTGTACCTCTTCCAGAAATTTATCAAAAAGATTAATCTGCTCAAGTAGGATATGATATGTCTTTGGATGGAGAGTATACAAATATTTTACATAAGTTAGAGTTTTATTTGAACTATTACACATTTAGTGTTAATTGTAGAGATATTTAATTTGTATTTTAATAAATAAAGCTTACCTGAAGGTCAGAAAAGCCAAACAGCCCCACACTGGTCAGCCTTACACACCAGGCAGTAACACACACCTTTAATCCCATTAGGCACACTAGTTTGCCATAGGAACCGGACAATAGTGGTGCCCTCCCTTAATCCCAGCCCTAGAGAGGAATATAAAATGGGAGGAGGCAGCTCTCAGATACATTCAGTCTCATTCCGAGATTCCTGGAGGTAGGGTTGCCATTTCAGGCTGAGGTAGAAGTAAGAGCCAGTGGCTGGCTGTTTTGCTTTTCTGATTTTTGCCTCAGGTAAGCTTTATTTATTAAAATAAATACAGATGAAATGTCACTACAATTAATTAAAAAGTTTCTCAAATTTGACTTTTTGAGTTAGAAATTCATTGGTGCTTCAATATCTACTTATATGTAGTTTGATTAATAGAGATGCGATGCTTAAATATTTATTGTTGATGCTGAACATATTTTTAAAAAATGTCTGAAATGCAAGTACATTGAGTAGCATCATGATTTCTAGCACTGGAAACAGTCTATCTAGCTTGCGCAGAATTGTCCTTTTTACGCCCCATTGGAAGCAACGCTCTACAAGGACTGCAGCTGCCACGTTCTAAGAGGTTCTTTCTATACACAGAGAACTAAGTACGGCGTGACTGCTGTAACCATCATAAGATTTAACCTCAATATTTTTCCCCTAACTAAATTTTGAGCTTGAATAATGTGACACTATTTCTCTGTCATTTTCTGTGTTTTACATAAACCAGATAACCTGGCATTCCATATGAAGCACGGGATGAGAAACTTCAGGTATAAGCCAGCAGACTACCAACAGTTACACGCCTTAACCAAAGCCACGAAGTTAGCGTCTGCTTCCGCAGAGAAGAAGGTTAGAGCCTTTTTTTTTTTTTGAAGCTTGCTAAACTGAATTTCTAGGAGGGATGATAGTATTTACAGTGGAAATAGAAAATAGGCGACTGTCCGAGTCATTTTTAGAACCCCAACTATGAACAATAGTGTCTCCCCAGTTCCGCCTAGTTGATGTTTAACTGACCATGATCTCAAATCCAATGTTGTTTCCTTTCTTAAAAAAAGACCTTTCCTAATGATTCCTTTAGAATCATGTCTAGTTACTATACATACTATACAACGGAGGCATGTGTTATTGCAGTTTGTATTTAATATAATTTTGCTCCCAAGCTTTCTGACAGAGCCTCTTTATCCCAACAAGCAGTGCCTTCCATAGGGGAAGAGATTATACTCTGTTAGTCACGTGTCTGCAAGCTAAGTAGGAGACACAGCCTGAACTTTGTGCTCTGCAGTGATTAAATCATAGAGAAAATAATACAACGAATTGAGAATTAGTAAAGATGTGTGAATTATGTCTTTAATTGTGCCTTGTTGGAAATCCTATGTGGCTTTTCCATGTGTCAGATTCCTCTACCCCATAGGGTGAATCCCTATGATTGTGCCAAAATTAATGAATATTTTGACTGTGTTGAGATCTACCAAGTTTCTTTCTGAAGTAAAAATACTACAACATATCCTCTACATCTTTGTCAATATTTGGATATATAAATATTTATTAGTAATTGTATCCATCCATCCATCCATCCATCCATCCATCCATCCATCCATCCATCCATCCATCCATATACTTGCCTACTCATACATTTGAGATGCATTACAGAATCACAGAAGACATTTGGGTTGTATGTTGATTAGTTGAGTGTTAGCTTTGGTATTTGGCCAAGGCTAATTTCTCTTTAATCATTGCTCCCAATCAGAAGCTACACTTAAGCCTTTAGTTATTAAAGGCGTTACATTTTTAACACTAAGTACAAGACGAGACGCTGTTCTTCAGTGTCGGTGATTGGTCATCTGAGGCCCTGGTTGCGCCCCTCAGCTGCCCTACTAAACAGCATCACTGACCTTTTTGCTTTCAGTAGACTGTAATCCCCAAAGGAGTGTTTTAGTTACATATTTTCTAGAAATAATGGAACCTAAGATTTGTACTCTGGTAGATTTCTTTAATTACTGAAAATGGCCCAGTCTGTAGTGATTGTTATGTTAAGTTTTTGATTCCATTTTTAATCCCCACATATTCATAATGCAAGGAAGTGTCTTTTGAAAACAACTGTGTCTAGTCTGTTGTTTTGCATTTCGGTTAGTGAGAATGAATGTGTTTTGAGAACTGCTGTGTAACTTTCTAATACTTTGATTTTTCTTCATATAATTTACATTTTTATTACATCTGGATTAAGGAAGATGTGTTAGGAATGTATTGCACATGAATTTTGAAGCTTTTTTCTTCTCATTCAACTTAGAGAATTTACATTGACATTTTAGTTTAGTTTTTAAGATGCAAATAATTATTAAATACTGTTTCCTTAGAAGACTCAGGGCTTAAATAGAATTAAATCGCTGGGAATTATATAAGGCTCTTAAAATCTATTTTAGCATTATAGTTGTTTATATGCCAAACAATCTGTACTAACTAGAATTACCAATGTTACCTGTTAGTCATGCTCTTATTATTTCTTACATTTTTATAAAATATGTACAGGCTCAAACAGTAATGTCATAGAGATAGCAATTCACTCTGAATATTAGTATTAATCATGTCCAATTTCCTATTCATTTCACTACTGTATTGTTCACTGTTTACAGATGAGATTAACAGTCTTAACAGCCATTGTTAATGGTCACAGCACTTTACTCTAGCAATGTCAAATGTACCCAGAATGGTAGGATGTTGACATGTAGACGCTAGATCTGGACCACTCAGTCGCTCGCCAGGATGTCGTTACTGACGTAGGGGTGGGGGGTAATGTGATGCCGTTCTATATAATCCCTGTGTCACTGAGCATGCTCAGTTTCTGATGCCAGGTGAGACTCCAAGGTAAATAAACACCAAGCTTCCCAAGGACCGAATCTGAAGCTGCCTAGTGGACCCGGGCTGGAAACTGAGGCTGGTTTGTGGTACACTGTGTCTCCATTTGTAGTTTATTAGTTTAAAAGCAATCTTCATAATTATTTTGATTTGACTTTCTTTGCTTTTGGTGGGTATGTCTTTTTGTTTAATTCAAATATCCATCCATTAAGTCTTTTTAACCTTATAGAGAACTGCACACATGACCACAATTAGTTTGAATGGTGTGCTGAGTCACTGTGTGACATCACCCAGCTTCAAACGGGAGCAGTTTTGGCCCTGGTTTTCTTTATGATGCTACCACACCCTCCTCCATGCTAAGCTGTCCTGAAGCAAAGCATTGATGTCATAATATTTCATGTAGAAACATGGAGTATGTTACTCTAAAACATTAGAACTTAAAAACCCTGTCATTCCACTACATGTCTGAAAGTGTTAGCTTCTCAATAATTTGTTTTATCTAGTTAGTATTATTAAATTTCCTTGGGTGCCTCAGAAGATGATTTCAAAAATTTCCTCAAATGGGCATCTGAATACAATCCAGACAAGGCGATTCATTCTTGTTATTTTGCTTCACTTGGTTTCCTCCATCCTCTTGTAGTTTTATAACTTGTAAGTCCTGAAGAAGCTGCACTATTGGTCTTACAGTTCCTCGTAGTTAGAGTTATGCCAACTGTATCATACTGTGTCACTAAACATGCTTTTCTCTTTGCATTTCCTGCACTTTGGTAGTTATACCTAGAGAGCTGCCCAGATTCAGGTTCAGCTCGCCTCGGAAAGAACACTCACTGATAGGATTTTGTTCTCCAGTCTTCACTGTAAACGGTGCCACAGTGAATAATCGTGGACCCTTTTGCCAAGATGGTTTTCAGATCTATTGCTATGAATGATGCTGCTAGGTCATAGCTAATCAATTATAAAAACATCTTATATATAGCCAATTCCCTTCTGCGGGGCTTGTCTCATTTTCTATTCTCATGAGAATTTAAGAGGAAGTGTGCTTCACCAGAGCCTCGTGGACTGCTTTGTTAACTATCCGAGTCACTGCCAGCCTGACCGATGAGGAACTGCATCCTAGGGCAGTTTTTCCCTTTGTGTGGCATTGACAATTCTTTATTGCTAGAACTCACATCACATCCTAGTAAATTTTGTCAAATGTCTCTGCACATGCCCAGCTAAACTCTGCCTGGCCCATTATCTCTAGCCTTTTCTTGGCTAGCCCTCACATCATAAACTAACCCATTATAAAAGTCTGTATGTCACCACGAGGTGGGTGACTTACCGGACGGTTCTACAGTACTTCCATCTGCGGTGGCAGCCTCATGACGACTGACTCTCTCACTTCTTTTCTTCCCAGAACTTCCATTCTGTCTACTCCGCCCACCTGAGGGCTGACCTATCTTACAAGCCAGGCAGAGTCTTTATTCAACCAATGAGAGTAATACAAAATACAGGAGACCACTCCCACATCACCCATCGGCTTCAGCTGTACACTGCTTGGGGATGTTTAGTTCTGAACTTGGACTCTCTGACCTATAGTCTTTTGTAGTATTTCAGAAAGCCTAGTTGGGGTCTCGTATCTTAGATAATCATAACAAATCAGACACAGTAGGGCTTTGTTTTCTGATCTTTTACTAAATTCATTACTCTTGATATTTTTTTCCTCAAAGTATTTTGAATCATCAGCATTCTGCATTAGTTATCACCCACCTTAAAAATGATTTTACTTGGCTTATTGCCCTGTAAAATGAATTAGAATCACAGAGCAATCTCAGGTGGTGGAGCTACAACTCTAAATCTTTGAGCTCTTTTAAAGGCTTTGTTTTTCTTCATTTGTGGCCTGAGGATAAAAGTAGAGTCAATGGTTGAATTTCCAAAAGAACAAAGCGAAAAACAAAAATTAAGATGTTGTACAAAGTATTGGAAGTATCTAGTGAAAGCCAGTAACCTGATTTTTGACTTTTATAGTCTATTTAATTGGTCTTTCCCTGGGCCCAAAGGCAACAACATTGATTTTTTTTCCCTTAAGCTGTAAAAAATATGTTCACATCTTCCACCAATATGTTTTAATTTTTTTGTACAGCATGGACCAAATATGTCAAAGGAATCTAATTTTAAAGTTCTGTCTGTTACAAGAAACTTTAGAGGCTGTAGATGCTAAAAATTTGAAATAAGATTTAGACATTCTTAACTCAAGTGCTAGTACATCAGAACATAGAAATACCCCATTCCTGCAGTTTTCAATAGGTAGAAACTAAATTTTTTTAAGCAATGTCTCCTACCAATTTTTTAAAAAACTTTATAGTTATAACATTCTCAAGAACTTCTATGGAAAAGGTTTGACTTCATCCCTTTAAAGTTATTCTTTAGATTAATTTGTTTACTCATGTCCCTAATTTTGAATCAGAAACCAGAACAGTGCAAAGATAAACTCAAGGTTAAAGTAATCAGTGAACAGCAGCTGGAAATAGCATGCATTATGGCAATCCCTTTTTGGAACTTGTCTCCTCAAGTTTTTACATCTTCATTCTTGATATTTTACAGCTATTAAAGTCCTGAAATAGTTTAGTAGCAGTGAAATTATGAAATATGTATATTTTGGTTAAGTTTCTGATTTGTACTTTCTGTTTTAAAGGTTTATTTGTATTATTTTGTAATTGTACGCATGTGTGTATCTGCGTGGGTTTGTGTCCATGAGGGCAGAAGGGGTTGTCAGGTCCAGGAGCTGGAGTTAGAGGAGGTTGTGAGACACCTTGTGGGTGCTGAGAATCGAACCTGAGTCCTCTGCAAGAGCAGCCAGTGCCCTCAACCCCTGAGCCATCTCTCCAGCTTTGACTTGTATGTGCATACATATCTAAAAGTGTTAACACAAAATACGAAGTTCAGAGTCCACATGGCTACAAGCAGACTCTAACCAAGTATCAGGTACTGCCTGAGGGGTTGGAGTCAACAGCATTCAGTGTTGGACGATGGTGATGCGGATGGTAGAGCTGTTGGGCTAAGAAGCAGCGGACTGTGAGGCAGCATAGGGGTGAACTAGGTCACTGCCATCCACAGGTCAGAGGGGTCAAACAAATGGGTGGGGTGGTACCACATTCCCCGGGAGGAAACCTCTGCGCTATTTGGGACCATGTCCAGGGAAAACTGGGTGCACTGGAGAACCTGAGAACCTTCTGAAAAGAGAGGGCTGGGTAATGCTTTAGGAGGGGGAGTATGATGTGTCGGTCTTGTCTTTTCTCCTTCCCTCCAAACTTCCGTAGCAGACATCTTCAGTCGTTTGAACCCATCTAGAAGCCAGCCGAGAAAGAGGCTGCTTTATGTCTGGGCACAGATCAGGGAGATGGCAACAGACCCAAACCTGACAGAAGTTGGCCGCAAAGTCCCCAAAACACTCGTGTGTGGCATGCTAAAAGGCCGCAGAACTTGGGGAATACTCCATTTCATTGAAAATTTAAGTTTCCCTCTTCCATAAGTTTTCAGTATTTTTTGTTAAGTACCTTTCAATAACTAAGTCTGAAAAGTTTATTTCTAAAGTCGTGAAGTTGAATGATTGCAGCTCTGTTTTCCAGGCCCTGTTCTTGAGTACTGATGCTGGGACTAAAGTCAGGTCCCCTAACAGTGGATTTAATGAACCTTTCCCATCTTGTGATGAGGGCTCAGATTAAATCCAACCCAACACCAAGGGCCTATGACTGATATTTGCAAACTTTATGGTTTTGACCAAATCTTTGGACCAAATCCTCTGACCTTTGGCATCCTTGTGTATAAAAATGGGAATAATGCCATCTAAATACCTAGTAGGGAACATGTGTCCAAAATGGGGACAAATATATGGAAACTCGTGAAGTCTTCCTTGGGAGTGAAGTGGGGGCATCACTTATTTAGTGAAAACCAGAATGGCACTGCTAGGGAGAAGGCTCGGCAGTTAAGACCACTCACTGCTATTCCAGGGGACCTGGGTGTGGTTTCCAGGGTCCAAATGGTGGCTAACATTAACTCCAGTTCTCCGGCATCTGACTCCCTTCTGGCCTTTGTGCATGCATAGACATGGATGCAGGCAAAACACCCATTCACATAAAGTAACAGTAAATAAAGATTAGTTTTAAAAAAACAAGCAAAAAAGTGAACAATAAAACAAACAAAAAAAAGCCAACAACTTCACCTGTTTTGCTTATCTGAAATAGGGCTCTCAAATTGGCCACTATCCCTTGCCTTGTCGTCTTTCTTTGCATTGATACTTTGTTTTGATACTTTGCATTTGACACTTTGTTTCTTGAGACAGCTTCAAACTATGTTTCCCTAAGACTGGCATTGAATTCGTGATTCTCCTGCCTCCATGGCCTGAGTACTGGGATTATTGGCATGCATCACTGGTATACAGCTCTCTTCTCCCTGATATTTAATTC
>JAQHUG010000108.1:2927799-2963468 GCA_028555095.1 Dicrostonyx torquatus
TCATGCACACACATACACGCACACATGCAAACACACGCACGCACAAACATACTCACGCACACAAATGCATGCAACACACTCTCAATATAAAGAGAGTAATATTTATCTCATCATAAATAATGTTGAAAGACAAAATCATTAAAGTGAAATAAATATTTGACTTCAAGTATGTTCAATATTAATTTTTCTCTTCCTACTCGTAGCAGAATCTTTAATACTACCCAAGTTGGTTAGTGTTTTGTCAGCTTGACACAAACTAACATCATCTGGGGAAAGGAACCTTAATTGAGGAATTTCCAGCACTGCATTGGCCTGTGGGCATGTCTTTGAGACATTTTCTTGATTAACGATCGTGGGGTGCTGCCTCACTGTGGGTAGTGCCAGCCCTTAGCAGGCGGATCTGAGTGATCTAAGAAAGCAGGCTGAGCAAGCTATGGAGAGCAGCCTGTAAGCAGCCTTCCTCCATGGCCTCCGCATCTGCGCCTGCCTCCGGGTTCTTTGCCTTCCCTTTATGATAGACTATAAAGATGAAATAAAGTTTTTCTTCCCCAAGTTGCTTTTGGCATAGTGTTTCCCACAGCAATAGAAAGCAAACCAAGACACTACCAAACAGCTCATCTGGCCTGCTGAGTCCATACAGCACAGTACCACGCTGGTTCTAATCCATAGGGATTTTTGATGACACAAATAGCTGTATTATGTGTTATGTAAGAAAAAGCAGGTCACAAAGTAGGTTACATAACATAAATTCTCTGGGTGTTTCCTAAAGTATGACATTTACATCTATGCAACCACAGGAAAAAGACCGGAAACCCAGTCATTCAAATAAACAATAACCACGCTCACCCTGGGTAGTAAAATTATAAACATTTTGACATAATTGGTTTTTACTTTGATAAGACAAATTACGGGCTTAAAATTTTAAGGTTCACTAGGTCGTTGATATTTAACGAGTACCTATTGCAAGATATGACAAGCTCCAATGACATGGATCCTGAGTTTATCTCCTTTTAATAGCTGTGTTTTGTCAGGTGAGGCCCCCGTTTGTAAGTGCAGCACTCAGGAGGCAGAAGCAGGACTGTGAGTGTGAAACTTATCTGGACTACACAGCCAGACCCCATCTCGAGCCCTGGAAGAATCAAAGGAACAAACAAGAGATCTGTTTTACACATTAAGTAACTGCAGTTCAGAGGAAGGAGAGCCGTTTCCTAGTCTTGAGCCCTTCGTAATTCATTGGATGAGGTCCTTTCTGCCCATCTAAATAAGAAAGCTATTCATACATGCCAGGAAGCTGGTCGACCAGCTTGTGTCCTACATTAGTGCTGTTTAATGGGAATACGTGAGCCAAATATGTAATTAAAGTTTTTTAACCAGTTATATTAAAAAGTTAAAAAGAAAAAGGTGAATCTTTCAAATATTGTAATTAACAATTCCAAAATATTATAATTACAATATACAACAAATATTTTAGAATTATTATTAATGAATTGCTACACACACTCTTTTTCATAAGGTTTTTGAAATATGCTTATTCTACATAGCATGTTGACATGTTAACACGTGTCCACCCTCACACGTGCCTGGTGGCTAGCATCTTGGATAGCGTGGCTTTAAAGAATGGACTCATTTACTGTAGCACACTATAAAAACAATCTGAATACAACAGAGCCTCGCCCTTTGTTTGTCATGCAGGCAAAGCACTTTGGAGTCTGCTTAGGCTGTGTGTCATTAAGAACTCGAAGTCGAGTTTAATTGCTTGTTTTAGATTCTAAAGAGATTGTGGCTTTAATTTCCTCACATTTAGATGAATTAATCATATGGATGAGACATAATTGTGCGATGGTCCATTTAGCTGTGTCAGATCCAAAGTCAATATGTAGACTACTATAGCAAGATAATAAGTAATTTATAATTTATTGTTGATAGGTATATTAAATTTTATACTGTTGGCTCATAATTAATATTCTGAGATATGCATCTGAGTGCTGTTTAACAACGGGGCCTCACAAACATAGCCAATGCTCTAGTATCGTGTTTTTCAACTTAATTATTTCCATTTATCGTTTTTGTTGGTTCCACTCAAGACAGTGCTTTAACACTCTGAGAAAATTTCAATTTGTGTATTTGTCTCTGAATTCAGAAATAATTACATTACAGAAAATTTTAATGGTGTGGGAGGACCTTTTATCTATGTGTTGCTTTTATTGGTTAATGAATAAAGAACTGCTTTGAGACTATGGCAAGGGCAGAACAGAACTAGGCAGAAAAACCTAGGCTGTATGCTAGGAGAAAGAAGGCCATGGAGCTGCCGAGATAGACGCTGGGAACTTTACCCAGTAAGCCACAGCCATGTGGCAATATACAGATTAATAGAAATGGATTAAATTAATATGAGTTAGCCAATAAGAAGCTATAACTAATGGGCCAAACAGTATTTAATTAATACAGTTTCTGTATGATTATTTCTGGTCTAAGCTAGCTGGGCAGTGGGGAACAAACAAGTGGCCTTCTCCAACAGACTGGCACAGCAACATGGGTAACTACATCCACATAAAAACCTGAGAAAGCTTAAAAAGGAATCCTAGACACAAAAGAACAGGGTAAAGCATGGTTTGGTAGCAGTATTCTCTTGGGTGTGCTCTGTTTGCTAGAAATAAGCAGAGGCATGGTTCCTTTAAGAGAAGTTCTCCTGATTCAGCCGTAACAGAAAAAAAAGCCACACAGTTTTAAAACAAGGCTTCCTGGGCTGTGCTGCCAGTGCAAACTCTGGCTATAGAGAATTTAAATGTCATTTGTGGGCCTGGGTGTTTGTGTACCCACTTGGGGTTGGGAGGAAAGTAGCTGAGACCATGTCCACGGCTCAGTGCTCCCTGCCTGGGCAGGTGGCAGGATCAGGTCTACTAGACTTGCATAGGCAAGAGAGCATGGCAGATTCCTGCCAACATACACAGAGATATTTCCATGCTCTGCATGACATAGTTAGCTATTACTCAGATAAAAGGGTTTATGTGCTGCACGTTCATTCTTAGAGTTAAAGTGCTGAGAACAGCTCCTACCTGGTGGTCCTAGAGCTGGCACTAATGCTACCTCCACCATTTTATAAATGGAGAGAGGCCAAGCCAACATCCAGAGAAGCTGCAGTCAAAACTGCTTACCATTTTAAAAGCTCTTTAAGATAGTAAAAAAATTATAGATAATGCAATAAGGACAGATTCAAACATAAAAAAAACTTTAAATTGGTCACAGTGTTGGATAAATGTACATAGGTTTGGGAGAGAGAAGAAAAAGAGTATAGAGAGTTGAAAAAGAAGTAAATCATTTTTTAAAAAGTCTTTAAAGAGACTGAGTACAGACAGTCATAGATTATAAGACACATAAAGATAGACTATACACAGAGAGTCTGATTATGTATATTATTGTGTTTTCTTTGAATTTTTTGACTGTAAAGGAACTAAGTATA
The DNA here is from genome assembly GCA_028555095.1 of Dicrostonyx torquatus. Classification (NCBI taxonomy): domain Eukaryota; kingdom Metazoa; phylum Chordata; class Mammalia; order Rodentia; family Cricetidae; genus Dicrostonyx; species Dicrostonyx torquatus. The sequence continues at coordinate 2,931,260 of JAQHUG010000108.1, forward strand.
GAGAGATATTTCATTGTATGGACTACTAAGCTAAACCAGCATGTATATTATAAAGGTATCTTGACTTCAGAATTTGGGTCTAAGGGTATATTGCTTTGGGAAAGAGGTTCTTTTGTTTCCACAGAGGCTGAGAACCTGTGGGTTGCTTCCAGGCTAGTATGGTTTGATGGACCAAAACCTTCTAAAAGGTTGCCTTAAACACCCCTCAAAAAATTACTTTGCCCAATAAACAGCAAAAAGCAGTTTAGGAAAAAACTATGCTCATATTCCCAAATATTGTTTGTAAATGTTTCTTTACATTTAAAGGGGGATATGCTATAGAGATGGATACTTTGCATTGGTATGGATCTTGCTTTATTGATTCAAATTTAATGTCAATTTTGTTATACTGTGTATATGTATTTCTGATCTTGATTAAGGTATTATGTTTGTCCAGCTCATTTAAAAATGTAATGTATAATTAAGAAATATAGGTTAATGAATAATCATCTATAATAGTCAAGCTTGTAGTCATGCTAGCTAGATTTTCTAGATGGACAGATATGTATTTCAGATGAATAAACATTCTTCAAACCTTTCAAAAACTACAGAATATGGCATTTAAAATGTTTGAAGAAGTTAGGACTTTTCATGATGTTGAGACACATCTGCTTCTGGCAGCACCAATTACTTCAAGAGGATGATGGGCATCAAAGAGGCTCCCCATGCGGTTGGTTAGCCATTTGGGCAAGAAACTGCTCTTGCCTGGACTGTTTGAAAGAGTCTGCTAGACATTCTGCAGGATACAGAAGAAAGTTACTAACAAACTGCCAATATATGTGGAACTGTCTTTGAAATTTCCTGATTCATGGAAAAGTCTGCCAAACACTATGGGACTATAGGCTGAAGATGGATGTCCCAATGGTACAGAAGGACTTTGGGTGACTGTCCAGGCAGTGAGATGTCTCTGTCAATTCTCGAGTTTTAGAAATTGCTTACGATGCACTTCTTGTTTACTTAGGTAATATTATATTCTTCTGTACTCCTCTTTGATGGAGTTAAAGAATTTATACTTATAGTTTTCCTCAGTTAAGATAAAGTAGATATAAATATTATAACTGTAATTTATTCTTGATAACTGTTTTGTTGTATGTATCTAATTTTGCTATGCTAAAGTTAAAGCCTTCCTTTTTGTTTAAGCAGAAAAGGGGAAATGGTGTGGGAGGTCCTTCTGTATTTGGGTTGCTTTCATTGGTTAATGAATAAAGAACTGCTTTCAGCCTATGGCAAGGGCAGAACAGAACTATGCAGGAAAAGCTAGGCTGTATGCTGGGAGAAAGAAGAATGGAGTTAGAGAGAAGCCATGGATCAGCCTGAGATAGATGCTGGGAACTTTACCTGGTAAGCCACAGTCACGTGGCAATATACAGATTAAACAAAATGGGCTAAATTAATATAAAAGTTAGCTAATAAGAAGCTAGAGCTAATGGGCCAAGCAATGATTTAATTAATACAGTTTCTGTGTGATGATTTCTTGTCTAAGCAAACCGGGCAACCAGGAACCTTCTCCAACATTTTAAAATAAAGATAAGTGAAAAAAACAAATGACATTAATCTAAATCCCAGAGTGACCTTAGAGTAAAACTTTTGTGTATTGTTCATGAAAAGGAAAGTTATGCACATAGCCACTGCTTCCTTATTTAATCCCCTTCTTGCTGTTCTTTTGTTGAATGTTGTTAATAGACTTTCTCCTTCATTTTAAGCCATCTACTAGATATCCTTTTACGTGCAGTTTTTTCTTAGAAGCATACCAATATAATATGTGATTACATTATAAAACTTCAACCAACTTCCCATTTTTGAGTAGTAGTTACTCTACATTTTGTTGCTTGTTTAGAAACTTTAGAAATGAATTGGTTTGTCACTGTGCTTTTAATAATCCTGTAATTATTCTGCTTAGATGGCTTCTGGAAGTATAGATTCTGAGTCAAAGGGTGTTAAGAATATTGTTACAAGGCTGGGTGGTGGTGGCGCACGCCTTTAATCCCAGCACTTGGGAGGCTGAGGCAGGCGGATCTTTGTGAGTTCGAGACCAACCTGGTCTACAAGAGCTAGTCCCAGCGCAGGCTCCAAAGCCACAGAGAAACCCTGTCTCGAAAAAAAAAAAAACAACCAAAAAATAGCAAAAAAAAAAAAAAGAATATTGTTACACTTCCTTCCCAAAAATCAGCCTAAGTTAGGTTCTCTTTTTCTTCTCCTTTTATTTTTTTTGTTTATTTTTGTTCTTAAGTTTCTGAGATAGAATCTCACGTAGTCCAGACTGGCCTCAAGCTCCTGTGGGCTTGAGCTCCTGAACCGTCCCTCCAAAGCACTGGAGTTCAGCCTTGTGCCGCCATACCCAGCACAAACTGTAGCAAATTTCACAATTTGGTTCATCTGTAAAACGTCTCACTATTCAGCTCATCTTCTAGACTTAGTGTTGAGGCCTTGGATATTGTTATCCTGAGGGAATATCACCAGGGTACTGCTCATGGGTTTTCTTTGTGCCCCTATGTTTACCAACATGGTGTACCTCTGTCAATGTCTTTACCTTTCCCCTTGCATCAGTGCAAACCGCATTCTCTATTGCTTCTAAAGATGAACTAGGAAAGGCCAGCATGAGAAGACAACATAGCCTAAGACGCTTGTGCATGTGTCTGTTGCCTGATGAAGACAAGAGAGGAGATGACATGGGCTCACTGATGAATAAGGTCATAAAACTTCCACACACATGCAGAGTGCCTAGGTCAGTCCTATGCAGGCTCCCTGGTTGTCAGTTCAGCAGGGTCTGTCTCTGACTCTTTTGCTGACTTTTGGGTCCCTTATTCCTTATACTTGGTTGCCTAGCCCAGCCTTAAAACAAGGTGGGGGAGGGTGCTTAGTTTTACTACAATTTGGTATGCCATGTTTTGTTGATATCCATGGGAGGAGGCCTGCCGTTTTCTGAATTGAAATGGGGGGGGGAGGAGTGGATGGGGAGCATAGGGAGGTGGAGGAGGACTGGAGGAAAGTAGGGATGGGAAACTTCGGTCAAGACGTAAAATAAATAAATAATTATTATAATAAAAACCTTCTAATTATATAAAAAGCAAAACAAACAGAAAATTGCAGCATAACCACCGATGGGTATTTGTCCTGAAAAGGTCCTCTCAGAGCTGTCGGGAAGGTTCAGTGCCTGAACATGGTCAGCGTCAAGTTCTACATGTGGACCTGTGCTGACTGCATGCCAAGAGTGAGCTAGAAGGGGAGAAGCTCTGAGAAAGCAGTGTGATGCTTTGCTCTCCAAGGGATCGAGCAGTCCCATTGGTTAGCTGACCTAGGCAGCCAGCGTTGGCCATTGCACTGCCAATCTCCTTGGTGCCTTCCCAGGGGAAACTCCCACTCGTATATGGCATTTGCGGCTGGTGAGGGATGGGTAGGCACTGTAGACAATTTTCTTTTTGTCATATCACTTTAGTAGCGTTGTTTCAAAAGAAAATTTTCGTCCAAATTCTAGTTTATAGCTCAGTGTTATCTCCTACCAGGAACCACATTGGGCAGTTATTCAACCTGCTTTGTGTTTGTTGCAAGAATAAACTATATTTCAAATTACTTTGCCTATGGCCGAGTGCATCCAATCAAGAAAAATCATGAATCTTATTTTTAAAAGCTTAAACAGTTTTTATTTATATGCACACATGTGATGATGTGTGTGTGTGTTGTATGTGAATTCACTTGTGCATGTGATGCCTGTGGAGGCCTGAATACGGCATAGGCTCCCCCAGAGTGAACCACTTGAGGGGAGCACTTAAAACTGAGTCCTTTGGAGAGCTGCAAATGCTCTTAACTGCCCAGCTATCTCTCTAGCCCCAGGGCCGTGGAATAGGCCACAAAGTTCTCCCAGAGTTTGCTTTGTTTAATTTTATTTATTTCCATGTTAGAAATTATAAAATGTCAAAGTGTCACATGTTATGTGCCAGTGGCCATGTCAGAGGAGCAGCAGGTGGCAGTCGAAGTTCAGGTGACAGCCCGCCAGGAAGAAAACCAGTGGTGGGTGAATCTTGGGTAGACAAGGCCCGGAGACCAGACTCTAGAATGTCCTTTGCTTCTGCCGTGCCTTTATATGTTTGCTGCTGCCATCTTTCTCTGGTATCTGGCATGGTGCGAATGGTTGTGGGGTGATTCCCCACTGCCTGTAATGCAATGTGTTTAGTTCATGGAAACATCCCGTTATACTGGGCAATTTTACCTGTGGATTATCATGAAGATGATTTCTTAAGTTGTACTGTCTAATTGATAATAATAATGTTAGTTTAAATAGAGTTTTGATGGTAAAAAATAAAACAAGGAGGTATCACACAGCTAGAACATATGAGTTTCTATTGAGGAGCCATAGAGACTGTGGCTTAGGTTCATGATTAAGAAAAACAATTGAGTCCCAGTAGCCCAACTATCTTAAATTTTATTAATCTTAGTGTCAGGAGATGTGTTCACAGGTTTCAGAATGCATCATACTTGAAACAAAGCTTTGAAAATCACTTTAAGGTAGACTAGGGTGTTGTGTCAAATAGCTTTGAGGTGAAAACCCCAAGAAGACAATCTAAAGTCTTAGAGAGGCCCATAGCTGCATGAGGAACTCATTAAGGTCAGGAGCAAGAACAAAGCAGCCCAGTTATCATCAGCTGGCATGCCTTGCTAGGATTGGTTGATGACGAAAGGTGATGATTAATTCCTCACACCCATTTCCGCCCTCAGTCTCCTGCCATAAGAGACTACTGATGGGTGGGTCTGCATCCTAAGGATTTAAAAGTAGAGCTGACTGTTGCTTTTTTTATATCTAAAAGTTTAGATTTGTGATTCTCTGAAGATTTCTTATAAGATTACCTTTTGAGACAAGTAATAAAGTGATTGGTCCTTTCTTTTTTAAGAAATATTCTTTATAGTTTATTTATTTTATGTGCATTGGTGTGAAGGTGTCAGATCCCCTGCAACTAGATCTTCAGACAGTTGTGAGCTGCCATGTGGGTGCTGGGAATTGAACCCGGGTCCTCTGGAAAAGCAGTCAGTGCTCTTAACCACTGAACTATCTCTCCAGTCCCCTTGGTCCTTTCTTTGTAACTGCAAAATGCAGCCTGGCAGTAAAAAATTACCTTGTTTGTTTACACTCTGTTAATCTGTAACAAGTTGCTTGGGTATGAATGTACATGGGCTTTGGGGGACAATTTGTTTTTTGCCTGTTATATGTAAAATATTTAATCATGTGAGATAAACCGTGCTGTTGATCAGGGCTTGAACACCCACGCAGCTCTCTCTTGGCTTCTAAAGTTTCTGTGGAGAGCATGCGCTGAGCTTAAGGAAATTCTCTCAGGACTTTTCATGTTTTTCTTGCTGCTTTTAGGATCCTCTCTTTTTTATGTACTTAACAATGCATGGATGTCTGTTTGTATGTGAATGCACATGTGTGCACATTTGTGTGTGCGCTAGATGATGACCTCAGTGTCATCCTTAGGAATGCTGTCCACTTCTTTGGAGATAGACTCTTTCAATGGTGTTGAGTTTTCAATTAAGCTAGACTGGCTGGTGATTGAACTCCTGGAATTCTCTGTCGCCACCTGCCTCCATCTCGTGTTGGGAATATAGGTGAGTGTTACATGCCTGGCTTTTCATCTGGTGCTGGAGTCAAGTTCAGATTGTCATGCTTCTGCATGCAGAGCCACTTCACTGAGCTAGCCACCTCTTCATCCCAGCCTTGTGCTTCTGACAGTCTGTCCAGAGTATATTCGTAGGATGTGTCTCTTAGTTAAATCGAGTAGGGACCTTCTGAACATCCTGGATCTATATGCCTATCTGTTGTAAGTTCCAGAAATGTTTGGCAGTTATTTTGGTGAGTAGATTCTCTGTGCTTTTCCCTCTTTTCTGGAACACTCATAATGCAAAGATTTGCTCACTTAATGCCCCTTCCATTCTTTGTAATTTGTATTGCTTTTCTTCTTAAAGATGTGTCTGGATTATTTCAAAATATCTGTCTTTAACCTCAGAAACATTTTCTTCTGTTTGATGAATTCTGTGGCTGAGGATCTCAACTATATTTTAATTGTATTTATTGAGTCTTTAGCTCCAAGATTTTTAATTGATTCTTTTTTGTATTTATTTGAATTAAAGAATTAATAAATATTGAATTTATGTTGTGTATTTTATATTGTTTTGAAGTATATATACATTGTGGAGTTCTTTAATACAGCTCATTAACAAATATATTACCTCATACAGTTACTCATTTTTATTTACTTTTTGTAACTAGTGTATGAAGTGTGGATTTCATTGTAGTATTTTATTTCCTGAATGGTTCTTTCTTAGGCTAACTCTTTGCTGAATGTCATATTCTTTGCTGAATATCATATTCACATGATACATGATTGTTGAATTGTCTATATTTTGAGTTCGTTTTCAGGCTATTCTTTCATGTCTGTTGCTAGTGAGTCATTGTGTTCCTTTGAGTTATTCTGCGTGCCACTTTGCTGTGTCATGTTTTTGTGTCCTTACATTAACATTTGTGCATCTGACCAGTTGCTTCTATCATTTGTACAGGGTAACTTTTGTGGCAGTTCTTATCTTCTGATGATGTTTCTTGGGGTGTTGATTGGATAGTCTGCATTGGCTTTGGTTTGAGTTGGGCTCTTAAGTATAGTGTCTGTGTAACTTCTTCAGCTCTTATCAATATTGGTGATATCTACAGGTGTCTCAATGTCCAAGCTTGCAGAATTTGGGATTATTATCAGCATCTGGAATACTCCACTCTCTTTGTTGATATGGGTTTATTTTTTACACTGAATGCCATGGGTTTGAAGTGACTATTAGTTTCTTCAGGTTGCGGGGATGCTGTCTTCTTAGTGGGCCCATGTGTGTTGCTTCATGCCTGGTACTTATTCAAGGTGTTGTCAGTATCTGAAGCCTTCACTGTGATTAGCAGTAGAAGCGTAGTGAATAGCAAGTTAATATAGGCTTTTTGGAATGACTCAAATGCATGAAATTTAATAGAATTCAACCAAGGTCAAACTGAATAATTTGCTTTTATACACGGTAATAATGCTCTTATACACTGTAAAGATTTGTCACTCATATTGATTTAATAAATTTAATAAATATTGGCTGTATTTTATTGGTCAGTAGTCAGGCAGGAAGTATAGGTGGGACAACCAAACTATGAGAATTCTGGGAAGAGAAAAGACAGAGAGACAGTCACCAGCCAGACACAGAGGAAGCAAAATGAGAATGCCTTACTGTAAAAACAGTTTGTAATTAATATAAGCCTCTGTGTGTCTATTTGGGACTGAATAGCTGAGGGCCTGGGTGGGACAGAAACATCCATCTATATTAGTTCTCTTTGTTTTATGAATGACCTGATTTGCTTCACCTTTTAGAAAATCATAAAGAAATGGTATGTATGGACCTCAGTGTTTGGAGGAGGAGGAGAGTGAGTGGGGACTGAGTGCCACATGTCTCAGTCTCTGCACACTGAAATCCTGACATGTTAGAAGTGCTTGGTAAACAAGCAAAACTGAGAAGTCTGGGTGTGCCCTAAGGAAAACAAAAGTTACACACCTTTAATTATAAAATTTGGATAGACCAATAAAATCGAAATGGAAGTAACTAACAAACTTTTTTTGTCTGAGGTTTTTTTTAAATTAATTTATGTGTTTTTATATGTGTGGGTGTTTTGCCTGCATTTATATCTATGCACCATATTCTTGGCCTGGTGCTCATGGAGGCTAGAAGAGCACATCCTAAACCCTGGGACCGGAGATACAAATGGCTATGAGCTGCTATGTGGTTCTGGGAATCGAACCTGGGTCTTAGTGCTCTTAACTCCTGAGTCATCAGTTTCTTGAGCACCTGTCTGTGAAATTTTAGTTGCAAAAATTTAGGGTACTTTTAGTGTTTTCTTTAGGAAACTTTAAAACTTAAGCAATTTTCTATTTCAGAAAGTAGATAAGGGATTTTTCTTTTAATTAACCATGTAGCTTAGTGTGTTTTGAGGCCATAATCCCCAGGGAACTGGTTAACTTGAAGTAGAACTTGTAAGGTTAAAAACTAACTCTGCCTTGGTTATTTTCTGCACTTGTTTTTGTAATAAGAAAATAAATCAAGGTTTGATTAGGACAGATAAATGTTCAAGTTTTCATTTAGAAGCACCCGAATGTCGAATATAATTTTATTTTAGAGGCTAAAAGGCATGTTTCTAAGAAATGGCTGCTCTGTTGCTCTGAGGAAACCCTGCTATGATAACACTCACTCTTCTGGATTTTACTGTGCCAGCTCTCTCTCTCTGTATGTGTGTGTCTATCTGTCTCTCTCTCTGCACAGGCATGTATATGTGTGTGCACATATGTGCAGGTCTGTATGCAGTGGTGAATCTTCTCTCTTACCTCCCGAACAGCAATTTAATGGATATGTGTAGTTGTGCTGTTATTATTGCCCATGTGAGTATTTGCCTTAAGATTTAGGCCTGATTCTCTGGAAACTGCTATAACTATTCTAGAAATGATAGTATTAGGATATTTAACATGCAATTTCATTTCAGCATGTTTTTTTTTAAAATTTTACTTTTTATGTACTAGAAAAATGACATAGAACTTGTGTAATTTTAGTAAATAGAACAAGACAGTTGAGATGTGGAGCTTCTCAAATCAACGGGAAGATCAAATTGGATGTCATTGCTGTACAGGGCTTACTTAGTTTGAAATATCTGGTTTAAATGTTTTAGAGTCATCTCAAACGTTTAAGTGTTTTTAAATGTCATTAAACTAGCAACTAATTAATATATTCACACAATTTATTAAAGTAAACCAAACGCCACAAATTCTTCTGTTGCCTTTGTATTTATTTATAGCAGTGTGTGTTGCTTAATGTGTGCTTGCCTTTGAGAAGCATTTCAGTAAATGTTTGCTGTTCACACATTGTGGACAGCTACAATCTTGCACCACTATTTGGTAGACAAAACCATCAAAGTAATTAGTTTAAATCTACTCATCTATTTATCAAGCCATTTAAGCCGTTTTTGAAAATTATGGGTGAGGTTGCGTGTGGATTATGTTAGGCTGAGTTCTGTAGAAACAAAACCAAGATAGGCTCCTAGAACACTGGAGTTATTAGAGGATGCTCTAAGATAGATTGTGAGGGAGAGGGGAGGGTGCCTAGGCAGGAGGGCATCTTGGTGGAGGCTGACTCTGATGTCAATTGAGCTAGACTGGCACCAGAGTTGGCACCTCTAGAGGGAATTTACCTGGCTAACCTGTTGACCTATGTCTATATTTAGCTGCTATTAGTGATTGGCCTTGGAAACAGCATGGGAGGGGAGTCTCAGCATGTGGTGTTTCTGCTCTGGCCCTGGAAATTTTTCCACAGAAGAGAAGGGTCTCTACATGTCACCAGCCAAGACTCACAGTATCTTGGTGATGAAGATCCCCTTAAGGAACAGCCACTAGTGTATAGATGGGTAGTAGTTTAAAAAAACAGACACTTACTGGATAAGGGTTCTGTCCCTTTCCCCTCTGGAGAAAACCCACAAACATATGATTCAGATAAGGATGGAAATTCAGCTGTGCTCAAGGCCCTTTGATTTTAGAAATAATTTAAAACATTAATAAGGACGTGGACTTTAGTTTTTGTCTTCTGTCGCTTTTGGGATGGTACTGAAGAATTTCTCCTGCTAACCACTGTTAAAATGCATGCACATTACCGTGAGTGAAAATGGTCCTTGAGAGGGGACCGGAGGCATTGTCCTTGACAACCCGAGGGCACTTTAAATGCCAAGTACACTCAGGAAAGCTTTTCTCCTGGGTTAATTTTCCTACTTGAGATGTTTTATTTGCAGAAGCCTTTGGCTGTCTGCATATGCAGAACCAATCTAGTTGGAACCAACACTCAGGGTATTCATGAATGAATGCATTTGATACCTTTTCTACATTAGATCATTATGGCACACTGAACAGTTTCCTTCAGATGGACCACCTCCCACCCTCCCTTTTCTTCCCTGAATGTAGTAGGTATGGAGAATTTTTTCTTTTGAAATTGTTTTTCTCTTGCTCCTTATCAGTGGACTGAAGAAACTAGATGACCTTGTGTGAGGATGGTGGAATTCCCATTAGTTACCCTCACTTAAAGGTGTCTTATTTTCTTACAATGTCAAATGTTTCTCAGAGGCAGAAAGATACCTGGAAAAAATTGAATTGCATAATTTAAGTTGTAAGATCATTGATAGCAGTAGAAATAAACAATGGTAATTCGTCTTGGATCAAAGAAATATTCATTACTATTAATAGTTACTCTGATTGCATCTGTATCTGATTATTCTAATTTACTTAATGAGAGTAATAATAACATGCAAATAAAATCAGAATATAAAGAGGCATTAATTCAGTTTAGAGTTAAAACTAACAGTGCAACTTTTTCACTTTGCACCAGACTTTGTCAATACTTCATGTAGATCATGAATCATCCCCCAGTGCCTAGAAGGAGTGAGAAGGGGGGAGGGACTGGGAAGATGGCTCAGTGTTTAACAGCACTTCCAGAGGACCCGGGTTCAATTCCCAGCATCTGCATGACATCTTGCAATTGTCTGTAACTCCAATTACGGATACCGTCCTACCAATGCACATAAAATAATGTTAAGTAAATTATATATGTAAACAAGTGGTGGGAAGGGACTGGCATGCTGGAATGGAGTGGACTCATGACTAGGGCATGTGCAGGATCTTGGTTACAAGTGATTTCTTGGTAAAGCCGCATGATTTTGATTTCAACCCCTGAAAGCCAAATGGTAGGAGAAAACTGATGACGGAAGTCACAAAATAATCCCGCACCAGTTCAGAATTATGAATAATAAAGGGTTATTTATTTAAGGGAAACTTACAGACCACTGTCCTAGATAACCGTCCTCTGTGCAAACAGGAACAGAGTCTAGCAGGAGCCAGAAGCAAGAGAGCTTTGTATACTTTACAGCTGCATTTACAGTATAAGAGACCACGCCCAAGTGGGCTAGTATCTTAAATGCTATTGGCTGAAGAAGTGGAATGTGCTCCCACAGCAGAGAACCAGCTCCTATAAGAGGTTCTACAACTTCCTGGGCACCCATGTACAACACACACACACACACACACACACACACACACACACACACACACTGCATGTAATGACATCTCAACAAAAACCAAGTTATTAGTCACCAGAAATGCAGCACCATTGTTCTTTCCAACACCACCCCAGTCTGTGGTGTTATCCACAAAGCAGGAAGTAAATAGAACAAAGTAAAAGATTATTTGACTTGCCTCGGAGCTCAGACCTCAAATAAGCGCCAATCTGTCTTTATTTTCCTTTATGTAAAATGTTCATCTATTTACATTTGTGCTTTTCTCCAGTGTAGAAATGGGGACTTTGTTGAATAAGAAAAATGTCTTTTTAGTCTTTATCCCTAATAACTATTTTCCGGTGTTTATCTACTTCATTCACTGGTGACGGTTTTTAAAATATTTCTAAAGGCAGAAAAGATCACTTTGAAAAATAAATAAATTAAAATAAAAAATAGAATACTGCTAAAGGCAAACTAGAACAAGTATTAAGAGAATATTGTGTCTCACCAACATCTGCAAGTTGTGCTTGGAACGCTGGCAAGATCAAACCAAATCCACTGTAGGTGGGCTTGGTACATCTCTGGAAAGTGCTCAGTGGTTAGCACTAGGAAAAAATGCCTCAGTTGGGCATGTTGGTGCATTCCCATGGTCCTTTTTCCTGGGCTTAGGTGGGTAGGGGTGGGGTGAAACGGGTTCTCTTGAGACCAGTCTGAACAGCATAGTAAGGCACTATCTTCAAAGAAAGCCTCCTCCTCTGTGATTATTATGAGAAGTCCCTTAAACTCCATGATTGCTCATGTTTGTGTTGTGACGTTTTTTTGCTTCCAGAAACTTTCAGCTAAGCGAAGAAGAGCAGTGGGTTTACCAGGCTGTCTTAGATCAGTACCCAGGAAATCTCCTTGGCAGAAGGACTCTGTACTTGGACATGTTGCAAAGATACTTTCCGCACAAATCTAGGCACCTTTTGGTGAGTTCATCCCGATGATGAAGATGTATATCCTAACGCCTGTGAACTGCAGGGTTTAGTGGTCCCTAGTTAGTAAGACAAATTTATGCCTGTTAAATAGTTGTGGTGGCTTAAAAGAAAATAGCCTCCAAAGGGAGTGGCACTATTAGGAGGCATGGCCTTGTTGGAGGGAGGATGTCATTGAGGGAGCAGGCTTTGAGGTCTCTTTATCTCAAGCTTCCTTCAGTGTGACAGTCAGTCAACTTCCTGTTCCCTGCAAGATGTAGCATCCTCAGCCCCAGCACTGTGTCTGCCTGCACACGCATGCACACACACACACACACACACACACACACACTGCCATGCTCCCCTTCCCAATCATAATGGATTGATCCTCTGGTACTGTAAGTGAGCCACCCTCAGGAAATGCTTTCTTTATGCGTTGCCATGGTCATGGTGTCTCTTCACAGCAGAGAAAACCCTAACTGAGGAGCTAGTGCTCTGAGAAGTCTTTATTCCCCCACTTAGAAGATACTGTTACAGGTAGCAAGCATGTGTGAGTCCTGCTTTAAGTCCATAAAGTCTGGGGGAAGGCCAGGGCCAGTACTGTGCCCTCACCTGCCCGGAAACCTTCCCCAAGGTTTCCCAGCTGAAGAGCAGCCGTTTCACCCCTGGAGTTTACCCCATCCCTTACCTGCTCACTATGGAGATTCTGCCGTGTCTGGCTGTTGCCTGAAACTGGAATGCCTGCCTTCTTCCTGCAGAGCCTGTCCCACTTCTGCTCTAGGCCTGGGAGAACCAGCATTTACCCTGGGAAATGTGACTGGCCTCTATCACCACAGCTCTGCCTGCTTCCCACATGGTCTCAACCACAAACGCCACCTCAGGGACCAAAGACACAACTGAAAGTTACCTGAGAAGAAACCAGGAAATTAGTATTTCATTCTGTGGTGGGCATGGCTATGATATCAAGAATCTAAAAATTACCATGTCCTCAAGTAGTTCACTATAACTTCCTTGATAATGCACATGTGCAGATTTAACTTTTAAATGAGCTGGGCTGTGAAATGTCCCATGGGTCCCTTTTAAATTGTTTCAAATGAAGAAGCCAATCATACGCACACACGCGTGTTTGGAATGACTTCCTGTGAAAGTCCTTTAGTGCACGAGACAATGGATGAAGCGCCATCGCTGTCATTAATGTCTGCTGAGGAAACGGAAGAGCACACTGCCGGTGTGTCGGTCATCTCCCTTCCTTCTTACCCTTCTCCCTCCCACTCACCAACCCTGCGTAGTTAATATCTGTTTTTATTTATTTAATTTTTAGAGATGAAAAAAATCCCTTTTTTGTTTATTTTATTTTATGCATTCTTCGTGCCTTTCATATCATGCCCCTAGATCCCATTCATCCTCCCATCCCTTTGTATCTGCCCCCTGCCCTTGCAACTCCTCCCCCGCACCCCGCTACACACAATAAAATAAAAATAAAACTTAAGAGAAAAGAAAAACCTCATTGTGGAAGCTATAGTGTGACACAGTGAGTCACGCAGTAAACCCTTTTGTCCATATATCTTTACTTGCAAGTGTCCATTGCAAAGAGTCATTGGTCTGGTTCGAGGCCTCTGGTTTCTGCTACACCATCAATACTGGGCCCTCACTGGGACTCCTCTTGGATATCCTGGTGTTCTTTGTTGTGGAGATCCTGCAGCTTTGGATCTGCAGGACTGACCCCTTCAGGTGCTCCCACAGATCATAGATGGGGTAGATGTTGGGCTAGGTCAACTCATAGCCCTGGTTCCGGTCTAGGTGGTAGCTGAGTTTGCCAGCCCATCAACTTTCCTGTATCCTCAGCACCCGGGGTGAGCTCTGCAGGGCTGCCCTGGCTAGTTCACCCTATGCAGGGAGGAGCAAGGAGGTTCTTCTGCTTGCACAGCCTCCCAGCAGGCTCACCCACACCTACACCGCCAGGGTCAGTTCTGCTTCGCTGCCCAGGCGAGATGCAGGAGTCACTCTCCTGATTGCTGCAGCTGGTGAGGGGAGGGACAGCTCTCCCGCTCTCATGACCCAGGGGCCAGCTTTCCCAACTGCCACAGGTGGTGACGGGTAAGGGGGGCATTTTCCCTTGGCCCACACTGTTGTCCGGCAGATGAAGGGCAGGGCCAGATCTCCCACGCTCACGTCTTGGGGCTGGCTCACCTTGCTCTCTGCCAACAGGGTCAGCTCTACTGTGCTTCCCAGAGTGCTGCAGCTGTTGAGGGGCGGAGTCAGTTCACCTACTTGTCTCAGGTGCAAGGGGCGAGGGGAGGGGACATCTTTCCCTTACCCATGCCACTACACAGGCAGACAAGGGGAACCAGACCCCCCCCACACACTCTCCTGCCCTCAGAGCCAGCTGGCCTATTGTGCTGCCCAGGTAAGGTGTAGGACCTTTGTCCCAAGTGTTGCAGCCCGTGATGGGCAAGACCAACTCTGCGCAGTCCTATCCTTTTGACCTTCAGTATCATCAGAAACCAAGGACATCAACCCAGACTGGAGCTGCAGCAGGGCCACACACCTGGACATGGGCCTTTGCAGCAGCCTAGGCCTAGACATCACCACAGTCCCGAGTGGCAAGCAGGCCATCCACCTTAGTCCGTTCTTCACCTCCTTCACCTCTTCAGACCTGCCTCTCTCCTCAGGAAATGAACACCCCCCCCCGCCTCTCCCACACCCCACCATACATTTGCTCACCTAATAGTGCTGAACTGTGGCGGGGCAATTTTCTCCTCACACCCTGGGCAGACCGCCCCAGGCCAGGCTTGTGGGCCTCCTCCTTCCCTTGATGGTGCTGGGTCAGGTCCTCGTGTAGTAAATATTTAATTTTGGTCTTTAAGTAACTCATTATAGATCATTAAAAAGTTCTTAATTGATCAAATTAGAGGTTTCTTTTTATTCCCTATGAGTTCTGTTTGCCTCTGCAACTAGCCATCAAGCATAACTGTAGGTTTTTGTATTTTATTACTATTGATGTGATAAAGATTTTTACATTTACTTTCTACATTGGATTGATCACCACATATTTCTGCACGGTGTTTGCTTCCTTTCCTTGATGCTTGACAGATGTTGAGTGTATTTTTAGCTTTGTAGAACGAAGCTAAGAAGTTTACAGACTGTGTGCTGTATCTGGTTAAAGTCAGACCATGGCCTGCTCCATCACGATCCTAATTAATTCTGCCGGAATCATTGCTTTATGTGGGGCATATCTTACCTTGCTTTTCTTCCTAAACCCTTGCCACTTAGGGATCAAATAATTGATCCGATTCAGAGGTGTGGGACATACTAGGAAAGTGAAAGGTCCCTTCCAGCAGCGACTCTCATTTTCCGAATCCCCTGCAGCGATTTCAGACATGCCAGACTTCCCCTGTCTCTGCGCTTCCCCCAGCATTCTGTGCCTCCCAGGGAAGAAGTGCCTGCAGCCCCTGTGAGAAGCCATGACCCTCATGGGGGTGTGGGGAGGTTGGAAGGTGTCATCACCAGAACTACTTTTAGGCATCCTCACAGCTGATCACTTTGGGGACGAAAGGCAAAACTGTGACTTTCTAAGATTATTCTGGCACTAAGAAAGTGTTTTATCAAAGTACGCTGTTTAACGGAACCATAATGTAATCATTTAAAATACCAAAATTGATTTAAAGTGGAATATTTAAAATTGCATATGGGAGACAGATTGCTCTCCGTTGAAACATTGCCATTTAGAATTAAGAGTCAGTGGTATCATTAGTTGCCAGTGAGGCACAGTCTCCGAAGACTGGAGCTTGTGTCTTGTTCCTGGTTATGGTGAGGATGTTTGTCCCTATTTGTTCAAAATCCTTGATTATAATGAAGTTTATCTATTTCATAATGGTGACATAAAATCCAGGCCTGTTTCAGAATGCGAAGTAACCGCCGTCTTTTACCTTTGTAGGTAGAACATGAGAAATACTGTGACCAGTATCACTTTGCTGGAGAGCAGAGAAGAATCCTGATAGACAACTGGACTAAAAGCAGGAAAGACTTCCTACAGAAAGCTATGCTGACCCTCCTTGAGGCCTGTGCAGCCCATGAAATGGAGAGCATGTTGGCCAAGGACAGGAAACGACAGCAGGAGCTGTGTGCTGATCTGAAGGCCAAGGTAAGGCGTCGCAAGGGGTGCTTTGATACCAGGGTGGACACTAAGAATCTACCAATGCCAGATGGTGGTGGTGCACGTCATTAATCCCAGCAGTCAGGAGGCAGAGGCAGGCAGAGTCAAGGCCAGCCTGGACTACAGAGTGAGTTTGAGGATAGCCAGAGCTACACAGAGAAACCCTTTCTTCAAAACCAAAACCAAAACCAAAACAACAAACAAACAAAAAAGTCTACATCTGTTCAAATTCTACTTGAAGCTCACTCTCTGGAAAGCCCATCTTGATGAAAACTGTTGGTTTGAACTGTAAGATATTGCAATTCATTCAGGTAAAAAATGGCCAGCAATCAGCACGTCTATAAACCTAAAGTTACTGTAACAGAATGTCAATATTGGAATATTGATATCTAAAACATCTAAAATATCTAAAACCGGCCAGAGGTGCTGCCGGGTGTGACTAGATGGACCTGTCCGACACTGAGCCAGACCCCACTCACACAAAAGAGCTGAAATGACCACCAAGATTCACATGGAACATGTAGTGGCCATGTGTACCCTCAGCAAGGTGTGAGGGTGTAACTGGGGCTTTGTTCCTCCTCTGACCCGGTGAGGGGGCTGCAGTATGCTCGGCAAGCTTGTGGGGGAGGGATGGAGTGTGGGTGTCTGCTGTACACAGGCAGATGTGGAGATGCTGTCTCCATGTGAGAACTGAAGGCAGGGTTTGCCGCTCTGCTGGAGCAAGTGCACGTTTCTCTGCAGTCACAGGGGCCGCGGAACAGTTGTGTTCACGTGCAGCAAGATACAGCCATCTTGGTGACTGCTAAGTAATATAGGAGGGCACAACAAGAAATTTTATCCTCTTAATAGAAATGAAACCTAGCAAGCATTATGGTAGAGTTCTAATATATCTAAAAACAAATGCCTGTTTGAAAAAAATAGAGGAAACATGCTGGCTTAACATGTTTTAAAAAGTAGGGAGATTTCCTTTTCATGAGTTTGGAACCTAAGAAAGTAGAAGTTGCCTCTTCTAGGCTGATCTACCTCAGGCTACGGAGCTGGCATGTGTTTCTCACCCTTGAGACTCATAGGGAACATAGGGTCAGGGGCTGGGCAAGTCCTCACACCGCTAGACTGCCTCTGTCCACACTGTGAGCATTGCCATTCGCCTTTGATCTGTGCCATGAGCCATGCTGTGCTGCTCTGGGGTAACTACATGTGCAGCCAGGCTCTTAAGTGAGCTATGGGATGAAGTTTACGTATTCTACTCCATGGAAACGTTGAGTACGATATAGTGCATATAAAACGAACTTCTGTGCCTCGGAGGCTTGCTCACGCCTTACCACCTCTTCTGGCTTCATCTCTGTGGATGTGTTTCGTCTACTACAGGGGTTTGATGCACAGCAAACCAGTGAGGATACAGCCTTTATGCTCCTTATGCTCATCAAATTTTGTTTGAACCTTGTTTTATGCTGGAGTAATTTGTTCTTTTTAGTGTTGTGCAGTATTTCATTATATACACATACAGTTTATTTATATGGTTTTCTGAATTTTTGCTACTCTGAACATAATCAGACATGCCTTCCTGAACAGACATGCTTATTTCTGTTGCGTCTGGGGAAACAGAATGGGTAGATCACAAGGTTTGAATGGCAGTAGCTTGGGTGAACAATGCTTAAATAGTTCCCCAAAGAGGCCATACAGCTTTTCAGCCGACATCCTTCGCATCCTGTTTTCACTTGCCTCAGCCAGTCTCCAGCTCAGGGTGGTCACTGAGGGCCTACAGCTTCCACATGCATTTAAAATAAAGACCGAGAACCTTGATGCTCCCTGTCCAGCCGCTGAACCTTCCACTCGTCTTACCTGCTCCTCATTGTGTGTTCTTTACGTATTCTCCATACACGTTCTGTTCCTTCTTATTTTCTCCCAGTCCACTGCTTGTCTCTTTACTCTTTTGGTAGTGTCCTCGGATGAGCAAAACTGTTAGCGGTGTTTTGTCTCAGCAGTTCATTATCCCTGTTGCAGGTTCCTTTGTTCAGTCGTGTTAGTTCCTTCGCGACAGCTGTGGCTTTGTTTATTGTGTGATAGGGAGCTTTAGGCTTTCCCATGACTCTCTGGCCTCTCATTCTGCCCCTTCCCCTGTACTAGGTTGTCACTGGACACTAGTGCCTCCAGGGAAGAGGAGCTCTCCCTTCCTCTTCACCCAGAGTCCCTGGGCCTTGGAGTTCAGCCTCCCCAGTAACCCTGAGGACATTTTCCCCTATGACAAACTGCCTGGTGCCTTCAGTGGTCCTTGTGACAGAGATAACTTTCCTGCCATGCTCAGAAGAGGATCTTTTTCTTCTCTTTCCAGCTCCAGGGAGGTCTGTTCACCTGCTCTGTGTGCTTGCTGCCTTTCCCTATGTATCTGTAATATGCCCCCCTTTCAGTTCCTGCCTTGTATACCTGCACCACCATTAGAGACTCCCTTTCCTTGGAGACCTTGACCCCAATCTCTTTTTTCCAAGCACTCTGAGATGGGCACAGCAGAGTCAGAGAGTGGGCACAAATTCCCCTATGTCTGTCGGTTCTGCCAGCGCTAGCTAGGCTTTCATGCTCTGCTAAATCATCAAAATGTGAAAATCATTAAAATTTATCAGTTCATTACAGAGGCCTAGCTGCTGTCTTCCTGCACCTATGCACAGTGACCTCATCTTCTGCAGGCACTCTGCGGTAGGTGAGCCACCTCGCATGTCACCTGTGTTCTTAGAGGCCTCTGTCCTGATTCAGTTATGGCCCTGTGGTCTCTGCTGATGGGTTTTTGAAAAATTCTAACGTAGGTGAATCTGAATCAGCTTTTGAATTTTTTTGCTGTGCAGGTGGGAGTGACATTCTTTTCAACTTTTTATACCTAAATGGAAGCTGGAAGATCTTAGTGAAATCCTGCTCATCAATTTTTAAGTGCTCTAGTTAGAGTGTTGGCCAATTGTAAGAGGTCATTGTCAAGGGTATCCTGCCCAGGCGGGAGTTTTGTGCCTACCTGGGTCCCCAACAAAGATATATATAGCCCCAAAACTAAGGTAGAATGACAACAAGATGTGGCAACCTGATAGGCTAGTCAGATGAAAATGTGCAGGACCCAGTAGGGTCAGTCCAGCTAACAATCAAGGCGATGGCACTGCTAGGGCAGCATTAGCCACCAGCTGGGTTTAGTTATACCCTGTCAGTGACATCAGAGGACAGTGCTTGGCTCCCTTGTCAGGCCTTCCCTATCCCTTTGCTTTTCTGTGGGACCTGGAGGGCAAAGGTTCCAGGCAACGAAAAGAGAAGTGATTTAGGATCATAGAGGAAAGGACCCTGACCTACTGGACCTGGACTCTGATGTCCGGGAGTGTGTTTTATGACTTATAGCCCCAATTCTGCTGAATTTGGATTTGGGGGCTCTATTTGTCACAAACTGGGGTCTATAAGTCATAAAATGCTGCTTTGATTCTTTCCATACATCACACTGTCCAGCGTGTCCTCAGCCCACTGAGGTCCTCCTGCTCTCCACAGAGTCTTTCTGACAGTCTGCTCAATCCCAAGCTTCAGCTGACATGTGAGGTGGCGCTGCAGTGCCTGGCTGACAGCGAGGCAGCACAGGCATAGTCTCTCAGGAGAGATGTGACCACAAAAGGCTACCAGGGTTTGAGTGTGTCACCCAAGGTTTGTGTGCTGGGAGGTGGGCATGGTGGAAGGTAGTTAGGCCATGGGAACACTACCTGGGCAGGCAGTTAGGTCACAGGAACACTACCTGGGCAGGTAATGACTGGTGCTCTTCCTAGTGTCCATTCGCTCTTGTGAGAATGTGCTATTTTAAAGCAAGGTATGCGCCCTCTTGCATGCAGTCAGTTCTTTTTCTGCTTCTCTATCATGAGGTGAAGCCACCGGATATCCTCCTTAGAATACCAGCACCATGCTGTTTGGACCCTCTACCCATCAGAACTGCAAAACAAACCAAATTCTTTAGGAGTTATTTAACTTCAGATGTTCTGTAATAGCGACAGAAAACAGACGAGGGTGAACGAATGCACCCTCCAGCGCGTGAGTGGGATTAAAAAGGGGAGACATATGAACCCAAAGTTATGGTGAAGTAGATTTTTTTGTCCTACAGATAGAGTGTTGCCATCAGGATTTGCATTCCTAATGGGGGGCTGGGACTCAGTAAATAGCTGGGATGAAGATATATTATAAAAGGAAAGAGATAAATCTGTGTATTGTGCAGTAATTTACAATGTTCAATTATGCTTACAATTTTTGACATGGAAGAAAGAGTGAAATTTATTTCTTCGGCATCAGTTTATAGCTGAAAGCTGAGTCCTGAGAGATGAAGGGACTGCCTAGGGTTCATACTTGCTCATTCAGCTTGAAATTCAGCACTATCTATCTCGGCCCCACACAGGTTTGCATACAAAGAACACCACAGAATAATGGAAGGTATTTATTATCCTGTTGGCCCCAGGTGTGCTATGTATTAGACCCACAGAATGTGGGAAAAATATTACTTCATTGTATCATAAATTTGACCTTTCAAAAACTAATACACCAGCTATAATAAACATTAATTAAACATTTAACCATAATTTTGTTCTCAGGCTTAGAATTTAAAAGGTCTTTGGGGGAGTGAGTTAGATGATTTATGTCTTAAGAAAAGCACTAGAGAAATTTTGGAACGCTGAATGCCTGTTCTTTGTCTTTTCGGTGGTCTGTTAGTAATGGCTGCTATAGTAACGTAGAGCTGGTTAGGCCTCTCACTCTCAGGATGAGACAGGGTGAAGTGTGTGCTCACGTCTCCTACTCCCACCAACCCTGCAGCCCTTGCCCTGTGTCCAGCTCAGACCACCCTTTTGGTTCTACAGGCTATTCTTTCATCCCATCTTCACAGTTCACCCGAGGAGGCTTCCCTAAGATGTCTAGGTCTAGCCAGTGACTTCCTTTGCTTCTATGCCAAGTGACCATGTACTGTTGTGGAGAAGAAAGCAACCTCTAGATCCTCATGCCCTCTTTCTGCCCATCCCCTTTGTGACTATTATAATGGCCACCTGCACTTGCCTAACACTGTGCACCCAATGCCCGGACTCAGCGACAGACAACTGCCTGGTTACCAAGAAAATTATATCATTGGGAAATGAAATCACCCCTCTTCATTCCTTCACACCACATGTTTTATCTGCTGTTGGTGGTGCCAGCCTTCCTGGCCAGGCTTCCTGTGAATGTCCCCAACAATGCCATCTGCATGTTCGGGTTCAGTCCTCCCGAACACTTGCTACTTTTCTACCCGACACTGGAGCCTGCAGACTTTCTATTAATTGTGTTTTCATGTTCCTCGATCTTTTTAGTGTTCTCCTCAACTTATAGACCCTTTTCTCTGCAAGGTAAACTCTTGTCTCAAAGTTGTGCTCTGCACCTAGTAAGTGCACAGGTTCTCAAGAAGTCATTTAGGTATCTGTTAGTGGTAAACACTCACTGATACAGAACAGTTTAGACACCGCTGCTGATCCCACTGCCTTCGTCCAGCCCTTTTGTCCAGGGCTGAAGAGTGAGCCACCTCCAACCATCCAAGAGAGCACGTGACCCAGAGAGGGTGAGACCCTCTCCCTAAGCTTATAAATTGTCACATCCACAGACAAAACCACATCCTAGGATTTGTAATCTCCAAGAGTCATTGGTTAAAGGAATCAAAATTTCACAACAAAATCAACCTTCCTATAGCATTCTTCCTGGTTCTTAGACCTCTATAGTTTTCTGTGCAAGGTTATAGGTTGACCCCATGTGACCTAACCCGTTAGAGGTTTTCATCCCCATGCCGCTCCTCTCCATGTGTTCTGTCAATCACCCACCTCTCGCCATCTTTTCTCTCTTGACTTCTATTAAGGACGTCCCATTGCCACGTGCTAGGTCTCCTTGCCCACAGAGTTCTAGAACCCTGTTTTCCTCCGAGTTTCTTCCTTGGCTTCTTGTTTTCGTTTGTTGGCCACTCTTCTCTCAGATACTTTCCAAGCCCTGAATAACTGTCTCCTGCCTTTGCCTACTGACACACTGATTATATTAATTTTAGATGTCTTCAGATGCCTCAAACACAACATCAAAAAAGGAAATCTTGAGATTCCTGTGGTGAATGGTGCTTTTTTTTTCTTGAAACTTGGCTTCTTCTTCTCCCTCACCATTACATTCATCTGACAATATCAGATATTCGTTTTATTTAACCCTGTACCCTTGCCCTTCCATCCTTGGGCCTGGCTCAGTTTCTAAACTATGTGCTCTAACACTTCGTTTTACTTTCTACCACTTGCGAGTCTTTCCCTTACATAGGGGACAGAATTCTCTGTCTAAATTCAGTTCAGAGCCTGGAGTGATAACATGGACCTGTACCTTCCAGCAGTCCGAGGTGGTGGCAGGAGGGCTGGGAGGGCTGGCTCACCCTGGTCCTGGCTGCATGGCAAGACCTGTTCTCAACAACAACAAAATCATCACCATCATCATCATTGTCATCATCATCATCAACATCATCATCATCATCATCAACAACAACAACAACAAAGAAAATGTACGAGTAGAAATAGGGCAAGAGGAGGAGGAAAGTAAAAGGTTTTTGTTTTGTTTTGTTTCTTACAAAAACTATGTTGTTTCTTCCTTTATCTTTAACCTTTGCTAACTTCTCCATGGCATGCCATGGCTCACAATAATGGGCAAACTTCTTGGTGCGTTTCCAGGTCTTCAGTCAATCGGACGGGACTCCCTTCTTCGCTTCCTTTCTCATCACCCTCCACTCTGCACTTTGCAAGTGAGGACCAAGTCACTGGACTTCACCCTCTTGCTTCCTCTACTGCACTCAACACTGTTTTCTCTCCCAGCCCTGCACTGTTGCCTGCTGCTGCTGGCTTTGCTGGCGTGTTTCTCCAGTCTCCCTTTGCCTGGACTTCGAGACTTAGCTCAACTGTTCACTGCAGGAAGACTTCAATTGAGTCTATAATTAGACTTAACACATTCTTTGTTCTCTCTGGCCCCTGGTACCTAACTCTGGTTTGTCAGTAGTTGTGATGACAGCACGCTGAGAAATCCATGTCAGCAACACACTGGCAAGCAGCGTCCTGTTTTCTTCCTCTTGGTACTATATGAGCCTCCTCTCCCTCAATACATTTTCCAGTGTTTGGCCTCTGATAGATCTCCAGTAAATTCTGTTGAAGGGAAGTATATAAGCTGCAGTCATTTTTCTCCCTTCTCAATACCTCCTGGCACAGTGATGTTTCTATTACCTTCTTTCTGCTTTATTTATGAGGAAGCTTGCTGTAGAGGCAAGTATATCATGCACAAAGTCATTAGGAACCAAAGTGTAGGACTTAATTATCAACACTGTATATGCTAAGATGTTAGATGTAGTTTCAAAAATAAAACTTGGCTACCTATAAAGCTGGGGTATATGTCAGGCATGAATCAAATTACCTGGGTCTTGGTTCTCTTCCTCCTGTCTCATTTTGTGCCCCTGTTCCCATTTCTAGTTGGCTGTATGACTTGGATATGAAATCCTAATAGTGATGGAGATGAGATAGTGTGAGTTAAACAATGGAGTTTTGAATAAACAGCATCATTCATGAGCTCACTCCCCATGATAGGGGCCCCTCACTACATCAGTTCTCTCCATCACTTCCTCTTGCTTCAACCTCCTCTTTATTTTATTTTTAAAAGAAAACAAACTATCTTTTCTTTCATTATACATATGAATCCAAGTTCCCCCTCCCTATCATCCTCCCATTTCCTCCACTTACCCTCCCCACCCTGTAGCCTCTCCACAGAGAGGGTAAGGCACATTGCTTTGGGGAAGAGCCAAGGCCCTCCCTACTATATCTTGGCACTTTGGCCTCCTCTTGCTGGTGGAGCACAGCCTTGGAATTGGGTTCCACCAATCAGATATGAAATACTCAAATCCAGATAGAGTCTTTTCAGAGTGTAATTTCAGAGTGATGAATAACTTCTATGGGCTGGACTCTCATTCAAACTATAAAGTCAAGTTTGTATTTTTTGTAGGTATTTGACAACCAATGCTTAGTTGTAAAATAAGAAATATTCACTCTTAGTTTCTTTATGAAGTTATTTTCAATATGGAATGCAGAGGATTATCACATAAGTGGAGAAGACAGTGTTGATAGGAGAATGGGCTGCAAAGGGAGCTGGATTTAAAGTGCAGAGGGTTTTAGGGGTAAAGACCCCCCCAAAATGTATATAGAGACAATCCTTATACCTGTTTCCATTCTGTAGTCTCTGAATATATGGGGGGGGAATGCCAAAAGACCAACAAAGAATAGATGCTAAATAGCTGGGAACCAAATAGGAATCCCAGAGGTCAGAGAATACAGTGCTGGACAGGTTTGGAATTGAAATTCTAGCTCAGCGCAAGTAGGGGACCAGGAAGCAGAGACCTTTAGCCAGAACCAGGGCTAGGCTGCCATTTTCAAAGCCACCTCCCTTCATGACTTACTTTTCCCAGAAAGAACCCACCTTCTAAGAGTTTTCTAACCTCCTAAAGCAGGATCATTGATTGGGGACCAAGCTTGCAGAGACATTCACATTTAAACTGTAGCACAGTATGTGCAGGAGCAGATCCTGCAGACAAAAGACCCTACTTGAGATTACCTTTGCAATAGAAGTGGTTCCAGGCTTAAATGTCGCCACTCGCCTACTTGACCATATACAGGGAACGGATGTGTCCATCACATAGTAGACTTACTGCCCATGTATTTTATTTACTTTTATTTAAATTCCTGCTGTCATCTCAAGAAATCCTTGCTGAGTAATAGAAGATAAAGAAGTTACACCTTACATGTTAGTTATTCATACATAATATACCTCCTTGGTTAGAGCAGGGGGAAAAGACGATAACTGGAGAATTCAGATGTTCAGTGTACCACATGAGTTAAAGACTCAACAGGTTTTTTTTTTTTTGCCAGCTTCAGACATTTACTTATTGATGCCTTGGCACGATTGACTGTGCCATGCACCATCAGCATAATCGGTGTTAGCATGGTGTTCTTCCTTATAGGCCCTACAGTGGGGAGGCATTCGGAGAGAAGTTCCTGCGGGGAATATGTAGGTGTAGCATTGAGAAAGGCAAGGGAGCTCCTAGGAACCCTAGGATCAATGCCAGAAGGTCTTTCTTCGGCCACAGCAGCAGATAGCATTTCCTACGTGCGGCTGTTTTGTACTGTCAGTGGGTCTTGGCAGGTAGCTAATTAAAATTCTACAGGGTTTGAATACTTGCTGAACCTACATACTGTTTCCAAGTAAAATATTGCAAGTAGTCCAACTCTTAAAATGCCTTAGTTCTAAAGGCTGATTTGTCTGCCTTGCATCTAGTTTATAAAGTTTAAAAGAGGCTGTACCTTTTAATGTTCTTTATGATGAGAGCCTTATATCTCAATGGCAAGTCATAACAATATCTCACAAGATGTTTTGCAAATGAAGGTACTTGGTCTGGGATATAGATGTTTGTATCTTACTGTGACTGCATGCAATAAAAAAATAAGCCAGCTGTAATGTCGAGTTCTGGATAATTAAAGAGGGGAAGTCCCAACTGGGAGATGGAAAGTAAGGGTTTTAAAAATATCTGTGAAAAACATAGAGATGTGGCAACTTAAAGAGAATCAGAAATGTGTCTGATGGAACAGCATAGGAGATCTAGAAATAAATCCATACATTATAGCCTGGTTGGTTTTCAACCAAGATATAAAGTTAATTAATCCAAGGTGGGCAATTGTTGTGGACCACTGACTATCCACATTACACACAAATACCCTCAATTCATGCCTCATGCCCTTTACAAAACATGATCTAAGGATCATAGACCTACAAGTAAAGATAGCATAAGGGGAAGTTTTACAACCTTGAGTTGGAAAAAGATGCCTTAGATATGACACCAGATGTATTATCTCTAAAAGAAAAAAAGAGATTAATTAGATATCCTCAGAATGATCAAAAGACACAAACAAGGCAATTAAAGACAGATTAACAACAAAATATATTGTATATTTAATGTCTAATGAAAGAATCAGATACATTACTTATAAAGAAGTCTCAAATATTAATACAAGAAAATAATTCATTTTGCATGTATATGTATGAGTTCTGTTTGTATAGTGTGAATGCATGTTTGTATGTGTAGTGGTATACAAGTATGTATGCTCATGTGTTTGTAGGCATGTAGAGGTCTGAGGCCAATTTGGTGAATCTTCCTTAATTAGTCTCCATAAGATTCGCTGAGGCAGGTTCTCATTGAACCCAAGGCTCACTTAAATGGTGAGTCTGGCTAGCCAGCTTGCTTTGGCTGATACCCACCGTAATCCATAGGGTACTCAATAAATACCACCGTTAACTTGTACCAGGGAGGGATTTTGTTACACCCATGTATGTTCGCATCACTCACGTCTTTGATGTTCACAACTAAGCAAATTTCATCATGAAATCTGTTGATAGCATTAACTTAGCTGAACACTTGTGCATGAGACAGTTCCTGCCGTTTTCATAATGCCAGGGCTCTCTCTGTGTTATAACACACACACATGCGCACACACGCACACACATGTTTTCTGCCATTAGGCACTCAGAAGACAGATCTGCCTTTTTGCAGCTGCCCTTTCACTCTGGCGTCATCATACTGGGGAATCATCAGGTGCCGAGTGAAGGGATAATTGTGCAGAAAGAATCAAGTCCTGACTCTTTGCTTTTACCCTGGAGAGCATAGAAAAGCTTTCATCAAAAGTGTCTTGAAATAGTATTGATGGTTTGCAAACGTGCAGGCAAGGATTATCTTTTAATGTACTGTTTATTTTCATACACTTCCCTGGGCAACAGAAAAGAAAATAAGCCCATCATTTATTAGAGACAAATCTCTGTTTCTATTTCAGTGACAGTCAAGTATATCCCACCTAGTAGAGCTTCCAGAACTCTGGGCGGTGTCCTCTTGGTGTTGGCTATCAGGCTGGTTGGAGCCCAAATGATTCCAGTTAGAGTAGTTTCCTATGGACATCTCAAGAAAAAAAAAACCCATTTTGAAAATGCCTAAAAAAAAAAAAAGAAAAAAAAAGAAAATGCCTAAAAATAATCATTTGAGTCTTCCCTGTATATATGGTCTTGCAACTGTTTGGCTGTAGTGGCTTGATGCAAATTCTCCTTCTGTGAGTGAGAAAGGCAGACAGAATAGGAATAAAGTCAAACGACTACAGCAACAAAACCCCGAGAAAATGATCTGTCAGTGCCTGGGGCGTTTGTAATAAAGAGAATCAACTTTCTGGGCATGAAAGAAGCACACAAGACAGTTAAAATGATTCTTCTGGGCTCTTTGCCTAGTTCGTTACTTTGACAAGAATGGGATTTGTAAGAGGTATGTATTGAATGCCTGAGTATTTGAAAGCAGCTAAGTTGCTTATGACTAATAATCTACTTTCTGATTTTTACAAAATCATGTTTTTTTGACACGATGCAAGTCATTCATTTCCTCATTCAACAACAGGCCTTTGTACACCGCCCCCGCCCATGTGTCAGGCACTGTTATAGGGACAAGTCATTAAGAGATGAGTAGAACATCCTTAGGGACCTCAGCTTCCTGTAGAAGAGACAAGAGACGTAGAAACAGTCACCTTGGAGGGTGATAAATCCTGTGAGAGAGATTCTAGGAGAAAGGAAGGACTCTATAGGAGGAATGGGTTGTAGTGGTCAACACTGAGGAGGCCAGCAATTAAACAGCAGCCAAAGGATGACGTCAGCTCTTTGCAGGCATGGGAGGACATCCTAGATACTGAGAACTCATAGTCAATCTTTCATAAACAGATTGTCGGGGTACAAACCCAGTTCAATATTCCTTCTTAATTTATCGGTCAGAGAGTAAGGAGAGACAAGCTAAAGAGGTGCTAGATCGCCGGGTGGTGGTGGCGCATACCTTTAATCCCAGCACTCGGGAGGCAGAGGCAGGCAGATCTTTGTGAGTTCGAGACCAGCCTGGTCTACAAGAGCTAGTTCCAGTGCAGGCTCCAAAGCCACAGAGAAACCCTGTCTCGAAAAAAAACAAAACAAAAAACAAACAAGCAAACAAAAAAAAGAGGTGCTAGATCTTGCAGAGTCTTGTGAACAACATCAAGGAGATAACATTTTGCTATATGTGTGTGATGGGAGCCATTCGGTTTTGGCAGAGAGGGACATGCTTTATGATAGCCGATAACTGGGGTTGGTGAGAGAAAGGATGAATTTGATGAAATGGGGTTTAAGGACAGCTGAGCCTCCATTGGTACAGTCTAAGTGAGGATGATGGACATTTGAACTACAGTGATGACAATAGAGAGGAAGGGGCAGAGGGCATTTAGGAAATGAAATGTACAGGACTGTGGGAGAAAGGAGAAAGAGACAGAGGGGCCATGCTTCTGTTGTCGTTACTGCGTGGATGGAAAGGGTGGGAGGATGGGTGTACTTGTTCATTCAGGGAAGACTTAGTGAGTGCTGGTCTCATGCTAACACTCGACGAAGTACATGGGAAAGAATCCCAAATTCCAAACCTTGTGGATCTTACCTTCTGGAAGTCTGAGTGACATACAATATCTATGCCTAAGAGAGGTGCATGCTAAGCGCAAGAGGGAGAAAGGCTAAGCAAAGAAAAGCACACAAGAGCTGGAAGGGGAAGTAATTCACAGACTGGGAAACCTCTTTGAAAAGGTGACAACAGGAGAATCTTGGAGAAAGGTAAGAAGGAAACACTTAGGGGAAATGCTGTCCACACAGAAGGAGCTGCAAATGCAAAGGTCTCGCCTGTTGTGTTTAGGAAGTGTGTAGGTTCCTTATGGTTGGTGCTTTTATGAAAGCATTTCTTGCCTTTCAGTCTGAGAGCCCATGTTCCTTTTGATCTAGAAGTTTTGCTGCTTTGCCTTTGATACTTAGGCCTATGATCTACTTGGGATGCTTTCTTCGTTCAATGAAATAAAGGCCTGATTCTACTGTTTCTCACAAGGATGGCCAGTTGTCCTAGCAGCTTATTCTGTACTTTCCCACTGCCCTGCAGTTCCATCTGCACCAAACGGGAACTGACTATAAATGTGTGGATCTATTTCCAGACCCTCCGTTCTGTTTCATTTGTCTGTCTGCGATCATGGGCCAGTGCTATCCTGTCTTAATTCACATCGCTTTATAATTAGCCTTGAATTATTGTAGAGCAAATCATCCTGCCTGGCTAGTCTCTCTCACTAATTCCTACAATCTTTGCATTATAGCCTATCAGTTATTTTTTACTTTATTTTTATTTTGAAGTGTTTTATTATTGGAGGATTTCACACATGTATTTTGATTATATCACTTCTTCTCTCCAGTCCTTTTTGATCTATTCTCATCCCCCAACCCAGTTTTGTGTCTTCATTTTTTTTGTAAACCCGATCAAGTCCAATTTGTGCTGATCGTTACCTCTTGGACATGTGATTCTTTACTGGAACAGGGTTGGCCTGCCAGGGGCCACACCTTCAAGAAAACCGACTCTCTCCTTTGCAGCAGCTATTAATCATCAATACAGCCTCAGCTAGGGATGGAGTTTCATGCTCACCTCCACCCTCCATGTTGGAATTTTTTCTGCCTTGAGCGTGAGCAGGCCTTGTGTATGCTGTCACAGCTGCAGAGTTCATATGTGTAACTTTGCTCTGCTGTGTCCAGAAGATATAAGTCCCCTGGTGGCCACCCACCACCTCTGACTATTACAGTCTTTCCATTCCTCTTCCATGATAATTCCTGACCCTTGGCAGAAAGGTGCATGTTAACCCATTTGGGGCTGAGCATTCCACAATCTCCTATGTCCTGTACCTTGACTAGCTGCAGGCCTCTGTGTTAATCACCATCTACAGAAAAAGAAAGCTTCTCTGATGAGGGTTGAGAGAGGAACCAATCTATGGATATAATAAGTCATTTATAATATAGCATTCATTTATCAGAATAATAGTAGTGTGTTCTCACCTATGGCCCATGGCATGTGTAGCCACAGGTTGTTTGTCCCAATACGATGCCAGGTGTGGGTTTCATCTTACAGAGCAGGACTTAAATTCAATCAGAAAGTGGTTCCTTTAACATTTGTACAGGCTATCAGTTCTGTTTTGTTTGTTTGTTGCTTTTGTGTTTTTTGAGACAGGGTTCCATTGTGTAACAGCCCTGGCTATCCTGGAACTCACTTAAATCAGGTTGGCTTTGAACTCACAGAGATCCACCATCCACCTGTCTTTGCCACTCAAGTGCTAGGATTAAAGGCATGCATCACCATGCCTGGCTCAGACTATCCTTTCTTTAGTCACCTGTTTCTAACCTGCTTTTGAACTTACCTGCTTTATTCTTTTTAAAAATTTTAAGTATTTCTATTATTATATATTAACTGTACATGAAAAGGGTTTCCTTATAACATATGTATATATAAATGTATTTTTGTATACGTGTGTATATGATGTGTGTGAGGGTGCACCTGTGCCTGCTGCGAGTTCGAGAACAACCTCAGCTGTCAAACCTTATTCCCACTTTTGTGTGGGTACCAGGGATCTGGACACAGGCATTCCAGCAAGTGCTTTTACTCACTGGGTTATGTCTCTGGCCTGTATAATAATCTTGACCATATTCACTCCCATTGCCCTCTGTTTGTCCCTTCCAGTCTCACTAATTCTCTTCTCCCTCACTGATGCCCCTTATGCTCTCCCTGTCTTTGTTAGGGTTTCTATTACTGCAAAGAGACACCACGACCATAGCAACTATTACAAAGGAAAGCATTTAACTGTGTAGCCCACAGTTCAGAGGTTTAGTCCGTCATCATCATAGTAGGACACAGTGGCAGGCAGTCAAACACAGTGCTGAAGAAGGGGCTGAGAGTCCTACATCTTGAACACCAGGCAATAGGAAGTAGTCTGAGACACTGGGCATCGCTTGAACGTATATGAGATCTCAAAGTCTGGTTCCATAGTGACACATTTCCTTCGACAAGGCCACATGTACTCCAACAAGGCCACACTTCCCAATAATGCCACTCCTTATGAGATTGTGGGGGCCAACAGCATTTAAACTACTAAGCCTCCTCCTCTCTCAGTTTATCCCAGTGATTTAAATTTGGATTGCTCATATGAACATGGATGAAGGGTTATTTCTAAGAGGCAGGACAATTTACCAGTGGCTATACCACTGAGAAAATGCTTCCCCTCTCTCAGCAACCATTAACTGCCCTTAGTTCCTCAGAGAGAGGTGGTGCTTCATGAGTGCTCTCCCAGACTGTCATTAACTGCCTGCAAAGCTTCATGGAGGAGAGAGTTCTTATCAGTCCCCTCTCCCCTATCCGTGATAAAATGTTGAAGGCCCTGTAAAGCAATCACATCTGTTGTGAGTTCATCGATAGAACAACCACGTCATGTCAGAAAGTGTTAAATAACATGTATCCCTTCCTCTGGCTCTTACCTTTTTCTGCCTCCTTTTTTTGTGGTGTTCCCTTGCCTTCATCTTAGGACAAGTGCTATAGGTACCCCTTAATGGCTGAACACTCAGCAAACACTTCTTCTCAGCACTTGGACTAGTTGTGAGTCTCTGCAGTAGCTGCCATTCTGATCAAAACTGACATCGATACTAACCAATAGCCATAAATACAAGCATTTAGAAGGCAGTTTAATGGGCATACTATGCCCATTTTACAAAGAATAGTAGTTGCTTGCCTTCTAGAATCTGGGACTTTTCCTGCCATGGCTTTTGACCAGGTTTATAGTATCAGGCATGAGTCACCTCCTATGGAACAGGTCTAAAACTTTATTAGAAAGAAACTGCTTATCTATTGTGTTGGTTTGAATGAGAGTACCTTCCCTAGGCTCATATATTTGAATGTTTGGTTTCCAGTTGGTGGACTGTTTAGGGAAATTTAGGAAGTGTGGTCTTGCTGGAGGAAGTGTGTCCCTGGAGGTAGGCTTTGCGGTTCTAAATATCTATGCCAAGCCCAGGCTT
>JAQHUG010000108.1:2966549-2978130 GCA_028555095.1 Dicrostonyx torquatus
CTGTAAGCTATCCCCAATTAAATGCTTTTCTTTGTAAGAGTTGCCGTTGGTCCTGTTATCTTTTTATAGCAATAGAAATCCTAATTTAGGCAGTCTCTTCACAGCAATACAACAGCTCTTAACAACCATGCCACTATTGTACCAGTGGCTACAGCTTCCACTACAGGTCAGTGGTGTCCACAGCTCAGTAAGCCCAGTGACCCCAGCAGTTACAGAACAGCACCTTTTTGTATTACGAAAGCTAGCCAGCAGGGAAGGGGTTTCCAAGTTAATAAATTAACTTAATTTATCTATGTCCTCCAACCAAAGTACATGATATCTTCAACAATAAGGCCTTATCTTCTAGTTCTGATGGACCACCAAGAGCAGTGGCAATATCCTATATTGTTTTGCTGCCTTAAGAGGCCTTCCCTGGCTAATAACTCATAGGAGTTAGCTCACCACTGGCAATGAGATTTTCATTTAATAACCCATGTCTGCTGAGAGCAGCTTTATCTATTCACACAGAGTACCTTGTTTAAAGCTCTTGAAACTTGTTATTAGCGTGTATTCACTGAACGAAGTGATGAGTTTCATAATGGCATTTTCATACTCCATGTGTGCCTTTTCTCCCACAATTTTGAATTCCTTCCTTATAATTTCAAATTCAACTTGTATCTCTATGATCATAGTATATATTTTTGTTTTATAGCCTGTTTCTGGCAATTTCCACAGATAACTTATTGTCCTTGCTGATTCTGTCTTATAGTGTGCATTTCTATGCATTCCATGCTCTGACTACTTTGATAGTTATTAAATTAAATGCTCCTGGAAATGATCTGATACCAGATGATGGCATCCTCTTCCCGGGAACATGTTTCTTCTTTCATATGCATGAAAGCATTAAGAGCCCAGGCCCAAATCTTTAGAATAACTTTTTTCTCTCTCAAGGCGGGGTCTCATGGTGTTGCCCAGACTTGACTTTATGTGTCTAAGATTTCTGAATCACTGAAATTATTCAAGGTCCCAGCCCAGATGTCGTTTTTCTCAGATGGCTACCCTTTTTTGAACCTGGGCTCCACACCTTGATCTAGGCTTGCTGATCTACAGCTGCTTCTAACAAAAGTCCTTCTGTGGTAGAAACCAGGTTCTACTGGACCAGCTATTGAGAACTTGGTTCTACCCGATCTTCCTGAGGGATGCTCCCGCTCCTCCTGTCAGTGGGTGGCTCTACCCGTGCTCGCTCAGCTTATGACAAAAGCTAGAGCTTTGAGAAGCCATCAAACCCTAATTCCGTTTATCACATATAACTAATACCTTGTCGGCAGCTGGTATTGTTAATTTAAAAAAATCTGACTGCTTATTTTTTTTTTTAGCCATTCAGAAGAACGTTCACCAGTCATTATTGATTCCATTTTCAAATAGATTGAGTTATATTTTAAGAAAGAAAATCACTGCTACCTGCAGACTGTCTATGAATTGAGTCAGGAGGGATGCATGTCTTAGTGATTGAGACTAGAACTATCTGAGCAGTGGCCAGACCATTGATTCTAGTTAAGATTAACTTGGCTCCAGTTACCTGTAAGTTTGTTCACATTGAACAAGTTACCCAACCCTCTAAGCCTTGGTTGCTTTTGAATAAAATAGAGAATAAACAAAGCCTCATCCCATTGTGCTGTATTAAATGAGGCCATGTGTGTTAACCACATGGTAACATCCTTGGCATTTAGCAAACACCTCGTAGCATTTAGTCTTTATTTTTTCTATCTGAAAATCATTGGGGAAAATGTCAGTAGTAGGCAGCGGGTGAAGAATTGGCAGGTTACCGTGACCAAAATGAAGTTCAATCTCTTTGTGACTTCTGATCAAAGCAAGAACTGCAAATGGCATTTCTTTTTCTCCTCCTCCTCTTCCTCCTTCTCCTTTTTAAGCTTATTGTTATTTTTATATGCTTTGGTATTTTGCCTGCATGCACATCTGTGTGAGGGTGTTGGGTCCCCTGGAACAGAGTTACAGACAGTTGTGAGCCACCATGTGGGTGTTGTGAATGTGGGTGCTGGGAATTGAACCCGGATCCTCTGGAAGAGTAGTCAGTGCTCTTAACACTGATCCATCTCTCTTTATTTTGTTTATTTATTTGTTTTGGCTTTAAGACAGAGTTTCTTTGTGTAGCCTTGGTGTCTTTGAACTTGCTCTGTAGACCAGGCTGTCTTCGAACTCCCAGAGATCCACCTGCCTCTGCTTCCTGAATGCTGGGATTAAAGGCGTGCACCACCACTACCCAGCTGTAAATAGCATTTCAATGCACCTTCTTACATTTGGAGGAAGATCATGTTTCCTCCTCTTTCCAAAGAGCCAAGACAGAGGTTTGGTTAAGTAACCAGTTAGAAGTATAATGCTTCATCCATTTGAAAGGATGATGGTATTTAGGGTGGCCGAGGACACTATAAAGGCAAAAAGATTTGAAAAGTAGTTCTGGAGTGCAGGAAGACATATATCCTCTCCATTGAATGGGTGCAGGAAGAAAAGTCTAATGGTACAACTGTCCATGTGGGCATTCACCCCAGCAAGATGGACCAGGAAAGAAAAAAGAGTCCTGGAGAGGACAGTCAAGTCTTGGTAAGTAGGAAAGAAGGGAAAATAGGAGAAAGAAACAATTGAGAAGAATGCTGGAGTGGAGAAATCTCAATCTGTCATGCACAGTTTTCACTGAAGACCACTTAGGTTTTTGAAAAAAATATCAGTAGTGTGTTTAGTGCAATTATTATTCTTCCTTATTATGGTAAAACATTAGCCTAACTTGTCCCCAAATTGTTAAAAGGACTTTTATGAAATGGCCAAGGCTGCTGCCATTCAGGTGTGCTCAGCCCAGCTCCCACATGCCTATGGACTCACCTGAGCTGTGCTGTGTATTCACCTGTCTCGAGGAACTATGTGCAGCGACCCTGGAAATATTCTTCAATGGTGGCATATTTAATACATTTTCAATATTGATTTGCAAGTCCTAATTGGTTTTAAAGCTATAACTAGTCTTAATAATTTTGTTTCATAAGAGAATCTCTTGAATAATGGTTTCTGCCATGGTTTTAACTGTCTGTGTTGATCTGAATAGATCGCAATATCCCAAGGCCTCTACTTCTTCATTTGTCAAAGAAGAGAGTTGGACTAAATTATCTCTGTCTCATAAGTTCTGTGATTTGCTTGTAAAATGCAATTTTAGTATCTCTCTAGTAGATTTGCATGTGTGACTGAGTTTCTGGTGTTAGCTGGGCAGTTTCAATTTTATTTATAGATTGGTAGCTAGCATGAAGCATGATACTTTTTCCCATCTGCCATATTAACAAGGCATACATATTCTCTAACAAATGTGACCTTTAAATAACGGTGCTCAGTATGACCTTACTGACACTGTCCCTACCTGTCCCAGAGCCATGGTTATCTGTGTATAAATGACCACATTAGATGCCTTCTTAGTTCCCAGCATTTCAGATGCCTGAAAGGAAAGCTATCATTAGTGATAGTGGAAATGCCCCTGTGGATATGTGAATGGAGTCTCAACTTGCCTAACATAACTTGTGTACCCAACGCTAAAGTCACCCACCAGCGAAATGAAGCAGCTTTAAATGCAAACCCAGTAAGCTCGTGTTGCCTCCTCCCAACCCGGTCAGCTTCTTAAGAAGCTTCAAGGCAAATAATCACTTTGCAAATACATACCAGCATTTTAAGACAGTTGTTTAAATAAATTAGTTTTAATTTGGGGAGAAGAGAAAAAGAACGAGAGAGTGAGAGCAAGCAAGGGAAGCTCATGACAGTTCTTGTCTTTTCGAGTGGGTAGAGGCCCAAGGCCAGGGACTCCTTGGTTCCCAGCAGGTGCTGCTGCAGGTGCACACAGGGATGCTGTCCAGAACTTCCACTGCGAGGAAGCCCTCATTACAATGCATAGTATTTGAGAGTCACCATGACGGCTTATATTTTTCTGAGGTAATAAAAGTTTCTCTGGGAATTTTTTTTTTCAATTTAAAATTTCCCTATCAAGAACCTCTTTACAAATATATTGAGTAAATATAACCGACCGCAACCCTGACTTCCAGCTGTCATCAGAGATCTCCATAGAATATACTTTGATTACAAAATGAGATTGACAGGGACCGGAGAATAAAGAGAATTCTAACAAGCCACCGAACTGTTAAGTCCCTTTGTTCTCCCAAATGTCCTAGTGTGCAGCCACAGAAAAGCGTTACTAACAAAGCCTTCTTTTTACTATTTTTGAGAAAGGAAAAACCCAGTTGCTTCCTAGAAGCACGTGGCATGGTATCCACTTGTGTGCACAGGTATTCTGGATGCAAACCTATTATCAATCACATCTCAACAATGCCACAATCACAGTTATGTTAACTTCCTTGACTTTGAAAAAAAGTACGGTAACATTATATTTCTCTGCCATTGATGCTGTTGTCTGAGAGGGGACCAATTATTATCTGTGAGAAACAGAAAGGTCATTGAGTGACAGAAAACTGACCAGTCAGAAATGCTGGTGCTCACTGGCATTTTTCTTAGGACTGGAAGTCATTTTTGCAGATTCTAGACAGTGACATTCTTGTGTGTGCAGGATTGCTTATGGGGAGGTGGGAATGAAAGAAACTGCTGCCCAGAGAAAACGAGCAAAAGTGTTTATTCCTCTCCTCTTTTTTTCCCCTTTAGCACCTGCCACGGTAAAATGAGCTGGCCTTGCTCATTCTCAGCTGCACTTAGATTTGCAGCTAGCCTTTCTGCTAACCTTTGTAGGCTATGTAAATCCATTCGGTTCTGCCCTCATCCTTTCTTGGACCCCTCTCACTGTGGCTTTTTTGGACCTTCCACGACCCACTCCTTTTCTAGTCTACCTTCACTTGTCTAACTCACTTGAACTACAGTTACATTCTCCCACGGTGGTTCCCCCAACACCAGCCCTGTGATCCAGTATCCATATTCAAACAGCTCCCAGAATAAGCAACCTGAGACCACCCCTCTGACCTTTTTGCTTCCCTGCCCCAAGAGTTTGCTTCCTGTCAATTCTTTCAGAATCTGTGTCCCTGATTTGTAACAAATACTCCATAAAACTTTATCTACAGCCTCGAAATAAAAACTACAGAAAACATATATAACCTATACATGTAATTTCAATAATAATGTCATGTAAAAAGAAATAAAACTATGACACCAAGTATAGGATAATACATATTTGTGCAGGTGTTTGAATGTGACACCATGAGAAAACATGCTTGCACCTACGTGTGGAGTGACAGTGGCTGTGATGGCTACAGGTATAGAAGGATTAGGAGCCTGTGTTCACAATTCAAACCACTGAGGAGTATCACTGTTAGTGACATAATTTTGTAAAATGGAAAATACTAGGGACGTGATCTGTAACACTAAACTTTAATGTAAACATTAATCACTTGGAAATGTCTTTAAAGTGCAGATTCTAGGGTGGAACTTGAAAGTGTGCACTCCCTTCAAGCTCATAGGTGGTGCGTAGGTCCATATACTGTGTCGAATCATCAGGTCCTAAACTAGAGAGGCATTATTTGCATCCAGAGACAATGGGATCTACTGAAAAACAGTAAAATCTTGAAGTTCATGTAATACTTGTGACCTGGAGTAATTGAAGTAACTTCTCTCCCGGAACATTGCCAAGGATGTGGCTGCCTTAGTGGCCCTGGGAGCCCAGAACAGGGGCCAGGAAACTGCCAGGAAGACCCAGAATCTTCTCTGAAGAGCTGGTGGTGAGGTTTGAATCCTCTTCAAGGGATTGATAAGAGAGTACAATGGTCTCCAGAAGATGCAAGCCAGCAGGGTCCATCCTGCCAAACCTAAACAGAGCCTACAACCCTGTGCTGCTCACCTCCCAAGGCATCCGGGTGCCTCAGATGGTAGAGAGGTAACGCTAGAGGAACAACACAGTGACTCTGTCTTTCAGTCAAGAAGTTGAGTATGTATGTGTTTGTAAGGACCCCAGACCCGGGGTGGCTCAGAAACCAGGAGGGAAGTCAGTACAGGGCTGTCTAGCTGTTCTAGGTGTGATGGCTTCGTAAGGGAAGGACACGGCGGTCAGAGAGTTCTATGGAGAGCTGCTTCAGGCATAGCTGATGTGAGCAGAGATGACAGGCACTCCCAGGTCTGCAGAGAGGGGCGGGGGGTAAAGGCCTATTGGACATGTATTTGTTACTACATCCTCCATGAAGCCCCAGAAAGACTTTGACAACCCTCTATGGTGAAAGTGAGTGCCTGTGGCAGAGAATGCATTGGTACAAGATGCTAATGCGACTTCATGTGTAGTCATGGCCTGAAGAAGCCCGAGACAATGGGTGTGAACTGGCACCTACCATAAAACACCTCCTCCACGGCTGTCCCCTAGCTATGGCACCTGTCTTCACCATAAAGACCACATCTCACTCTCCCTCACCTTTATCTCATCAGCATCTATAGCAGGTCCGTATGACTCTTATGAGAAATTTCTTCCTGATCTTTGCCAGGCACACACCTACAACCAGGCTTTGTGGTACAGAAAGCAATTCTTACTTGACCTGTTTTTATAGTAGGTTATTTGCTTCTCACATTTTCCACCCCCTTCTGAGGTCATAATGTCACATTAGAATAGAAAAATGAATTCACCTTTTAGGCCACTAAGGCTCTGAATCTTTGTTTTAATTGGCAAACAATTAGTGCATACACTTATGGGGTATGATGGGCTGGTGTGGTGTATTTGGACATTGTAGGGCGATTAAATTAAGCTAATAAACACAACTGTTAATTCAGCTACTTACTACAAGTCTTTAGCTTTTCAAGGTGCCTTTTAAGGCTAAAGAGATAGATACATTATGAATTTCGTTGTTTCATGCCGTCCCATTGAGTGGGGGAAACATGAGTGTGGACACAGTTGATTCTAGGCCAGTTCTCCTTGAACGTCTACTGAATGTTCTAGAAATGATGTAACTCCCACATCAGGCTTTCTATCACTGCTGTGGCCTCTGCACTAAGCCTCTGTATATTGACCCTGTGTCTGCAGCAGGGGTCTGCTGTCTCTGTTTGGAGTTCTGGGTCCACTCCACCTTCCCAGAAAGACTGGCCCCTGTGATAGACAGCTAAGCTTACAGAGTTCCCTAGCAACACAAAGAAAAGAATCAGCAAAGCATTGGCAGTCATCGTGTACTTTTTCTTGCTTCCATTCAGATCCTTTATTCTGTTTCTCCAAGAACCGTCCTTGACCTTCCATGAACCAGCAATGCAGAGAGGGAAGTCTGTCCCTCTGTCAAGGACACCAGCTTGCACACAGCATCAGGACTTTCTCTGCCTGTCGCTGAGATTGTCTCAAGATGATTATCCTATCTGAAATTAACTTAGAGCCTTTTGACTTTTCTCCAGAAGTTCCTGCTATCAGTAGGAAACCATCTTTGCATCCTGTCTTTAAACCTGCCCAGTTCCTTTCATCTCATCCCAGTGATGACATGTAATTGGCCCTGATGTTAGCCAGCCAAGCAGCATGCTTGTGCTTTCACTGGAGGAGGAAGAGGAGGACAAAGAAAGATCGGTAAGTGTGACTCTAGGTCCTGGAAAGAGGCACAGAGGAGGCAAGATGCCTAAGATTTCTACGCTGAAGGGGCAAGGGAAATGAAGAGACCAGGGAGGGATTTACTTTTGTGACAAAATAAGCACATCTGGTTTTAAAAGTTATTACTTAAATGATAGATCGACCCCTAAATAAAAATATGAAACATTTTCCTCTCATTGGATTTCAGTATAATAAAAATGGATATATTTCCAGCTACTCAGATAATGGTGAATTATTATCTGAGAGATTTAGAGACTACAAATAAAATTCTCAGTGTAGCTAAAAATTGGCTTCATTAATCCCATTAGGTAGTGAAAGTGAAGGCGATATTGATTAAATTGAAACAATGAGTGGGCCTATTTCATGCAGGCAGTGGTGCTTAATCATTCTAAACATCAAGGATATATTTGTATAATTTTCTCTTCTGTATTTTCTTGACCTCACATTCGGCCCAGATTGCTCCTTTGGCTCAGGAGTGTTTTGCCAGCTCTTACCAGTGATGGCTCTTAGCTGTCCTCTGATAGGGTGCACATAGGTGACCTCCGTCTACTCATCAGTTTCCAGAATAGGAAAAATGCCCCCGCCTCCCAAAGTGCCTGTGCATATGTAGCAAAAGATAATATGTGCCCGAGAGTTGAGTTGAAAACTTGGGAAATGCATCATCTCGAATAGGTCCGCTGTTTCGTCAGGGTTCCTTAGAGGAGCAGAACTTATAGACTAAATCTCTCTTTCTCTCATATAGACATATGCATATATATGCATGTATATGGGATTTATTAGAATGACTTACAGGCTGTAGTCCAGCTAATCCACTAATGGCTGTCTATCAAGGGAAGGTCCAAGAATCCAGAAGCCGTTCAGTCTATAAGGCTACACACTCAGCCGGTCTTCAGTATAAGCCAGAGTGTTGAAGAAGTGGGCTCTACTGCCGGTGAAGGAATGGACTTGCCAGCGAGAATGAGAGCAAATAAAGAGAGAGCTTCCATCTTTTATGTCTTTTATAGAGTCTGCCAGTAGGGGGTGTGGCCCAGATGAAAGGCAGATCTTCCCATCTCAAAAGATCTGAATTACAAGAGGGGCTTCCCACTTCAAATGATTTCATCAAGAAAAAAAAAAATCCCTCACAGGTATTCCTGGTCACTTGGATTGTAGTTAATTCCAGATGCAGTCAGGTTAACAACCAAGAACTGCCGACACACCCACGTTCTTGTTCTTGCTAACAAAAGCTGCACCATGTGGCTCGCCAGAAATGGGCTCTGCTGGCAAAGTGGCAACAACCCAAACTCTTTACTGCAGATCACTCTGTATGAGTGGCTTCTGCACCATCTGGTCACAGCTTCAGTGACTGGAGTGACCAGGATCCTGGGAATAGGCTTGCTGTTTGCCAACCCCCTCCCCGCAGAGTGACAAGGTCACTGTTGTTCAGATCCTCTCACCAGGCCTGCTGTGAATCCTTGAGGAGAACAGTACTTCCTCCCGTTAGAGCTGACTGCTAGGCAAAGCCACCTCGGTCTTGTACAAGTTCCACGAGACTGCGTTACAAAGTGTGTAAGCGAAATAAGGCAGTGCGGACACACAAATCACTTTCCTCTGCACTAACTTTTAAGCAAGTTGATCTTACTGCTTTTGGTGAATCCAAAATATCTTAGTCACATGTCTTTTTGTGGTTCCAACAGAAGAGACAATGTTACCATATATATATTTTTTTAAATCCCACAATTTAGTTTCACTCAAGATATGGCTAAAAATAATAGTCGTCAAGGGAGGAGGCAATGCGTCCTTTTGTCCCTTATAGAATTAGCATAGACCCTATGCTCTGGAAGTCACTTTCCCTTAAAACTAAAGTGCTTCCAAAGACGACTCCTGGGTATTTCCTAAAACATAGTCCAGTTAAGGGCTCGCATGCAGCAATTTGAATTTGGCAAATGCTCTCAAGGAAGGAAAACAG
Source organism: Dicrostonyx torquatus (assembly GCA_028555095.1). Lineage (NCBI taxonomy): Eukaryota > Metazoa > Chordata > Mammalia > Rodentia > Cricetidae > Dicrostonyx > Dicrostonyx torquatus. The sequence continues at coordinate 2,976,068 of JAQHUG010000108.1, forward strand.
GGCTTTGAAAGAGTCAAACAAAGGAGAAAAGGCCATTTCTTAGATGTGTTATCTGCTGGTCTGCTTTGGGAGCAACACTGAGCCTGCTGCAAGGAGCCCCAGACAGCAGGCTCCAAAGCTGTTCTTCCAAAGAACAAATGAGAAGTGGGGTATGGACCAGCTCCCATCCAACATCAGTCACGGGTTGTGCCCCTCCCCGCTATTACTAAAGGTATACATCTTTTAGAATGCACAGGCTCAGGCAAATATTTCCCCTGGGGGTAAGGGGACAGGAAACCCAGGAGCAGGTGAAAGGGTAGGGTGCCAGTGAGGTGAGAATGAGCTGCTGCTGGGGCATTGCCTGTGAGCAGTTGGTTACCATGACACCTGCAGCCAGAATTTTGGTCAAGGCCAAGAGGTGGACGGAAAGATGTTCAGATGGGCAAAAGTAAGTCAAAGTCACCATTCGATGCCAACTTTTTTACCAAAAAGAAACGAGACGGTCCTGTTCCTCTACAATCTCAGGTCTGAGCTGCTGAACCAGCTCTCTCCAACAGGCACAGTGCTAGAAGCTTTTAGCAATGGCCCATCTTGCATAGCTGAAACTCAGTACCACGGAACAGCAATCCCCCACAGTGCTTAGCAGCTATCATTCTTTCATTCTCCCATGAGAATTTTCCGGAAGCACACTATACCTTGAGGGACTGACATTAACGTCTTGACTAATCATGAGGACTGAAAGGCAACTTTTGGATTGGCTGGCTGTATGTTTCACACGAAGGTTTCAGTCTCCTGTATACGCAGGAACTTTCCTGAACAAGAAAGCTTAGTCTGAATCCAGAGCATCGAGTGGGAAGCGCAGCAATGCAGTTACCACGCTTCGTTACGTACGCAGTGGACTGCAGGCCCGAGAGTCCCGGCTTAGGCGTACTTTGCCTCATTTCTACACTGGAGCTGACTCAATGCCTTAGAAATCTGCACAGTTAACAGATCCCGAGTGATGTGCTGTTGGAGGAGTCTCATTTGATTATCGTTCAGCCAGCGAATTTAGTCAGCAGTTCTGAGATTTTGTTGGTTTTTTTTTTTTTTGGTTTTTGTTGTAAACTTGAATATTTTTGTCTGTTTCTTGAATTCCTAAGAAATGTATTTTAATACTACTTCATAAATCATGGGTTAGAAGGTGCTTTAGAAAATCTTTAACGTAATTGGAAAATGTATTACTTAGGAAAATGTATTACTCTAGTAGTTGCCAATGAAAACTCATTAATTAAAAATAAAAAAGACATGAGGGAAGTGCTGGTGAGGACGCAGAGGGGAGGGGGCTCTGTGAGCTGCTGGGGCTGCAAATGGCCCTGATGACGATAATACTGATAATACAGAGGAATAACACAGAGAATTAAAACTAGAACTACCCTCCCATCCAACAACCCCTTGACTTGGTGTTTTCCTAAGGAAATGAAGTCAGCACTATGCAAGACATCAGTATTCCCACGTTCATTTCGGCATTTGTAAAAGAGCTCCGATAGAGTGATGATGTGAGTGTTACCAAGAGGTGAGTGTGTGTGTGTGTGTGTGCGCGCAACAAGCGTGTGTGTGTGTGTGCATGCACGAGTGTGCACACGCATGTGTGAAATGTACTCCAGACATAATGAAACATTCAGCCAAGAAAAGAAAGCAATCGTATGGTCTATGACAATGGGGGTGAACCTTGTGGGCAGTGTACGTAGTAAATTAAGTCAGATTAAGTCAGACAGAGGATTTCCAACACTATGCTGACATGGCTTGTAAGTAGGACTGAATGCAGAAGAGGAACAGAAGGTAGCAATGTGGTTAGTAGCTGGAAGAGGAACTGTTTTGCTCAAGGCAAACCTTTCAGCTGTAGCATGAAGAAATTCAGACTTAACATACAGCGTGGTGACCATAGTTAGTAAAATGGAGTTGTGGACTTGGAATTGGCTTAAATGTTCTCACTATAAAACCAGACCAAACCAAGGAACCACAGTTTAACTAACTTAATTGTGAATGACCTTTCACACAATCTTCGGCTGTCAAGTAATCACAGTGTGGGGCTGAAGAGATGGCTC
>JAQHUG010000108.1:2981049-3014348 GCA_028555095.1 Dicrostonyx torquatus
CCCTCAGGTTTTACGTGGAGTCAGCCAACCACGTTGGGCAGCCAACTGTTGTATGAGGGGGAGAGGTGTGAATTGTGTTCCTGGCACCCGTCTCCCAGCCCCCAGCCACAGGCCCGCTCAGCAGCTGGTTGCTTGTACCCAAAATAACCACATGAGAACTGTATTCATTTAAATACTGTATTCATTTAAATACTGCCTGGCCCATTATCACTAGCCTCTTCTTGGCTAGCCCTCACATCATAAACTAACCCATTCCTAGTAATCTGTGTATCACCACGAGGTGGTGACTTACCAGAAAAGTCTAACCTTCATCCATCTCCGGCGGGGGCGTCATGGCGTCTGGCACACTTCCTTTCTTCCCCCGAACTCTTTTCTATCTACACTACCCACCTAAGGGCTGTGTCCTCTCCTATAGGCCAGGCAGTCCTTTATTCAACCAATGAGAGTAATCCAAATACAGAACCCTCCTACACCACCTTTGGTTCTGGGATAGTTTACAGAGCAAAATGTGCTTGAGCTGAGTGTGGTGAAATAAATAATAACTACTTGGCTTTTACAAGAAGGGACGGGTAGGTGTGGCGGGTCACTACCAACACAGGAGAGCTGCTAACAGTGGTGCAGCATGTGGGAAGAGCTGCATGCAGTTTGGCATGAGGATAATCCAGGCTGCATGCAGTGAAAAGAAAGACATGCTCACTGATGGATAACGAAGGACCTGGTATCTCTTGCAGAGTCTGGGCTCCGTCTAATAAAGGACAGGTTGAAGCTTGATAGCCTAAACACCAGAGTGGGTTTTTTTTTTTAATATTTGGCTATTAAGAATGAGAAGAGTTAAAATTTGGCAAGTTCTATGTAGAAATTCAACTGCTAAAAATGCTAGAATATCTGATTTTGATCACTTGATGTTTATCTTTGTTCTCATGTGGCAACATCTGGCCAGGGTCAAAGGCACCTAGGTGCTTTCAGGTAGGGGCATGATAGATGTGCATCCCATCTTAGCCACTACTTACTATGTAATGCCTTGTTTCCTTCCTTTCCATCGGTGCACGTGAACCTGCGCAAAGGCCGGGGACAGGAGAATAATCTCATAGTGATCTTATTTTTCACTATGGAAGGATTCAACATAAAATTTAAGAGGGGCGGGCCTGTTGGGAAGCAAGCAATCATTAGATGATGAATGCTTATTTGAATGCTCTGCTTTTAGGTACAGGATTGGGGGCTGGATGTAAAAGGTACTAAAAGGGGGGCATCTAGGGTTGCTCTTGACTTGAACAACTGGGTGACCTGTGATGCCACCAACTTAGGTGATCAGGTTCTGAGGGAGGCGTTTGTGGCTTTTAGATCTCAGCCAGACTCACAGTTAGTTGGATACATGAAATTAAACCGAGGACTTGGGAACTTTGAGCTCATTTGTGAGAACTGAATAACTGAGTGATAAAGAGGAAAGGAGGGTGCCATGGAGATGCCAGAGGGTGCAGGTTAATGTCGGTCTAGCTATCTAATGGGGTTGCACAGTTGCTTTAAGTGCTGACATGTTTGATTATTAGTTAGAATCATTTTCATGTTAATTTCACAGACTACACTCTTTATAAACAGATGACAATACTATCCAGGATTCAAACTCCTGAATATGTGACCTGTGAGATTGGGATAGGTGATTACATGCATGGAAAAGCTAGAGGACCACAAGTCACTAAACTCTCTGGAAAATACAAAGTTATTTTCAATGTTTCTCTAGCTGAGAATAATCATGAGTAAGCAGACGCCTGCAATCGAGGCAGCCTTGAAAGACAAAATTCAAATTTCTAAATCTCTCAACCTAAGTGGCAATTAGAGTCACACCATCATGCTTTATGTGTTCAGTTTAATATGGTTTTATGGATTAGGAGAAAGTAGTCTCCTTGGCTGAATAGTATGGAATTTTCTGTGCGGGCTCATATCTATTCCTCTGAGAAGCATAAGCAGAGTGCTGGGGAAGTTGGAAGAGTGCTTAAATGAGCTGCAGCAGAGTTGTCATTAACAAGGAAAATTGTCTAAATCGTGCACATAAAATGAATGGATTCCACATTGTTTAGTGTTTATCTACTCAGAACATTCATTTTAGAGTTTTGCTATGACTTTATGGGGAAGAATAAGATTCCCCATTCCTATGGATGTGTTGTAATACCACCATAGCCTCCTGCTCCTTCTTAATGTCTTCTTGGATGGAATTCAATCCCGGGGAGTTTAATTTCTCACGAATGCTCAGGTAATGGATGTGTTACACCCCCCTTAGCATTTTTGGTGATAATATGAGGGAGGTTTCTGTGCACAATTATAATTGGCCCTGAATTTTGTGTTTTATACCTCATCTTCCCCTCTTCCCTACCCTCTCCCCCATCCCCGTTTGGAAGATACTGCCTTTTCCCCCCATTGTACTCCGGCTGTGCTTTCTAGAAGAAGGCATTCAGACAGTGCACGTGTATCTAGTTTGAAACTTTTTTTACTGAGTACGACAAGTTAAAGGGGCCCTGCTGATGATAATGGAAGTTGCTTTCTTTCACGATTTTCCCTAGTTAATCTTCCTGTGATCTCTATTTGACGTCTCTGCTTGGCCTCCTGCACAGGTGAGATGTAATGAGCTCCCCAAGCAAAGCGTTTGCAAGTCCTACTTTGATCCTTAGATCATCTTTTGTTGATTCTGTGCTCTGGCGAGGAAGACGTGGGCTGAAAGAAAAAGAATATCCCTGCCGAAGGTGCTCTGTTAGGGTCTTACGAGGTGGAGCGTCCATAAACTGTGATCGCTCTTCCGCACTCTGTAACTGCTTTCTTTAATTTCCATTCTCGCCAGTGTCCTCCGTTTCACAGCTCTGAGATGGTCTTGCTCCCTAAAAAAGAAGTGCTCCTGTGTTTACTGACCTATGGGTGTAACATGAGGGCTGGCTTGTTGGGGTTTCTGTCCTGCCCAGTACCCCACAGCCGGCAAGCCCCAAAGAAAATCACACAGAGAGTCTACATTAAGTTATACACTGATTGGTCCATTAGCTCAGTCTTCCTACCAGCTCCCATAACTTATATTAACCTATTGTCAGCCACATGGCCAGTACCTTTTCTCAGCTGGGAAGCTTACATTGTTGCCTCCTTGGAGATCTGCGCAGGAATGCCCGGGAAGCTTCCTGCTTCCCAAATTCTCCTGTTCTTGTGCCACCTCTACTTCCTGTCTGGTTTTCCTGCCTATACTTCCTGCCTGGCCAATCAGTGTTTATTTAAAACATGATTGACAGAATATAGACAATTCTCCTGCACCATATGGGAACTTCTCTTAGGTCCTGCTCATCCCCATAGTATCTGTAGTAGAAACCCAGACTGTTGGGGTGTATGTTTATGTCAACATAGTCCTGTGAATTGAAAATCATTTTCTAATGCTGAATCATATGGTAAACTATGGATCTCTCCCCTCCCCCTCTAGGTATTTCAGTCCTCTAGTTACAAGAAAGGATTTTTAGACAGCGTCTTTTCAACAGTCCATTTCTCTTGCGTTAGTTAACTGAATGCCTTGTTAGGTAAATGATCTAGGTATTTTATTTGTACTTCATTTGTAACTGTAGTCAAAGTAGAAAGCTCAGAGCCAAAGAGTCAAAGGGAGGTTACAGTTTCTAGGGTTGGGTTGCTCTGTCATGTAGCCATAATGCCGGAATTAAATTTAGGTCTGGGCAGAAAGTGATCTTACTTTTTTTAAAGGATGTCTTTAAGATCACATAGGTGTTTAAGAGTAAGTTTTATTGAGGTTCATTTTTCAGTTTTAGCATGGTGGTTGTAGTGGTTTGGTTTTGTCCTCTTGAAACAAGCCAGGGTCTCCAGGGAAGAGGGAACCTTGTTTGAAAATGCTTCCACCAGATTGCGCATAGGCAAACACGTGGGAGCATTAATTAATTAATCATGATCAGTGACTAATGTAGGAGGACTCAGTCCCCAGTGACCGGGGCTGCACTTGGAAAGGTGGATTTCAAGAGTTATAAGAAAGCAAAGTGAACACGACATGGAGAGCAAGGTTGTCGGCAGCACTCCTCTGTGGTTTCTCCATCACTTCCCGCCTTGGCCACCCACAGGGATGGACCTGGAAGTGTAAGCGGGTATCTCCGCTCTCCAAGTTGCTTTTGGTCATGGTCTTTGCCACAGCCATAGAAAACTACATAAATACTGTCTCCAGAATACAGGGAATGTATAATACGATTGTGAAGTGTGCATATGATGTCACTCATGAACAAACTTTTTATAAAAAATAATGAATCACTCCTTATGCTTAAAGTGCCTCCGCTAGACATTTGTTTATGTTAGGCACTGTGATAATTTCTCAGGGAAATAGAAGAGAGAACAAATGGGGGTCTCCTGTCTTTACACATATATAGCATGAGTGCAGATATATGATACCAAGCACGAATGGAAGGTGGTAGAACCCTTACAGAAGAAGGCCTATTTGAGGATTTTAGGTCATTGGTCATACTTTAGGCAGATTGTGGCACTCTGGTCTCTTACTCCATTTGCTTTCTGGTGGCCCTGAGATGAACTGCTTGACCTATGGCTTAACACAGGAGAAACGGGATCCAGTGAGCATGGACTGACACCCCTGAGACTGAGCAAAACAGTGTTTCTTCTTTCTAGGCTCATTATATAAACGACTTTGTTATAGTAACAGAAAGCTGATAAACATGATCTTCAGTCAGAGTTTATACAACATAAACCAGAGTCTTAATGTGGGAACTATTGAACCAAGGAAGAGAGGGCATGAAAAGGAATAAAATATGACCAAGTGTGTAGTGTGAAGATATTTTCTCTGGCCTCAGTAAAGAGGGAGCAGCAAGAGTGGATTCAGGGACATTCTCATACGGTGAGGTTGGTGACTGCTGAGATGGTCAGGGAGCTCAGTCGGTGAGGCCAACAGATAGGTGTATTTGTAACTCCTGCGTTCTGGTCTTATGCAAACGGATGGTATTGGTAAGTGTGCATTGCTATTACTCCACTTTAGATTAACCTGAAGTTCAAAATGGCTTCATCAAGCTCCAGGGAACCCATGAATAAGCCGCAAAGGCACAACTCAAACTCTGCTTTCTGACTTCAAATCCTCATTTCTCCATTCAGCCCTGCGCTTTAGAACTGACGTCAGGGCTGTGCTCAATGCTGTCGGCATGATAGCTTTTTCTTTAGACCATGAAGCCATCGCATCTTAGCCTTGGGAAGCATTATAGAGAGTTCCTAAGGTTTCCAAGCTCTTTTGACTATGACCCATGGTGAGAAGAATATTGCACCACAAATGAACACACACAACAGAAACAAAATTTTATTAGAGATACTACCACTGCATTACTTGAAGCGTGCTGTTTTCTTCTGTTCCCACTTACACAAAAATGCTAGTGTTTTTTCACAACATTGATTTTATAATACAAATTATAAGTTGTTTGAAAAAACTGAACTAGTCCTTTTAAACTTTAGAAGAACTGGGAAGAGATTTTGTTTTTTTTGAGACAGGGTTTCTCTGTAGCTTTGGAGCCTGTCCTGGAATTAGCTCTTGTAGACCAGGCTGGTCTCGAACTCACAGAGATCCGCCTGCCTCTGCCTCCCGAGTGCTGGGATTAAAGGCATGCGCCACCACCGCCTGGATAGGAAGTGATATTTTAAAAACAGAAACTGTTACTGATTTCTCTTTCTCTTTTTTTAAGTTGAAAATAAATTTTTCATACCATATATTCTGATCATGGTCTTACCTTCCTCATCTCCTCCCAGATCCTCTCCACCCCCTACCCATCCAACTCCACATCTTCTTGTTCTTTCTTTTTAGAAAGCAAACAGGCAAATAAAATTAAAAAAAAAACAGAAAACCAACCAACCAACCAACAAACAGAAAACAAAACACAGACATGAGAAACATACACATACAACCCATAAAAACACAAAATAAGAAATTACAATATAAAATCGGTATAGACCAGTAAGATAAAAAAAAATTGCCCAAACAAAGTATTATGAGACACAAAAAAATTCATCCCAAAATACCATTGAGTTTGTTTTGTGTTGGCCACTGATGTCTGGGCATTGGGTCTGCCCTTAAGAACAGTTTATATATCCAGTGAGACTCCATTAGAAAAAACTAATTTTTCCTTTTTGAACTCTTGACATTTGGAAATAGCTTCTGGATTAAGGATGGAGGTTCATGTCTAGTTCTCTTTGCAGAGTTGTGACTCCCCTGGCTTGGCCCTGTGCTGGTTCTGTGCATGCTGTCACAGTCTCTATGAGTTCATATGTGCATCAGTCTTGTTGGGTCTTGAAGACACTGCTTCCTTGGTGTCCTCCATCTTCTCTGGCTCTTAGGATCTTTCTGCCTCCTCTTCTGAATAGTTGCCTGAGCTCTAACAGGAAGGGTTTGATGATGACATCCCATTTAAGACCGAGTGTTCTAAGGTCTTTCACTCTCTGCACATTGTCCAGTTGTGGGTCTCTGTGTTAGTCCTCATATCGTGCAGGAGGATGCTTCTCTGATGACGGCTGAGCAAGACTATGATCTATGAGTATAGAGCCACGTTATTGCTATGTTCCTTCAGCAGAACAGTTAATATTTGGTTTTCTCCTAGGTCTCAGGTTTGCAGCCACTTAAGCAGTGTCAGGCATGGATTCCATCTCATGGAGTAAACCTTAAATCCAAGCAAAGAGATTGGTTATTCACATGACTTTTGTGCTAATATTGCACCAATGTATCAGGCAACTAAGTCACCATTATAGGATCGAAGGGTTTGTAGCTGGGCTGATGTTTATTTTTCTCCTCTGAGAGCATGCAAAGTACCTTCCGGTACCAAGAACACTAGTCAATAGGGATGAAGACTCTAATTAGGCACCAATATGCCTTGTCCCTGTTCAATGAGATAAGCAGGTGTTGTCTTCTGCATCAGGGACTTATCAGTTTGTGGAGAGCACCGAATAGCCTTGACAATACCTGAGTTGTTTAGAAGTTTCCATGAGGCCCTTTAGCCAACAACTCAGCTATAACCCATTTCTGGAAGTTTCACTTGGTGGCAAAATATATCTTGTTAGGGCTTTGTCTCCTCCATTATTCAGTGATTCTATTTAGGTTTATTTTTACACCTACACACATGTTTCATATGTGTGTGTGTGGTGTGTGTGTGAAGAAGCTTCTTTTGTAGAAGGTTTTCACCTGATGTCTCAAATGACTCTTGGTGTTATCTGTACCTCCCTGTATTCTCTTTCTTATTCCCCTCTTCCATCCCCCTCCATTCAACACCTTCATCCCAGTGCCGCCCCACCCCCCGCTGTACCATCTGTCTGTAACTGTAGATTCTGTTTCTCCTTGATCATTCACTCATCCCTAGTCCCTTCCTTTATGCCTAACCTCTGGCTATACAGATTGTAGAATGCCTATCAAAGTTTAAAACCTAGTGTTCACATTGGAAAGTGATTTTCTAAGACTTAGTGATCAATAGGCAAGTGAGTTCCTGGTTCTAAATCACTGCATTAGGTTGCTTGGCTTTTCAGCTTCATATATAAAATTGACTGGTAGGTTTGTAAATTTTGTCCTTTACAAACAAACAGACAGACAGATAGAGAGACAGACAGTCCAGCTGTTGATTATTTTATGCTTATTGGGATTTAGTTTTTGGTTTTTTTTTATTATAAAAGCCTTGTTTTATACTAAGGTAAGGCCATCCCGGGTGCAATGTAAGTCAAGCATTACATTTTGTTTGGAAAGTAATGGATATGGAGCAGTCCCGATAATAAAGAGTGCACAATCTCTGAGAGTCTGAAAAAGACTAATAAAAAGTCCCAGAAAATGGAAAGCACTTATCAAAGAGGGGTGATAAAAATGCACTTATGAAGTTACCCAAGAACCCAAAGGATGATTGTGAAGCAAAGAGGAAAAGCCAAGTGGAGAATAGAAAGCCTTAATAACATCCGCACAATCACAGGGACTATTTCTTGAGTGACGTTGAACAGAAATGGGGCACATAAGATAGAAAAGCCTAGGCCTGTAGTTCTGAAAAGACAGTGGAACATTTGGGAAAAATTTAAATGGAGGTCTCAAACTGTTAAAGGTTTAATAAAATGAAAATTTGACGTCTATTCAGCCGAACTGAATTTGGAAACTTACAGGACCATGGAGGGAGAAGAAAGAATTTTCTTGCTTGTTTTTACACATGAACTCTAACCTTTGAAGGAATATGGAATGGCTGTTGGAAATCCTGACAAAGTTTCTTCCAATCAGGCAAGCCCTGGTGAACTCCAGGAAGCACAGACATAGGAAGGGCTTGGAAAACTCTAGGGTCCCGCCACAGTAGAGGATCAGAGAACGGAAGTATGCGGTATGGAACATTCTCCTCCTGTAGCCAATCCTGGGGCAGATACATACATGTCATCATCTTACTTCTGAGCAGATCTCAAGAACATGGTCAACGAGGCAACACTCTAAGAGTTTACTGAACACTTGCCAACTCCTCCCATGCCATGTTAAATTCCGGGCAACGTAACAACACAAATTTACACCAGCTCTTAAGAAATTGGGAGCCCATTTGAAGATTTCATCCATGTTGTATAGAAGGGTGACAAGCTGCCAAGGACATAGAGAAGAAGCATCTGGTTTGGAGATGTTGACTTAGAGCCTTCCAGGAGAGAATGAATCCAAGCTATGACTTAAGTAGGGCAAGGAAGAGGTAGGCAGATGAAGCGTGAAGGGCAGGCTTGAGAATTTTAGAATTACATCACATCATAGAACGCCCTAAAAAGCATAGTATAGGCCAAGCATAATGTAAGCCCTGGTCAATGTAGTTTTTAATGTTATATTACTATCAGTTATGTCCTGGTCAGACAGGACATTTTTTATTTCTCCCTGAAATAACTACAGCTCACTTATGCTTCCATAATGTGGCTGGTGTAACGTTAATGTTTAATTATCTGTAGTTGTTTAAAAGGCCTATAAAATACTGATGTTTCTCGTTGCTATTCATTATGCTTGCAAATTACACTGCAGAGTCTGTTCACATATTGTGAACTTTCTATATAAGGGAATGGTGAAATAGAATCAGAAGAGCAGAAACTGTTGAGGTCTTTCCTTTAATATGTAAGGACGTTGAGAAGCATTTGTTTGTGATAGGAATATCGTTGGTTAGTTGCAGAGAGGGGACGGAAACGTCTGTTTTTTTAAATATTTGTTTTCTTTAGACAGCGTTGACAGAGCGGACGTGTTTTCTAAAGCCCACAACTTTGATGTAAAAAGGTGTTAACACTGTTACCTTGACGCTAATTCCAGTGATTGCCTTTGAAGTACTCAGGGCTTGATTTTTTTTTTTAATTTGTCATTGCATTTTCCCTCTGAGAATGTGTGTACATATTCACTTTAACCTTCCCTTTTACTTTATGGCAAGAACAAGGAGTACATGCTAAGCACTCTCAATAAGTCCTGAAGTTATTTGTAGCAGATAAACACACTCTTAGTGCCGTTTGTCCTCTCTTGGGCTAATGCCTCATTCAGAGATGGCACACACGGCAGGAATATTAAAGCATTAACTACAGACCTGGAAAGATGTCCTATGGCTAATAATGTGAATAGCTCTTTTCTTAAAACGCGCACCTGGCTACCAGGAGGCAGTGCTCTTTCATGGTTATTACTGTCACACGGTCATGCTCGCACGCTCTGTTTAGAGCCGTGTAATTAGCAGAACCTTTAGAATGAAATTGCCAGAATGTTCTTCCGAGCTTTTCTTCCTCTCACTCAGCATCATTCAGAAGGCTTCTGTGCTCTCTGAGCCTATTGTGCGGCTATTGATTCCCTTGCCCACCTGCCAGCTTTCTTATTATTAGCCCGCTCAGAAAAAAAATCTAGCAACGGGTTGTCTTTCTCTCCACATCCAAATCTCTTTTTCTGAGGCTCCACTGCGTAAGATCCCTCCCCCCACCACAAAGGTACCCTTTCCCACTGCTCTCTGCCTTATCCATTGTGTGATTTGAAAAGCCCCATTTGACCGTACCCATTGTTAGGGAGCCTGATTCTCGTTGTCAAGATCACACAAGCTTGGCTTCTATAATCATGTCTTTGGGTACAGTTATAATCACCAACAATATCATGAATTACTGGTGACAGGTGACCACCAGAGGCCCCTGGCTGTTGCAGTGATTCCAGTGAAGTGGAAGCAGCTTGGGTCCTGAAGGCTCATGTCTTACTCTGGGTTCCCTGGCCCCGTTGATTCTTCTTATTTTGTCCTCTTGCTTATATGTTATCTGACATATATAACCCACTGCTTTGTGATTAGTGGATTTGCCTGTAGCTTCACAGTCCTGTGGTATGATCTATCTGCAGCCTTCAAAAAAAAAATCAACATCCTTTATCTTTTCTCAAGAATGGAAGAGGGATTCTTTGTACTTACAAATGCCAGAAGACGGCAACTTAGGCAGATTGTTGGGCAAGATGTTTAGTTTGATTAATTACATATAAGGTCATTATTAGGCACCTATCATGCACACGTGCTCTGCTTGACAGTATAAGGAGGAGACAAATGTATGAAATATGTTCTAAGTGGAAGCAAGATGCTCAGCATATTAGTGAGTAGTGATGGTGTGGTGTATGAAATAAGGGACAGCGGTGCATGTGCTGGAGAGTGTTTTTTGAAAGCCGTGAGCCATGATTTGGGCCCCAGCTGAGTGATTAAACCATCTTACGAAACAGAGGGAAATCAAGGACATTCCAGGTAGGGAGTGTTTGTATCTTTCACTCCTTGAAGTTAAAGATAAGAATGAGTTGGGGGCTTAAGAGATGGCTCAGGGGTTAAGAGCAATGGCTGCTCTTCTAAAGGACCTGCGTTCAATTCCCAGGACTTACGTGGCTTCTTAAAACCTCTGTATCTCCAGCTTCAGGAGGTTTAATACTCCGTTATGGCTGCTGTAACCAGGCATGCACACGGCACACAGACACCCATACAGGCAAAGCACTCATACAGATTAAATAACATAATCCTTGAAGTTATTTGAACAAGAATTGGTGTCCACATACCATTGATAAGACTACTGGTAAGAATGGCCGTTAGAGGCAGAGCCGAGGAAGAAGCTCACTGAGGGAGTACATACAAGCAAGATTAATGTGGGCTTGTGAGTGAGAAAGTCAACTTAATCAATTGACATTACCCTCGTGGACCCTCCAGTCTTGTTCAATACACTTAGCCAAAAGATTTTGAGTTAACTAGACAATTACAACCAATCTCAATGGCTTTGAAATTGATTTATCATAAAGAAAATCTCATCTAAGCATAAATAAATAAATACATAAAATCATCAAACTGTATATATGTAGATATAAAGTCATCGTGTTATACATATCAACAAAGATGATTGTGAAATGCAAAGAAACATTTGTATTGTTGGGCTTACGCAATGCAAATAACCCATACTCCAGGGAGACTTGTGGCCCCACTGACAGAAGCAGGTATTTGAGGAGAGACATGTACCCTGGGCTTGGTATGAAGCTTCGGCAGCACCACGTGTCTGGATGCTAGATGCACTAGCAAATGGGAGTCTTTAAGGATTATTTAGAGCTGGATCACAGGCAAAAAGAGCTGATAATGTAGATGTTTCAGTCAGCCTCCTTAAGGCATGACTTCACAGAACAGGATTAAATCATAGAGTAAGACTGGAGGAGAAAGAGGGTTTGGGGTTGAAGGAATAAGGGGCAGGGAGAGAGAACCATGCCATGTTGAAGGTCGGGGAGAGCTATGTCATGACATGCGAAGGAAAGAATTCTTTCTTTGTGGGATTGCCAACAGGTGGAGGAGAGTGAGACTGTTGGCAACAGTTGTCAGGACACTTGATCTGGATTGTAGAAGTTGCAGATAAGAGATAGACTTAAAGGCAAGGTACGCAGCAGGATCCAGGCACAGACAATGTATTCTAGGTCCCAGGTCCAAATAACTCAGCCACGCTGATTAGAGGTTGATGAGGTAGATACTGTAGCTGCAAGCCAGGAGGTGGCGTTTTCTTGCTTATTTTCATAGACATGGCAAAAATATACTTTTAGAAAGCTAAAATTTTGAAGTTAATATAAAATATTTAAGGAGTGAATGATATAGAGGCACTTTAATCATATTTGGGTGACAATTTTCAATTTTTAATTATGTGTGTTAGTGAATGATGCTTGAATCACATACTTGCAAAATTAATGTACTAGATTTAGTAAGAGGAGCTTTGCACACTTGTGTATTTTTCCTCACTACTTTGTCAGGCAGATGTGTAGAAGAATCAGAAAAAAAGTTTTGATATATTTTTCTTTAGTCTCATTTGTTTTTTGTTTATAAAATGTGTGTTTATAAAAAAAATGTACCTAGCTTAGAAAGGATATATTAATTTAGATATAGAAAGGTTAGAATAACTTTTAAAATTTTTTTGAAATAATATTGAGAGGCTCTATTATCATGTGGGCAAAACTCCTTCCACAAGTGTCTCTTTGCGTAGATACACAGACACTTTATGCTGATGAGATCATGCTATAAATATGGTTTTACATTGTGGCTTGCATCTAAAATATTATAGACATTCTCATATCAACAAATACAGAAATTTAGCATCTTTTCTCAACCATAGGTATAGTATGAATTTACCAAAATTGATTTAAGCCAACAGCTATTGCTGGGCCTTTAGAATTTTCTCAAATTGCCTGTTTTAAACTACACTGCAGAGAGCATTGTTACGGTACATTTCTGAGCACTTGTCTAGTTGATGGTTGGTTGTTTGATTTCTGTTGCTGGGATAAAACACCGTGATCAAAAGCAACACAGGGAGGAAAGTGTTTATTTCAGCTTACAGCTTATAGCTCATCCAGAAGGGAAGTCAGGTCAGAAACTCAAGCAGGAATGTGGAGGCAGGAACTGAAGCAGAGGCCATGGAGGCACACAGCCAGCTTTCTTATAGGACCCATGACCACCTGCTCAGGGGTGGCACTGCTAAGAGTGAGCTGGCCCCTCCCACATCCATGTCCCACGGGTTTAGGCATTGTCTCAATTATGGTTCCCTCTTCCCAGCTGACTCCGGTTTGTGTCAATTGATCAAACAACAACAACAAACCAAAAAAGTGAAAAAATTGAAAACTAACCAGTACAATGGTTTTAGATAATTTCCTGGAGGCAGAGATATGAGTGAAAGGCTATATGTACTTTATATTGCGATATATAGTTACATATTGGCAAAAGCTGTGTACTTGTCTACCAATAGCACATACCCATACCCATACCCAGGAAGTGCTTTTCTATGTTTTCATCTTAATTTATGCTCACTTTCCATACTCATAAAACGATGACACTGAAATCTGTCAGTTCTTCTTAAGCTTTTTAACTCTAGGACCAATCCCAGAGTTTGGATGGTGGTTGTATATGTGTCGGTGAATGCATCCATGTGTGCATGTGTATCTGTGGATGTATGGCCATATCTGTATAGATATTGAGTAGCCTCCTTGATTGCTCTACCTTACTTTTTAAATTATATTTTCATGACTGCATGCCAGAAAGTCTAGAGATTAGATTGTAAGAAAAATTGAAGCCATGTTTTGAAGACCTATGTTACAGGTGTTTCATCGGTTTGTAAGACGAGTCTGATGCAGCCAGAAGTTTGGTTCTTGAACGATCTCTGACTCGTGTTCAGCTACGTGGGCGAGTGGGTCAGGACCCTGTCGTGAGACAGCTGGAGGAAAAACCCCAGTCCCGATATTTTCTCTGGCAACAAATGAAATGTGGTGATCAGAGGACAGAGAAGTATTCCAAATGAGTGACGTCAGTCAAAAGACAACATGGCACAGAATATCAGTGTTCCGACCAGGCCTCAGAGATGTGGCCTGTCACTGTGTGGAAAGGGGGCTCACATATCTGTGGGAGGGAAAGTGGACTGAGATGAACACATGGATAAAAATACCGTGAGGCGGCGAGCAGCAGCCATCACAGCTGACGACACTGTATTTCTGAGTGACCAGGCAAAAGAAAAGGCATAGAACAGACGGTTCTTCCTTGATCGTTGTTTGGAACAGTCTGTAGTTTAAAGATAATGATTAAAGTTTTAATTTTAAAAAAATTTGCATTTTTGTTTCTTTTGTGTGAATGGGTACACTTGTGCCACAGCACTTATATGGAGGTCAGAGGGAAGCATACAGGAATGGAACATACTTTCTGACACATGTGGGGACTGAACTCAGTTCATCATGCTTGCTAGCACATGTCTTTATCTGCTGAGTCATCTCGATAGCTCCATCTACCGTGTGTGTGTGTGTGTGTGTGTGTGTGTTACATTCTGCCTGCAGTTTCCCCTCTCTCCTCTCTCCCCAGTCCTGCCCCACAACCCTTCAATGTCCCCACCCCCAAAACTACTTCTCCTCAATTTCTGATCAGGAAAGTGCAGGCCTTCCATGTATATCAACAAAACATGCCATATCAAGTCATAGTAAGGCTAAGCACCTCCCCATGTATTAAGGCTGGACAAGGCAACCAAGCATGAGGAATCGGGGTCCTAAAGCCAGCAAGAGAGTCAGAGACAGCCCCTGCTCCCACTGTTAGGAGTCCCACAAGAGGATCAAGCTACACAACTGTCACATATATGCAGCAGGCCTACGTCATTCCCATGCAGGCTTCCTGGTTGTTGATTCAGTCACCGTGAGCCTCTCTGAGCCCAGGCTAGTTATTTCTGTGGGTTTTCTTGGGTTGTCCTGACTCCTCTGGCTCCTACAGGATTCCCCGAACTCCACCTGATGTTTGGCTCTGGGTCTCTGCATCTGTTTCCATCAGTTGCTGATGAAGCCTCTTTGATGACAATTGGGCTAGGAACCAATCTATGAGGATAGCAGAAAAATCATTAGGCATCATTGTCTTGACC
The DNA here is from genome assembly GCA_028555095.1 of Dicrostonyx torquatus. Lineage (NCBI taxonomy): Eukaryota > Metazoa > Chordata > Mammalia > Rodentia > Cricetidae > Dicrostonyx > Dicrostonyx torquatus. Next base: position 2,995,927 of record JAQHUG010000108.1, read on the forward strand.
TCTCCTATTTTTTCTCCAGATGTGTTTGCTTCTTTTCTAGATCTCTGGGTCATCCAGCCTGTGGGTCCTGGTGGTCCAGGTAGTTGTCAGGGGCAGGCTTACTCTCCTGGCCTACAATTTTATGGAAGTCACAGATTTTTTTGCGGGAAAATCATAAATTTTATGACTTCCTGAGTTCAGCTAAAGAGTGTCTGAATGAGCTATTTTAAGCTTGCTGTTTTCTATACTAGCTTGTACACTTATCATATCCACTAATGCACATAAAATTTGTATTTACCTTTGGAAAAAGGTGAGTCCTCCTCTATACAGAAACTTGTCCTATGTGGAACCACATAGTTATATGTGATTTAAACCTATATGTTTCAGGTTTCTCAATGGCGAGCCCACCAGGAAGAGCTAGCGAGACTGGAAATGGAAATTTCAGTCAGAAGAAGGGAAAGGGAAGAGGAGAGAGAGAAACTATGGAAAGAGAAGGAGTTGCTGCAGAGGGAGGAGACGAAGACAAAGGTAAGACTCTCCTGTTTACCTGAATGTGTGAGTGCATCTGCCATTGCTTGATTGAGCTTTGATTCTCCATGGGGTTTGACATAGAATTCCCCCGGGTGTCCTGAGAACATCTGTGAGAATCGAGCAAAGTCTTGCTTTATCCCACATGAGTGTCACAGATTTGTGGCATGTTGTTGCCTTGCACAAACACAGGTATCTGTGACTAAGTTCATTCTATATGGCAGGGGAGAGGCAAAATTTGTAGCTATTCTTAAGACTTGCACTAAGAAGGAATGTGGTAAAGCTTTTGATGCACTGGGAAAGCATTTTGCTTTGTGGTAATGTGGCAAATGACACTTTGAAATGTACTTACTGGCAGAATACAACGTTCCTGGGCTGTGCACAATTCATGCAATGCCCAAAGGCCTTACAGACTTCACTTCTTGATTTACTATTTGTTAGATTTTTTTTTCAGTTATGCAAAATTACCTTTCTTCTTTGGAACAAATGCTTATTTCTAAATCTTAAAAATGCCAAAATCTCATCCACAACAAATTCTCATTCTCTTTTGGAGCAAATATTTATTTCTAAATCTTAAAAATACCGAAATCTCATCCACAGCTGTGTGGATGAGTGTGCTGCTGGTCTACAAAAGATAGACATGCTGGAAGGCTGGTTTCATTATCTTGTTTTTTAGACGTTTTGTCTGTTGCTACAATAAGAAGTTCAGAATTCGTCGTAAAGACGCTCTAGTTGAAAATGTTATCAGAGTTATCAAGCAAGATTTTATGGAGCTGCTGACTCTAGAAATCATTCACAAACGGTGGCCACCTCGTGACCAGTGAGAGGAAATCGATTTGCTGGCAGAGCTCCACTGGTCTTGCACACGAGGGCCCAGAAGTGCAACTGGATTGACTTGATCTGCACGATGTGAAAAATGATTTTTGGAAAAAGATACTTACAGGGCTGAGAATGACTGACTGACTCATGGCCATTGGTGGACTACCTGTGGCTCTTGTGACCACAGTTCATGTTTTGGGCTGAGTTATCCATAAAGTCAGTGAAGCCCTTGCTTAGGGGTTTTTTACTTTAAAGTTCAGTTCTGGGGGATAAAGGAACTATGGACTTTTAGTCTGTAAACCAATTTTGCTTGATTTCCGACTCTTTACTTGTCGTTGATCTTGACTTGTGCCGTTCCCTTTCCCCAGCAGACTGGGTGAAGCGGGGAGCAGCATGGGCACAAAGCAACACACCGAAGGTCCTGTGACCACTCGACAAAGTCAGTTGCGCTTACATTTTTTTAATTCAAATTGAATTCTATTTATTCTCCTAAAGAATAAATTGAATTGGGTGATTTTATAGGGCTCACATGATGAAAGATGATTTTTAAAAGAATTAACTGCACAAACATAAATAATTACTAAATATTGATCATGTTTCAGATAATGCAAGTGAACTATGTGTCTTTCTTTGTGGGGTAACATGCCAACTCTTTACTATCATGAAAGTACAGTGTCTGAAGTATATGTGTCTTGCATTGTCTTCTTTCTAGGATGCTGTCTTAGCATTTCCTTTCTCCAAGTGTGACCACAGAAAGATCTACATATCTAAACATTAGTTACATTAAGTGTCATGTAAAGGGCCTTAACTAAAGTTCTATTTCCTGGAGGTTTACAAAGTCAAAGACAAATGAAATGAGTCAATTATTGATAATGGGAGGGAGCACATTAATTTTGGAAATTAGATTCAGGCTGGGTAGTTGGCATGGGCGCTACTATGACAAGGCATTGCTCACTGTCTTTGCTGTCACTGTGTTAGATCTCTAGAAGGGAAAGAAAGGATTGTTAAAATGTGAGAAAGAAAGTTTTTCTGAGTTTTCAGAAAGAGATGACATGACTTCAGAAACACCAAATCTAGTGAGCAAACAGAGAAAGAGTAATGGACAGAATGATTGACAGTTGGTGGCCAAGCTGATGGCAGCAGGACTAGAAAAGCCTAAAGCAAGAAGGCACCATGAAGATAAAGAAGAACTTCAGATAGATGTGAAAAGCACCTCATTAGTGTTTTAATTTGTATTTCCATGGTTGCTTCCAAGAGTAAATATCTTCTTATGTTTTCTGGGAAGTTTTCTCTTTCATAGATTTCTTATTTGTACTTCTTATCTATTATTCTATTTGTTTATTTATTAATATATAGCTGGGCTTATAATTAGGTTTTGCATCTCTCCCACATTTTAGAAGGGAAGCCTTAACCTAGGAGCATTAAGGAAGGAGATGCTGAAAAGATGTCAAGATGTCTACATGCCTAGTGCATTTGGGGCTCCAGCTGCATTTCACTAAGCTGCCTGCAGGGTTTTACTCCATTGCCTTGCATGATGTTGAGGGGCATGTAGGAAATAAGACCAAGTATCTTGTGTGTGCAGAATTGTGGTGACCTTGTGTTTCTGATGTTCTGAGATTTGATTGCAACTCTTAGAGATTGTATAGGGCCAAGGTTTCTGCTTTATTTCACTTATTTTCTTCATATAGTATTTTTCCATTTAGGGAATATTTTTTAAATATAGAGATTAATATCTTAGTACCCATCACATAGCAGTGAAAATTTTAATATGCTTTTCATTGTTCCACACTTTCAGAAAAAGCAAGTGGAGCATTACAAAGTTGAAATCATTGCTCGAGGCCTTACTCAGCATCTTCCTTCACTTGTTTCTGTCATCCCAGAACAATATACAGCTGTTAAAGCATTTCACGTGTAGGCTATGATTTCATTTTTTCCACTAGCACTACCCTACCGCACCATTCTGCCACACTTCTTCTTCCCTTCCCGGCTTGTGTTTTAAAGCAGTCCTGTATTAACAGTATAGAGTAGAACTGGTTTGTTTTTTAATTGGTGGTGTTTAATATTCTGTAGTAGACACAGCTGCCAATTTCTCCATTTTCCTTGGTAGAATTCAGTTCAGTCTGCAAAGGTTTGCTGTCTTGCCTGGTGTGCAGCTGTAGCCACTATGCAGACAGCTGGGGCCTAACCAGAGCTTTCTCTAGGTGCTGCTAGGAGGGAAATGATTGTGTTGTAGGATCAACATATTTCAATTTTATATGATTTGCAACTTTGTATGGTTTTTATAATTGTTTTTTGAATTCTGCCAATCTGATAAAAGTGAAAAGCACTTCGTTAGTGTTTTAATTTGTGTTTCCATGGTTGCTTCCAAGACTAAATATCTTCTTATGTTTCCTGAGTTTTCTCTTTAGTAGATTTCTTATTTGTACTTCTTATCTATTTTTCTCTTTGCCTATTTATTAATCTATAGATAGGGCTTATAATTACAGGATGGTACCTCTTAACCAGCTATTGAAGTTGCAGGAACTTTGTTCATCTGGTCATTTGCCTTTTAATATTGCCTGAAGTTTTGACAGTTTCACAGACATTTTAATGATTAAAGAACAAAGGTGTTTACATTTCCTTTATGAAATGTGTGTACGTTTCTGAATGTAGACCTGGTAATGACACCACTTCTGAAGACAGCTCTTATTTTTGCCTCTGCTAAGGGCCATATACATTTTACTCGCTCAGAATCAGCTTCTGTGTTATCTTCTGGACGCAGGCCACCATGCTGTGAGCCAGTGTGAATGTCAGAGTTTTTGTGCATGACACTAGCTTAGCTTTCTTCAGTGACCCCGTTGATCCTCTGGTGCCCAGGCATAAGGAGTCCTTGAGCCACTTCCCAAAGAGTGATCATCCCATGAGGATTCCTGCTCTGTGCCTGACCAAGTCCCATGCTATCTGTTGCTCTTGGCTCCAGCTCCTAGGAAGGTGAAAGGCCAGTTGGAAGCTACTCAGATCCTTCTGAGGGTCTGGTCTTCCTCTGACTTTAGCTGCATCTCCTCGGTCTGACTTAGGAGTCCATCTTTCTATTCGACCCTGGGACAGTGTGTGTGTGTGTGTGTGTGTGTGTGTGTGAGAGAGAGAGAGAGAGAGAGAGAGAGAGAGAGAGAGAGAGAGAGAGAGAGAGAGAGATTTTGTTTAGCATTTCTACGTATTTAAGGTTGGAGAGTTCCAGCTACCTTTACTCATCGAAAACTTCCATTCTCTTTGTCCTATTTTATATGCTAGGAGCAAACTTTGTTTTCCCCAGAGCATTACAGCAATTTGGCAGATAATCTTCCCCAGGTGATAATCCTGCAGAAAATGTCCCCGATGGAGATGCTCTGCTCTCTTAGCCCGCGCTGTTTCCCCTCCACTCCCTGACCTGCAGTTTTACCCTGACACTCTTTCCTCTTAAAGAGGCAGCACAGCAGACGGAGAAGCTCTGCCATGCCTAAGACCTCACAGGAGGATGTCTTGACAAGATACCCTCTTCTTCCTAGTATTTCTTCCCTGAGATTTATCTTTCAGGGCTCCTTTGCTAAGATAATATTTTAGTTTGTGTCTAGTGCTAAAGTTTTCTTGTAAACTTTAATCTAGCCCAGCGCCCTAGATTATGTTTTCTCCATGGCTTAAAACTCCAATTGGATAGACTATTTCTATTTTTCGTGGTTTTATCTCAAGATTCAAGGAAGGTATTGATTAACCACAATCAGCTAAGTTGTTATCTGGTAGGTAATTTTCACAGTTCTGTGAATGAGCATAGGACTATTGTAAGAAACAAAATTGTTGTGCTAGATGGCCTTAGCTGACTGATATGTAACATTGGGCTCAGTACCACTCTTTCACCGTATGTGGCTCTTAGGACAATGTGAAAATAACATAAAAATTGCTCTGTATTATAGGATTTTAGGAGGTTCATTGTTATGGGATGCCAACTCTAGGGTTCCATGATTGAAAGGGTGCTTTCAGCCTTTCTTCCAGGATGAAGATTGTAATCAAGGCTCATATACTAGAGACATAATGTTAATCCCAACGGTGGGAGGAGAAAGACCACTGACCTAAACCATCACGGCCAAATTAATTAAAGGAAGTAATTAATTAAAGCAAGCTTTTTCATTCATGCACACAGGCTGCCTCCACTTACTGTGGGGTTTGAGTGGTCAGCATTGGATGTGAGGAAGACAAGGTTTTTATAGCTCAGGTGTAAGGGGTTTCCACATGGGAGACTGGGTGGGCAAAATAGTCAGGGTTACAGGAACAGAACATAGCATAACAAGTTAGTCCTACACAGGGTCCGGAAACAAAGACATGGCTGCAAGGTGGGCATGGCAAGGTAGTGATAACAGCAGGCAGTTGCAAGAAGGTCATCATACAACCTTTTGGAACAAAGGTAGGGTTACAAGATGCTTACAAACATTTTTTATGCAAAGACAAACTTGCCATTCCTGAAACAGACAGTACAAAACAGTTTGTAGTTTAGGTTATGGGTTGGGCATAGCCCAATCCTTGAGAAACAGAGTTTTAATCATAAGGAGAAAGGAACCTAGTTCGTCTTTACTGCAAGATGGAGGCAGGCTGGTTCTTCAATATGTCTTCCCTGGTGTAGTGTTTTGCAGTTCTGCAAAAACTTTTAGCCAACTCTTAAAACAGCACTGCAAGCAACTGAATTGGGAAGCATTACCAGGGAAATCAGGATGCCACCAGTGGGTATACAGCCTTCAGTTTTACCTCAAAGATATTTTAGGGAGGAAGCTATCATTTTATGAATTCTCAGGTCCATGTGGCATCAATTCAGGAAATGCCCAAAGTCACAGCTTCAGTGGGACACTGGCACTCGAATGTTCTGACACATACACAGATTGCATGCCCACTACGGACAGCTGTGGGGAGGAGATCGTGTAAAACCAAAGGGCATAGGCCATCAAGCAATGGCAGTGAAAAGGGAGTGCAGGTTAGATGGCTAGGACAGTTCCTTTGCTCAGAAGATTCCAGAAGCTGCATTCTCCCGAGAGAATTTATAGTTCATGTCAAAGCTGGTCTCCCAGTGTGGGAACTTATGGATCCATATAAGAGAAAAATTTTATAAAAACTTTGAAGTCTCCTTTGAGGTTATATATCACTATATAACTTGATAGTGTTCTATCAAGTTTTTAGATACTGACCTAAAATACTGTGGGTGGAGAAGGAAAGGTGGACACAGAATATTGATAAAACTTAAGATCTTTAGATGTAAACCCGGCTTCTTTTGAATCATTAGGATTGAGAGGAGGCAGCAAGAACATCTGACCAAGCTGACTTGAAAGATGTCCCCTGAGATTCCTTCTCCAACCTGCTATATGCCCTTCCTCACCAGAAGTGGAAATAACATGGAGTTTCCTCCCATGCTTAGCTTAGATCACACACCACAGATGACTGCAAAGCAGAGACATTATCAGAATGACCCAATCACAGGAGCCCTTTAGAGAAGAAGCCTGGCTGCTTGCCGAGGATGGCTAGAGATCTGAAGGACAAGAAGGGCACAACCTGCCTTTGATGGCCCAAAGACTGAGGGAGTCATCAGGCAGGGAGCATGGGTAGCCTTGCAGAACTGAGGCAGTGAAGCAATGCGAAGCTCTAAGTCACAGTCCTGTGACCATAAGGAACGTAATTCTGTCAAAATCAAGAATGAGATAGGAAGCAAATTTTTCTTCAGATAATAATTCAGTTTTGCCCAAACCTTGGATTTCAGAATTATAACTTCAAAAGCAGAAAGCCCAGATACACTGCGCAAGACTTCTGAATTACAGAATTCTAAGCTAATAAAAGAATCTTATTTTACACTGCCAAATCTGTGGTAATTTTTATATAGTAATTAAAGAAACAAAGCACTAAAGTGGCTGTTGGAATGTAGAATACCAAACATGGAGAAGGGGCTTGGAATTGGAAGTGAGGAAAAGCCAGAAGAATTTCGAGGCTATCATTTGGAGGTTGATTAATATAAAAAAGATCAGATTACCTTCAACAAACAATTAGTATAAATAACAGACATTAAAGCCATGGCTAGTAAGGACTCTAGCTAATGTGGTACGCAGTATTGGAAACAGGAGAAAGGCCGGTTACCATCAGAAGAGCTAGAGCCTGGAGACACTAAGGAGTACAGAGAAGGAATTCCTGAGTAATGAGCTTCATAGAGCTGAGAATTTCCCAAGACACCAAAGGTGCTGCCTGGATTCTTTTTGCGGCTTACAGCTAAATGGAGGAGATAGATTTTTGAAGAGCTGTTTAACAGAAAGGCTGCAGACTTGATGGTTAGGAAAATTCTCAACCAGTGAAGAGACTCGTCTTGATGGACAAAGTAGATAGTGGACTAGATCTACGATTATATAATCCTTTATTGAAGCCTTCAAGGAACAAAAGGTCAGCATTTAAAAGTCCTACCCTTGGATCTTTTGAAACTAGAAAGACTTGGGAAGTGGGGTGATGTCTCTTAGCCACCTCCAAAGACCAAAGCAATGAGAGGATTATCTAAGAAGACTGTGTGTGTGACTTTTGTCTAATACATGAGAATCCTATGAAACACATAGGGTTTTAATGTCCAAAATACAGCAGCACGGAAGGAGGCTACTGCATGCCCAGAATTCTACCAGGAAGAAGCAGGATGACAAAGTGTCCCAGCTGTCACCCTGTGCTACCATTCATAAGAAGGGGTGGCGATGACTCCGAGTGTGGAATCCTGAGCAGAGGACTGAATTAAACAGTGTAGGTATTGGAGGCTAAGGTTGGCACCTACGGGCACACGACATTCCGGATACTTCCTTCCTGGTTCAGACTTCCATCCAGGCTCACGAGGAGCTAAGATTCCTTATATCTCCCTTATGAAGACAGGCTAGGAAGGGGACTGCAGATAGGGAAGAAGAAGGTGCTTCCTGAAGACAAGTGGCATTTTGGGACTAAGCTGTACTCACATCTTCTGTTTGACCTTGAACCCTTTTGCAGGGTGAGGAATGGTCCAGCTGTCTGAGGACTACAAGATGAGCATTCTCAAACAAGACATGCCCATGGCTCTGAAATAGAATTTAACTAAGGAGGCAGAGTAGTTCAAAGACGCTTTTGTTTTTATCATATATTGGCTATAACTCCATGGTACATTGGCAGTCTCATTGAGAAAGAGCCCAAATGTATGCAGATTCAAAGATACTGAAGTGGATCTAAAGAGACTCAGTTCCAAAGAAAGCTAGAGATGAGCCGCCGTGGAAGCAGAAGTCAACGAACTGTGAACTGGGTAGCAAGCATGAAGGGTCCCAGACTCAATGAGCCCTTTAGAAGTGGGGCATGGCTCCAAGTACATTGAAGGTGTTTTTTTTTTTTTTCCTCACTCAGATCTAATCAAAGTTCAGAGGCGTCACTTGCTAATTGTGTGACCATGGGGAAAATTGTCTTTATCTTCCGAGTTTCAGTGTTTGTATCTATTTGTATAATATTGGAAAAATTGAGACAGAACATGGGAAACAGCTAGCACACGACCTGAACCCAGAAAGAGCTCTATGAATAATACGGAAATCACTGATATTACTATTGTTGTAGCAGACTGGTAGAACCGAAGGTAACTAGAAACATACCATGGAATCGAATCGGACATTTCGAATAGCAATCAGCTAATCATAACTAGAGGAAATAGTATTAAGACCGATTCAAAAACCAGAGTCACGGGCACAGCCCATTTTTATTTTTTCCTGGTTGTTCTTGGCTGGCGAAAGTATGGCTCCCTCAAAGGGCAGTACTTGATCAGCACTGGTGGCTGCATAACTGGCTTTTAGTACCAGCAAGATGAAGCTTTCTCATCAAAACATAGAGCTTGCAGCTAACTGCAGTGATTCACCCTGAACCACAGGACCACTGATTCACTAGTGCATCCCCAGGGTCCAGGGGGCAATAAACTGCACAACACACACTCATTAGCACACAGTTCAAAAAGATAAAATGTACACCGTTTCTCATAAGCTTTATGACTCGCTGACTTTATTGTAAATTATACACATATGCCTTCTGCTGTGTGTTCTGCTTCGAAATCTCAAGGTCTCCTTTAAGGAAGAAGTGTGCCCCAAAGTAGTGCCTTTACTTTTTCTTTCAGCACCAACTCTGCTGCCCTCCCACAGGTAGTAATGTGTTGGGCTGTGTTTGTTCTCTCCACCCAGCCGCTTAATAAATGGGGTAGTGATATGGGCTCCTAGTAAGATATGTTGGCAGTATGAGGATATAACCCCAGTGGTCGAGACGGGCTGATTCTCCATCCATTTACCTATTGTGTTCCAAGTGCCTTCCAATGTGGTACATCTTATGCCCCGGTTCTTCAGTTTGTAAATCATGCCATTGTAAGAGGACACCCCAATATAAATTATTCCTCTTCTAATAGTTTTTAAAAGGCTGTGTTTACCTGCCCTGCCACAAAGATAGCTCTTAATAGTCATACAGGAAGATTTGAGTTTCAAAATTTGTCAGGATAATAAAAGTGTTCATGGAAAAAACCAAAAACTACAAAATGGGGTGAATTATATTGAGCTTGATATTAGTTAACTTGAATATGACTACATACAACAAATTGAATAGTAATATAATATATTTATATATACAAATTTATATGCTTATACTGACAAACACAAAAATATCTATACATATATATTTCTAATTTTAATTTTAATTTTAAGTGTAACTCATGGCCCTTTCAAGGAATACTGATGATTACCTTAGCTCAGGGCAGTTAGGAGATGCTTTTGATCTCATCAATGCCTACATCGGCTCCTCTTTCATTTCTTGGCCTTGTATCATTGAGTCATACCATAGGTTTCTGTCCCCACTCTGGCCTCTGCTCGTCTGATTGCTTCCCAGTGTGAATGCCCCCACGTTAGCAGCATTCTTGGTTTAGCAGTAGTTGATCAAAGTTCAGGTCCTGAAATAAACTTTTTGCCCTGACTGACTGCAGTAGGGCTCAGCAACTCTCTTCCTATTCACCTTCCTGTTTCAGTTTCGGCCCTTAATTGCTATCGCATGCATTTGTGCACCACAGGAACTGCGGGACACGGAACTGTCCTCCGCAATTTCCTTCCAATGCCTGTGACTGATTGCCTCTCATCCCCATAAAGTGCTCTGATGCTGAGGAAGGAGGGTAATGACGATTACAAGGCTTTAGGGAGTGGGAAAAAGAACCTTTTGAATTCATGGTGGTGCTTGGAAAACAGACCTTCAGAGATAGGACCTTCCCATCCTGGCTAGGGTCCTCTGCTTCCTCTGGATCCTTTCCTATTCTGACTGACACTCTCCCCCGACCTGTGTAACACAGAGATCAAGGCTGCTTTTGAGGAGGGAGGGAAGATAGCTGACTGGATTGCAGCTACAATAAAATGATATAAAACAAAAATGCTGTCAATTTATGCAATATTTCACTTGTGCTAGCTGAAGCATCAACACAGAAGCACTGTGGTGACACTTAGCAATATGGTGACTGTCAGATGATTGAAACTGGCGTTTAGCACCTTTTATGTTCTCAGAAAACAGACATGACAGTGTGAACATAGCCATGGCCTTCGGGGACCTTGGAAACATGCTGTCTTTGATTCCCTCCAAACACAAAACTTGACCTCACTCTCGAGAGATTCTTTGCAAATGAACCATCTGCACTAAAGCTAAGTCCCGGTGGAGCTGAGGAGCCAGGGAGCCAAGGAGCCTAGGAACTTCGGCCCAGCCTCCAGAACTGCTCCCATTGGCTGTTCTCCAGTCCTCAGCTGATAACTCCTAGGTGTGGAGTTTTGCACAGTTTGAGGGCGTTATTTTATTTGTTATTTTTGTTTGTTTGTTTTTTTGTATTTTGAGCTAGGGTTTCTTTGTAGCTTTGGAGCCTGTCTTGGAACTAGCTCTTGTAGACCAGGCTGGCCTTAAACTCATGGAGACCTGTCTGCTTCTGCCTTCCTGAGTGCTTAGATTAAAGGTGTGCATCACCACCACCTAGATTTATTATTCTTTTTTAAAAAAATTAGTTTGTGTATATGTGTGCATGAGGGAGAGAGAGAGAGAGAGAGAGAGAGAGAGAGAGAGAGAGAGAGAGAGAGAGAGAGAGTCACGTAGGTGTGAGCTGCCCAGCATGGGTGCTGGGAACTGAACTGAGACCGTCTGCAAGAGCAGTGTGTATGCTTGACCACTGAGCAACCTCCTCAGCCCCCTTCTTATTTGTCTTTTTAATTTTATAATCCGATGAAGCAGCCTGAATATCAGAGTTAAAGAAATGTAATGGATAAATGTCACTTAACAATGGCTAGATAGGAGAAGACAGTAAATATTTTATGCAGAAAAAACTCAAAATTAAACTGGGATTCCAATTTTCTCCTCTGAAAATTTAATATCAGTCCTCTTGATAGTATTTTATGGGTAAAGGGACTAATGTTGAGCAGGACATTTAATTAACTGAAAGAAATAAATCAAGAATCACCTAGTGTAAAAACTGCTCCCAATGTTCTTTGGTGTGTCATTAAAATTTAGACGTGAGCCTAGTAAGCTTATTAAAGTGAACTGATTCTGCCCTGTTTCCATGAGTCTGAAGAAGTTGACATCAGTTCTCAATATGAAGTCCACAAGTGACAGGAATTGTAGAATGACCATCCAGAGATGGCCAACGGTAAGCCTACTTGCTGGTTTTCAACTGTCTTTTTAAAATGAAAATGTCAGGGTTTCACAGACGGCTCCTTGTTATGTGAGCGTGAGGACCTGAGTTCGAATCTCTGACTCACACGTAAAAAGCCGAGGTACCTTGGGGTACCTGTACCCCAAGCAGAAGTTCGCAGCTGATGCCCTAGAGCTAGTTGCCAGAGTTGTGAGCCAGCAGGTGTGGGTGCTGAAATCCAGACTTAAGCATCAAGTCATCCTAACCACCAAACCATTGCTACAGCCCCTACAGATTCTTCCTGAGAAGAGTAAAACATGATGGGGCATTCATATATAGTTTTTCCTTTTCTTTTTCTGAGACAGGGTTTGTCTGTATAACCCTGGCTGTCCTGTAAATCACTCTGTAGACCAGGCTGGCTTCAGACTCAGAGATCTGCCTGCCTCAGCCCTCAAAGTGCTGGGATTAGAGGCTTGTAGTCCCATGCCCAACAATGGACCTTACTATCATTTGGGATGGTACAATTTTAAGGAAAGGTCATACGAAAAAAATGCTAGGATAACCAAGGGCCAGACGTATTTGTTCTTTTGTACAGTATTTCCCCGTTAGCAGCTTTAGAAAGAAAAATTTAAGGATTAACTCCAGGGGCCATGTTTGGCTATATTTCCTGCTAAGTCTTAATTATTCATAATGATCATATATAATTACTGAACATTTATACAGTGTTTGCAGTGTTCAATGCTGTGCCTGTGTTCATTTAATCTTCTTACCAACTCTGATGGGTAGATAACCATGTAACCGTCACTTTGTAACCAAATAGAGGAGTTCCATAATTTCCCCAGAATAACAGAGCCCTGAAGTGGGGTGACTAGAAGTTGGCCTTAGATGCATTGGTCTTGGTTTGTCACTGAAATGCTGCTGTACTGTTTCTGCTGCCATCATTGTGATTGCTACTTGTTGTTAATTTTGTGATGAATCCATTTTGAGAAACCTCAGTCTCAAGAAGCCTCAATATCAAAGGATTGGAGCTGGGGTTATTTTCTCCCGTCTAGCAGATAGGAAATGGGCAATATTAAATCTCTCCAATAGTTCCTGCTTGCTGTAGTGCAGTTGCTCTTGTGTTGTAAAAGTGCCCAGAACTGACAGTCTGTTTCCGTATTATTCATAGTTATGAGTCCTGTGGGTTAACAAGGCATTGCAATCAAGCATTCCATGAGAAATCAGGTAATCATGATAAGATTATGCTACAAGCTGCTTTTAAGAACTCCCCATTTTCATTTCCTCTTTGGTGTCAGTTTTTGAGTGGGGTTAAGTAAGATGAAGAAAGTTGCCATGACTGCATTTTTCTTTTTAACATATTGACATTATTTTCACAAGAGGGTTTCCTTAGGTTTCTACTATCAAATCTACCAACCCGTTGGAGTCCCTACCCATGACTCTGACACCGCTCTCTTCATAAGGCTGGTGTGTCTGAGGACAGGACTACTATTTGAGCATTGAGTCTCATCGCCTTTCCTACTCAAGATTGCCCCAGTCTTTGTCCCATCACCCATCATCTTCCAGATCTTTCTCAAATGTATGTCATAATGACTTCTATCTACCAAACCCTCTTTCTTGGCCCGGCCCCTCTTCAGACAACACCATCATTCTATAGCCTGAACTCAGTGTCCAGCTCTAACTCTCTTCTTAAATTTTACTTTTATTTCCTTTAACACATGAAAAACTTACATATTTACAATGCATCATGTGATATTTAGGTACATGTGTATGGTGCTTCATTCAGTGTATCTATGTCTGTACCAGTTACCTTTTTTATGGTGAAGCATTTAAAATTCTTTCCTCATACGTTCTAAAAATACACAGTAAATCAGTAGGGCTACTGTGGCACAGCACATGAGAATTTCTTATGCTTCTCTGGTTATGGTTTAGCACTCTCTGATGACCTTTTCCCTGTCCTGTGCACCCCAGCCTACCGTAACTACTGCCAATGTCTGTGAGATCAGCATTTTCACTTCCACCTGGGTGAAATCCTGCGCCACTTGACTTCCTGCCCTGGCTTGTTTCCTTAGCAATGACCTAGAGTCCACGCATGACAAGAGGTCAACTCATACAACTCATCTGTGTTCTTACTTCCTAACTGTTCCTGAGTGGACGGGCACGTGGGTTGTTCTCATCTCTCCACGGATGTAAATTCCGTGAGCGTGTCAACACGGATGCCTCTGCAGCACACCAATTTTCTTCAGCCAGAGCCCCAGTCTTAGGACTGATGGGTTCTAGGGGTTCTTTGTTCATCTTTAAAAGACCCTCTGTGCTGTCCTCCATGATTTGCCCTCTCACCAGTGTGCACATGGCCACTTTACTATCATCCTCTCCAGCTCTTGTCACCTATGTTCCTTTTTCTCTGCTGGAGTGGGGTCACATGCAGGGTCACTGTGGTTCACGTTTCTCCGGTGACTGGGGATGTGGAACACTTTCTTCTTTACTCTTGAGCCCTCGCAGCCTTCTACTTCCGCAACAGTGCATGTGCCAAGGTTGCGCTTGATCTCCATGCTCCATTGACTAATCTCAGTGGTCAACTCGTAGTCCTCATCTTTCTGGAACTACCACGACAGAACTGATCATAGCCTTGTCTATGGGAAACAATTTGATTTACTTCTAGGAAGCCATTCTACCACAGTGGTTCTTTCTTGGACAGGTTTTCCTCATTCTTCTATTTCTTAAACTTGGGATTCTGTTGGGGGCTTAGTCTGCTAAGCTTAATCATCTCGTGGATCTCAACTAACTTAAAATAACTTCACATGCTTTATATGCTGAATAGTATGGATTAATAGTCCTTTTGAAGTCTGCACTGACATACCCAACTATCTCAAATCTAAATGCCGATGCTATGGTTCTGCCTTTCCCTCCAGACCTATCTCATTCTTTCCTTCCTGTTCTCACCACCGATGGACTCTGTTCTCCCAGGGCTCAGCCCAACAGTCATTGCTGATTCATGTTTTCATACATTTGCCTTCTGACATGGATAGAAGCTCTGTCTTTAAAATCACTTCAAAGCACTGCAGCAGCCTCTTAGTCTCCTAGTTAGCTCCTCTACCGTGATTCTTCCTGTCTCAATGTTCCACCTCCACGTTCTTTTATACAAAGTAGCCATGCTGATCTTCATAAAAACTTCCTTTGGATTATATCATCCCCCAGCCAGAAATCTATCAACAGAGTTCCCATTCATTTGGAGTAAAATCCAAAGTCCACCAATCTCAAAGGCCCTGCCTGATCTTCCTCCCTGCGCAGTCCCAGCATGTGCTGGATCTCATAACCCACCCCTTCCTACCTGCTTCTGCTCCAGCTGCAACCATCTGCTTCCTCCTCCAGGAGCATTCTAGCATCTGTCTCCCAACCTCTGCCCTGGTGCTTTCCCTGTGCCCAGAACCCTCTTCTTCCTCCTCCACGATATCTACACAGCCCTCTTCTCAGTTCAGTGAAGGACCCAAACAGACATCACACTAGTGAGGACTTCTCGAAGACCCTCTTCTCCCATTGTGACCTGTCATCCTGGCCTAGTTTTGTCTCAGCATCTATCACCTCTGGCATACATATTTTGTAATACTTCTGTCACTTATTTTTCTAGAATGCACACTTATAAGAAATGGGAATTTGTGGTTTTTATTTTTCATTTCTTTACTCCCAGTGCATGGTGCAGGAACTCACAGAATATTGGTTGGGTATGTTTGCTGCACACGCCACCTCTAACCACTTAACTGTACACAGCACATGCCTTGATGCTGAAGCCAAGAGGAAGCCATGACAGTCCCAGGGGGCCTAACATGTTGAATGACCTTGGGCGTGTTATGCAGGCTGTGTGGGGTTTTGCGCTCTCAGTTGTAAAATGAAGTGTTTGGATTAAATGCTCACAAAAATCACCTGAGCTCCAGGACGTTATGATTGAACGACTCTGAGGCCTGATTGCTTTTTACCTTCCCTGACACTTCATGTCTCAAGACACAACGTCCTTCGTATATAAACTCCCTTCCTAATGAACAGTGAAAAGAGAGAAATTAAACAAGATTATGGGCAAATTCATTTTAGCAGTGTC
Source organism: Dicrostonyx torquatus (assembly GCA_028555095.1). NCBI lineage: Eukaryota > Metazoa > Chordata > Mammalia > Rodentia > Cricetidae > Dicrostonyx > Dicrostonyx torquatus. The sequence goes on from JAQHUG010000108.1 coordinate 3,011,997, forward strand.
AACAGATGACAAGATCATTATGTAATATTGCCCATCCTGAAAATAGACGTTTCCTCCTAAAGAAGCCACTACAGTTATTTTTAAATCCACCTGGCATTTCAATTAAGAATGAGATAACTAATGTGTTTACCTGAGAATACTTTCTTGGCTCATCCTATTATATGGACATAGAATACATCACAACAGAAAGCAGCTTATTGCCAATTTGTGTGGGAAGCTCTGCTATGAAGGATTATTCACCCAAGTGGCCAAAGCGAGCACTACCTAAAATGTCACTTCTGCAAGCATGTAGGTATTAACTACTTCTAAATACTTATAGTCAAAGAAATTAATATCTCCACCCTTCATTCAGTGACTCCTAGTTTGTCTGGTGTCTTCCTTGACCTTGGCTTCTGCCTGCATTTAGCAAAGACGGGAGGCTGGAATGAAGGAGGATGGTGATGGCCCTCCAATTTCTTGCTCTGTTGGGTTGTGTTTGAGCATCATTCTTTCTACTAAAGGTCTCTGCTCCTGTCTACTGCTCCCTCCACGATGCTGTCTCTTGTCTACAGGTGGTGAAGAAGCTCAGTGTAGTTGCTTGTCTTTTACTCTTTGCTGTTTTGGCTCTTTGGGAGGGAACCTGACACTCAGCTCCCAGATAAATCACATGGGAGCTTATTTTGTTTCTAGCCAGCTTTTCTTAACTTATCCCGTATATGTTTTGCCTCTGGCCTTTTACCTTTCTCTATTTCTGAATATCTTTTCTTTCCTTCTCATTCCATGTCTGGCTGTGTGGCTGGCCCCTTCTTTGCTTGCTTCTTTTTCTCTTGCTCCTCTATCTTTTATTCCCAGATTTTCTCTTCTTATTTATTCTCTCTGCCTGCCAGTCCCGCCTACCCTTTCTCTTGACTGGCTACTGGCCATTCAGCTCTTTATTAGACCAATCAAGTGTTTTCAACAGGCAAAGGATTACTGCCTCACAGAGTTAAACAAAGGCAACATAAAAGAATGCAACACATCTTTGCATCATTAAACAAATGTTTCACAACATAAACAAATGTAACACATCTTTAACTAACATTCTACAACTCCTCACCGCCTGCATCACCACTCTCCCTTTCCCTTCATCTCTCCGTTAGCACATCTTTTAGTTTATCCTATTGTTCTGCCTTATGTTTATTAGTGAGAATCACTGATATGAGAAACCAGCAAGAAATTAAGAGACAAGAAATTAAAGGGATAGGAATGCAGTTATGTCAGCAAACTAAAAAAAGAATAGAGATTTTTGTAATTAGACTCAGTTAAATAAAAAAGATGATTTAGTTCATATTTGTTACTGATGGGCATCATACCAATATATCAGAAGCTGCAACATATATTGAAATGAAGAGTGACCTATCCTATTGGCAGCATTTTTAATAGAGGCCTTTTTAAAGCCTATGACATAGAATTAAATCATGATTCCATGAATTTCCTCCTCCTCCTCCTCCTCCTTCTCCTCCCCTTCTTCTCTTCCTCCTCCTCCTCCTCTTCTTCTTCTTCTTCTTCTTCTTCTTCTTCTTCTTCTTCTTCTTCTTCTTCTTCTTCTTCTTCCTTTTGTTTTCTTGAGGCAGGGTTTATCTGTGTAACAGCCCTGGAAATCCTGGAACTCACTTTGTAGGTTATGCAAGGTGGCAGAAAGCGTTATGCAACTATAGACAAGATTAATACTTTATACAGTATCTTGTCATTGGGCTTGATATGAGAAGACAGTTTGAAAATAGTAACAATGCTCCTTGATGTACTTTCTTTGCCTAAATTAAAAAAAAAACCTTTGTAACTTCAAAGTATTTTATATCTGTTGTAAAAATACAGACAAACATACAAAATACTGTGAAAAACAATCCAGACCTGCGTTACTCCCAGGAGAAAGTTTTTAACAGCAATGGTCTTAAATGTTTCTACATATATAAATATATTATTTTAAACTTTATTTTCCCCTACTTGTCAATATTTGCACATTTCCCCTTTTTCCTATGTAGTATTCTTATTGCTTGTGTAGTGTTTCATCAAAGAATTCATTTTATAGTCTCACAAGTTTGGATATTTCCCTTCTTGCCCTTCTTTTCATTCTTTTAAGACTATAATGATGGTCTGATAAGGTACATTGGGTTATTCCAATTTTTTTGTATTTGTTGAGGGTTGTTTTGTTACCGAGTACGTGGTCAATTTTTGAGAAGGTTCCATGAGTTTCTAAGAAGAAGGTATATTCTTTTCTGTTTGGATGGAATATTCTATAGATGTCTGTTAAGTCCATTTGAGTCATAGCATCTGTTAGTTCTCTTATTTCTCTGTTCATTTTTTGTCTGGTTGTCCTGTCCAGTGGTAAGAGGG
>JAQHUG010000108.1:3015456-3026899 GCA_028555095.1 Dicrostonyx torquatus
AAAGACAAGATCTCCTGAGTAAATTGGGAGCATAGGGACATTGGGGGAGGGTTGAAGGGGGGAGGGGAGAGGCAGGGAGGGGAGCAGAGAAAAATGTAGAGCTCAATAAATATCAATTAAAACAATGGTAAAATAAAGACTATAATGAACAAACCTGTATGTTGATCTTTGTCAATTTCCACGCTTGTTGTGCTTTCAAAGCTTATTTCTTAGTAATTAAGTTATGTGGGGTCTTCTTCTTAGTAAAAGTTGTAATTATTTATATGTGTGTAAATATATGCACACATGTATTTCATAGCACACATGTATAGGTCACACACATTCTATGGCACACATGTAAGGTCAGATGACAGCTTATGGGAATTGGTTCTTTCCTTCCATCAAGAGAAGCTCAGGCTACCAGAATAGAGGGCAATTGCCCTTATCCACTGAGCCATCTTGCTGGTCCTGTTTCCGTATTCATAGTCTTATACAATTATTCAGGAGAAAATGTATGGTACTTTATTCTCTTACTAGCTGGGAACTTATTTATCAATTTGTAGTTCAGTGTCTGAAATAGTCAAGTTTGGGGCAAGGGAATGTGTAAAAAATATGAGCATTTGGATTCTGGCCAGAAAGAGATCCATGAAGTTCAAATAACCAGGTAGTTGTAAAATTGACTTCCTCTTTTGTATACCAAAGATCTAGCTTGGGTTTCCTGCTCATGTAGAGAGCTTTTACACAATGAATTCCCTGCAAAATCATCCCCGAAACACCTTTACAATTTAAATTTCATTTTAATAAGATGTACTTGTATGTATTTGTGTGTGGGCCTGTACATGGGTGCACTACCTAGGGAGAACGAAAGAGGATTTCAGGTATCCTGACACCACAGTTAAAGTGGTGATCAGCCACTTGGCCTGAAGGCCAGTCAGTAAACTGGGACCCTCTGTTCAGAGCAGTAAGTGCTATTAACTGCAGGGCCATCCTCTCCAACCCAATGCTAAGGGTTTTGTTTGTTTGTTTTTTGAGACCTGCTTTCATTGTTTAGCTCTGACTGTTCTGAAGCTCGCTTTGTAGACCAGGTTGACCTTGAACTCACAGAGATCTGCCTGCCTCTGCCTCCCAAGTGCTGGGATTAAAGGCGCCTGCCACCACCACCAGGCCTGATACTAGTTTTTTTTTTTAATTCAGAAATTTAAGTAAGTCTTAGGCTGAATCACTGAGATGTTGTTATAGTACAAAGTACAGGAGAGATAACATTGAAAGATTTTGAGAGTAAGAGTGGCTAAGTGTTCATCTTTAGCATCAAATAGCTTGATTTGGTTTTCCCAAGCAACTTGACTCAGAGAAGGACCAGGTATGCATGGTTTGGGGATTAATTATCATGTCCCCATGACATTATAAATTATTTCAGTGATTGGTAAGGGTTTGTATTAAGCTCAAGGACAGGCTACTATATAAAGTATTCATCTTGTCTATAGTTGTATAACACTATCCCTGTCAGGTATACTGGGATTTATACGAGCTAAACCCCAACAGTATTTATTTCAATGCTTCCTTCCTATCTGTATTATATTTCATTGCATCAATTTAGAAGATGGTTGTTGTGGAATATTACTTTAACTATGTAAAGATGTGTTATATTTGTTTATGCTGCAGACTATTATTTTCTGTGTAAAGGTGTGCTACATTTATTTGTCCTGCATTCGTTTAATTATGTAGAGTTACATTGTGTTTGTTCCATCTTGCCTGTCTGAGGCACTTGAATGACAGGAGAGGGATAGGTGGGGCTCTCAGGCAGAAAGGAGCAGAAATCTAGATTTGAGAAAGAAGAAGGAAGAGAGATAAGGAAAAAAGAGAGGATGACTCCTGGGGCTAGAAGCCAGGCAGCCACTGCCCAGCCAAGACATGAGAAGCAGTGGAGAAAGCAGGACACACAGAAAGAAAGGGGAAAAGCCCCGAGGCAAAATATAGGTGAAGAGAAACAGGTTAGGTTAACAGAGCTAGTGGGGCAAGCATAAGATAAGGCCGAGTATTCATAACTAATAAGAAGTCTCTGTGTAATGATTTGGGAGCTGGTTGGTGGCCCAAAAGTAAAAGGCAATCTGGTACAGTGAGTCTTTCATTTCCCTCCTAAAAGATGATACTAGATACAAAATGCCACTGTAAAATGATACTGGGTACAGGAAATGCCACTGTATAAGAAATGTCCCTTGCCTTCTAAGAGGAGGTCATAAATTATGTGCCACTGCAGAGGTGGTTGTACTAGTATGTATTATGTGTGTTAAATTAACAGAAAAAAGTAAAAATTGAATGTTTATTATGATGTCCAGTTGTGTTTTTATATATGATAATGCTACATTGTTAAATGGGGTGGCATTTTGCAGGTCAAAAGGAGAAAGGAGGGCTGTAAGTTGAAAGGGAGTAAGAAGATGAAATCACAGTTTGCTTTGTCTGAATGCTTTCTTGGAAAAGAGACTGAATCTTTTAACCTTTGTGTCCCATATCGTCTGCGTGTCTGGTTAAGTGTTATGACCTCCTGCTGCAAATTCATTAAAGTTCTGGAGATAATAACTCGGAAACACAGTACAGAAGTCTGTTTGTTCAAATATTCGATATCACAGAGCTAGCCTGAAATTAGAGGCCAACCCGTTTCCTGTGATAATGCGTTAGTTCTAAGCTTCTGTTTTCTATCTATAAGTAAGAAAGTCTTATTTCATGGTGAATTTAATGGCTGTTTGGTACTCGTCTAAGTTTTTTAAGGGTAAACTCTGATGTATGCTTAGAGCATAAACACCATGCTTTCTAGTAGGATTGTTAATAAGAAACAAATTGTTTTTGAAAATCGCTAAAGGAAGATAGTATATAGAAACAACTTAAATGCTCTGGAAAAACTAGTGTTACATTTCGATACATAACTCTGTGCAGATACTATTTTCCTTGCTTTGTCCACACTTTCACTGGTGTAAGTCTACTAAAATGACCATGATGTGGGACTCTGAAAAAGGGACAGCTTGCATCCAGGACTAATCAGCATCCCCCGGAGGAGAGCAGGACCATGAGAGCTTGTTTTGTTTTGTTAGAAACTTCTTGTCTAAGTAAGAACTTGACATTCGATTTATCACTTACATTAACTGTCTGAACAGCCTTCACTTGAATGTTTTAAAGATTACACAAGAAATCTAAAACCCAGTGCATCTAGGATCTGTGTCTCAACAACTATCTCAAAGGTCTAGTTGAACATACTTAGCCAGGATTTTAATTTGAAGTTTGCAGAGCCAATAATTCTCAATCCATGCTTTCTGATCCTATTAATTGATGAGAAGTGAATGGAACACTCCTTGGGGAAGTACTTAATTCAGACTTCACCCTCTTACAAATAAGACCGCTGGACCAGTTCCAATCCACAACTGTTATTCTTGGGCCAGGGACTAGGAGAAGTGTCTGCTCATCTAACAGCGGCCATCTAAACTCCAGTGTATGCCAGACACAGTATAAAGTACAAGGAAGACGATGCTAAATAACAAAATCCGTATGGGAAATGCTGTGCCAAGTGATGCTCTAGCAGGCAAACCTTACCATAATCTGGGAGAGGAGAAAGGAAGGATGGCTAAGAAGGCAGTGCTGAAGGGTAAGTCTTAAAAGAGGGCCAAGATGGGTTTCCCAATCAAAACACAAGGCAGCACAACCCCAGGCATATAGCAAAGGCCCCCAGGCCAGGAACAGTCTCAGGAAGTGCCGCGTGAGAGAATCAAGGCAAGGAGCATAATGAATAATAAGCAAAGGGTCCTTGCTGCAGGGGAGCTTGCTATATTGGAGCTAGGCTTGTTCTAGTCCTGACAACATAATGAGATGTCACCGCGGAGGTGAGAAGGTAAGCCGCCGTTCTCCTAGGAAAAGCTGTGAAAATGAAGATGTAAATAAGGTTGGCACCTTTTCTCCCTAGTCTTGGACAGCAGATATTTTTCCTGTAAACAGATGCTTCATTTGGGCCCCCAAAACTGAGTTCTCCCTGCAGCAATTCACACCTCCAGATGCCCCTCATGTCTGCTTAGAGGTATTGTAGGCATATCAGTATCTATATGCCCAAAAGTGACCTTCTGCTTGTCCTTTTCCAAGTCTGCTAGGAACCCACTCTTTCATCTGTGACTAATGCTTCAGTCTCACAGTTGCTAAAGCAAAATGCTAGGACTCACTGCTTACTCTTCAGTCCAGGCCTTGAATATGCAAAACTCCTTAACAACCATGCTGACTGTACACTCAAGCACGCCTCACCCCTACATTGCGCTCCAGTTCTTAGCCCAGGTGACCACCTTTGCCCTACGTTTCTATTTGATCTCCATACTCCTTGGCACCTCGCTCTTCATTCTCCATCTAACAGGCAGAACCTTTTCCATCCAGAGTCACACCTTGTCACTGCTGGATTGAAATTCCTTGTGTCGGAGTCATGGCCTGCTCATGTAGGGCCCCAGCCGCTCTCCAGTTTGGACTCTTGCATTGACTTACTAACTAATTCTAGTCTCCTAGATTTACCTGCCAATTCTAGTTTAGTCTCATCTTCATTTCCAGAGCATGAGAGTTCTTTCCTGGCCAATGCTCTTGAACCCACAGCCTCCGTCTTCAGAGGCTGTCTTGCCATCATCTTTGAACCTTTCCTCCAAATGTCCTGTTGAAAGCATCTGAAAATGCCATCTAATAAAGCCACCCGAACTCTTCAGAAACATCACCCTACTTATTTCCTTCTTAGGAATTAGCAGGATATGTAATGACTTGTTAATTCATCTATTTCTTTACTGTGTCTTTCCTCTATTTTGTCAATTTGATGACAGTTGCTATAAATACCATATCCCAAGTAAGTAGTGTGATAGATGGCTCCAGGTGTGTCCTTAATAAATATTTACTGAACAAATGAGTGCCAAAGCCAGTAATGCTTTAACAGTAGACTTAAAGGTTAATGGAAACATACAGAAATACCTATTATTGATAAAATAAAAGTTGAAATGATTGTTTGATTTGATCCCTTGTGAGTCACCGGAGAAGGCAGTGAGTTTGCCTGGATCATTACTGATATATTTGGATTGATTTCTTGCGTAGAATTGCTCTGCCTTTCCCTGCTGCTTGGTAAACCCTTCCTCTGTAGAAGGTAGAGGTAAGATGCTGTGAGCGGGGAATAATATAGATGGAAACGTGGAAAACAGTAAATTGTGTTAGATGCTTTAATGAGAAAGAACTTTGAATGGCCTGTTGCTACCATCCTTGTGGTTTCCAAATAATCTTCCTTGAAGATTTGAGCTGGAGAGGTCTGTGTTTAATTGTAGGTGGGATGAAGGGAGGGACAGGTGGTGGAGCAGGGAGATTTAAGGATTGAGACCTGCACACGGGGTAAGGATATTTCTGAGCCTTTAGAGCGTATACTTACGACCACTGAAGGAAGGATAACCCTTCTTCTCCTTGGTGGGATATGAAGGAAAGTTAAAACTTCCTTGTGGCTGTGAAAAGTGGGAAAGAGGAGGTGGGGACAGAGCAGAACATAGGGAATGTGTCTGAGACAGAGGGCTTTAGCAGGCTGTCTGCAGGAGGAGAGTAAACTCCAGGCCAGTGCCAAGAGTAAACGCATGTCATTGCGTTGGTGTGACCTAGGGGGAAGCTCTCTTCTGTCTCTTACATGTGCTTTTTCAAACTTGCTTTTGAAGTAGCAGCAGCACCTTGAGAATGAAAGATATTTTTTGCAAAACAAAATAAAACAAAATAGAAAAGTATAAAGATCACTTCTACTTGTAATGGAGGTGATCTAACTGTTATCCTGCCTGACTTGGGGATTCCTGGCATTTATTACAAGGACTGTACTGCTTTTCCTTTCACCACCCCCCTCACACACACACACACACACACACACACACACACACACAATCTTTGTTGCTGGCATCTTTCTGGTTTCTCTCTTTAAACTCTGTCTTGAGTCATGTTGAGTGGGTACCACTTTGTGCCGCGTTCCCCTGCGGCTGCAGCATTGCTCTGGCTGTGACCTTCGACTGCCTCTCTAGGCTGCCTCTTGAGAGGCTCCCAGGGTAAAGATCATGTTGCTAGGACCAGCTGGGAAATCACTTAGCTTTTCATATCCAAACTCTCAGAAGACAAAGTGCCACACTGGAGGTGAGGCTAGCCAGCCACCCTGCGGACTGCTGCCTGCCACCATTGAGGTGCCACTCTGTCATTCACTAGCAAGATCCAGTGTCTTGAGCCAGCAATATGGCAGCCTAGAGTACTAGAAGGGGCTTTTATTAGCCCGAATTGCCTAAGCACACTGTGGAACCCCGAAATGATTTCTGCTCCCTACAAAGAGCGCTTATTGCTTGCTTCCATTGAGAGAAGCAAAGCAGGCTCAAGAAGAACGATGTTTTCCACATTTGTGAACTTGAGAAGCACAACCTTTGTTTTACCACATAGGTTGAGACTACTCTTTACCACAACCTTGTTAATTCGTTTTTTCCCTCCTTCCTCCCACCCATCTCCTGCCATTTCCCTAGGAGCATAAAGCTTTTAGCATCCGGCTGTCCATTAGCATAAATAAACCCACGCTTTTAAGGTAAAAATAGTTTCAAATGCTATATTTGCTAAAGACTGCATTACCATAAGAGAATAAAAATACTCCTGGGTAACAGGTAGGTCATATACTTTAGAGGCAAAAACACACTGTGTGTGTGTGTGTGTGTGTGTGTTTCCCTGAAAGTCAATGATTTCAGCCATAGATTAAAACCTAGGTCTCAGCACACACTACATTTCCACTTTAGAAACCGTTAAGCGAGGAGAGTTCCAGAGACTTGTGCCTTTGTGTTTTCATTTATTTCTTTTCCTGTTGCCAAGATTTTATAGGCAGTGCTAAAGCACAAACAAACAAACTAACAACAACAAAAAAGCCCATCCTTCAGTCTGACTTTTGATGTGTGAGCGACTGGATGATGTTGTGCCCCTCCTCCATTTTGTCTAGTGTTAATTCAAATTTGATGTAACAATATGGCAGATAAAGAAATACTGGGCTGAGAAGCAGCAGAAGTGGCAAGACATGGAAATGAGAGATCTCCAGCGCCTAGAAGAACTGAAGGCATTCATGGCTGAGCAGTCAGTGAAAGACAGAGAAAGGTAAGGGAGGGACTTGAGCTGGGGGAGCGCCTACTGCAAACTGTTAGGATAAGCGGTTATCAGAGCGAGGGGCTTTCACACCAGATGTCGCCATTCAATATCTATATCTACAAATAGATAAAGCGATATGTAGATAATATAGTTTAAATTCTCACTTTCATACTTAAATCTCCAGTTTTCCATTCTGGTTCTTTGATGGCTTCCTAGTTAAAGATCTCACCGAGGGTTTCCTGGCAACTGATCGCCCACTGCGTGAGTGAGATGATGCTGGTGGCTGCTGTGACTTAATATCTTGACCCAGGAGGAGGAAACCATTATTTTAATAAGAAAGGGGTCCACGCACTGTGGCTGAGGCTGAGAGAGACAACCCATGATTATCCAGAGCTGGGTGGATGTTCCAGTGAACTCTGTAACCCAGATATGAAAACGTGCCCTAGAGTTTCCTACAGTTATGTAACTGCAGAGCTGGGAAGGACATTTGAGATAATGAGCTGCATCTTTTTATCTTATGAGTTACACCAAGAAATTAAAACAATGTTGTTGTTGTTTTTAAAGATTACTGTATCGAGGCTTAAAAGAAAACAGTAAAAATCCTAATCATTTGGAAAGGAAAATCCAAAAATAAAGAGCTGGATTCCCTATCAGGAAATCCTGTTACATAAAGAGATCAAGGAGACATAAAAGAAGTCTCTAGGGCTGAGGGAGAGTTCCTGTGGAAGAAGTTAGAATTAGAACCTGTCTCTGGAGTTACAGGTGCTCCTTGTCCCCACTCTCTCCTGGGTCGTCATCATAACTGTTTTCCCGGTATCTCAGTCCTTAAGAGTTGAGTATGGAACCAAGAGGATAGCAAAGCCTGAGCTCAAAGGCAGGAGGTCAAACAACCAAAAGGCAAACAAGTGGCTACCATCGACTCAGAAAGGGGTAAATGGGAGCCCCCAAATAGCCGCGCACCAAAGGGCAATGCAAAGACTGGTGGGGCCGTTTAAGCTCCCCCAGGAAAAGAAAGAGAACCACGGGAACTTAAGGGGGACAGAAAGCAGAGCAGATGTTGAGTTCCAGCATTTGGGGCGTGCTTCTAATAGAACGTCGCTCATCGCCTGGGAGCTTCTCCGATTACAGAGCCATTTTCGGTCTTCGGCTTCCTGTCCTTGTAATTAGCAAGATTAGCTGATTCAGAGCTTCAGTTGAAAAGAAGAAAACGAAAATCAGATTAGTGTGTATTACGTAACAGGAAAAAATAACCACACTGCAGCATACCAAAAAGGGCTGAGAACCAGGCGCTGTAGCTCAGGATTTTATTCTTAACTCAGCTTTGAACAGTGTGCGACCTTGGGAACATCAGTTGTTTACTTTCCTCCAGGCTCTGTCTTGTCCACTGGAAAACAGTTGAAAGCTAAAAAGCTAAAAAGCTGATCGCCTCTGGGAGTTGATATCTATCTATCTATCTATCTATCTATCTATCTATCTATCTATCTATCTATCTGTCTATCTATGAGTTGTTTATATATAAGTATATATATATCTTTAAGATATATATATATATATATACATATACATATATATACACCAACTCCTTTGATGGAATAATGCAGATTTAAAGAATTGTGAAACCAGTCCCTGCATACCAAGGAAGGGCTTTCAAATATGATATCTCCAAGTTATAGTTCTCCACAAAAAAAACCAAACCAAACCTGTAGTTTTGTGTGGGCTGCAGATGTAGCACCACCAGAAGAAGGCTCGCATGACATCCACGGAGTCCTGGGTTCAGTTCCTAACACCACAAAAAACAGGTATGGTGGTGCATGGCTGTAATCTCAGCACTTGAGACCAGTCTAGGACATGATACCCTGCACCCCCCAAAAGGGAATGCAGATAGAAATATAATTCTCATTCTGTGTTTTGAGATGTAGTCTAGCACGTAAAAAGCTTTCACTTCTGACAATGACCAGAAGCTAGATTCATCTGTAACGGTTCTGGCACTAAGAAATTTGGTAGATAGGTAAACATTTTTTTCTCTAATACAATAAAAATCATGTTTAATATTTTCACCTAAGGCACTTTCTTCACATCACATTGAGAAGGCCTAAATATTAGCATCCAGATTTCCCACCATGGTATGTAGATGGCTCCTCGAGAGTTTGACAGTTCTGCTCGATTACTTATTCCTAATTGAATATGAAAGATGGAGGCTCACAAGAATAGCACATTTACCAAAAACTTGATAGATGAATTATATAAAAACTTTCATTTTGCAGTTAAAGATAGTGACGTGTTGAAGGTTTCATGTGGCTTGACACAACAAAAAGATAATCACATTCACATTTCATTTTATTCAAATTATTTTGTCAATGTTTCCACTAGCCTTTTATGTTCTAAATACCCATTTTGATCATGTTCTTGAGCATGAGAGAGAAGACTCCAAAACTGGGGTGTTACCATGAGAGCCTTGACCTTGTCTTTTACAGTTAGTGTCCCTGTGATTTAGTTTGACATTTGTACAATGAATGTATAAGTATTATCTATTTCAAATGATTAAAAGTATCAGATCTATACTGAATGTCACTCACTGCTGGAACCATAGTAAGAATGTTCAATAAAACTGGTTTTCACAAACTGACTTTTTTTTTAATGACAAGATATTTCTAATGCAGTTTTGTCAAAATATTTAAATTTTAAAATATGCAGTAATAAAGCCATTCTTAAGGAAATAGAACCACTTATATTAATGCAAGCTGCTCCTTGATGCCTGTCCTCATGCACTGTCTTATCTGGAATTCATTGCTATTCCCAGCTGTTTAATGAAGTACATATATATTATCTATATATAGCCAGACAAAATTACAGGTGTAAGAAAAACCCAACATCCTTCGATATACTGCAAAATATAGTGCCATTGTAGTATTCAGCTAGAGCTGTCATAAAAACAAATGTGTTTCCTGGGAGGTTTTAAAATCTGAGATTTCTTTTCTTAGTTCTGGAGGCTACAAACCCAACATGGGACAGGGTTCTGATGAGGAATCTTTCCCTGGCACTTAGAAAGCAGCCTCTGATGGAGGCTCACTGAATTGACTGGGAGGGACTGTAAGGACACTCATGCCCTGGTAAAAGGCTTCACCCTTTCCCAAAGCCACTGGAAAGGAAGGTGTGCACATGTGAATTTGGGGCAGACGTGTTCAATGCAACCATCTGGAAGGAAGCAAAACGTGTATTCAAACTGAAGATTCTGTGTTAACCTAGCTATGTTTGGTTGCTGCTAGCAAGTAATATTGGAGCAATTAGAAAAGGCGCCCTAGTCTGGCAGTGATGTGTTGTCAGCCCATGCTGCAAAAGGGAAAATTAGAAAAGGTTCTGCTCTTGAACCATGGCACACAAAAGCAAGATCCGGAGCAGCCTTCAAATGATCCATGGTAATCCTCAAAACAAAACTCTGCCTATGCTTTTAAGACATATTAAGAGAATGTGCTGTTCATACCTCTTCTGAAAACTAGCCATGTAGCCATCTGGGATTTATGTTTATGAATGATGACTATCTCAGAACCAGTTGATAATGATTCATCCTTGCCCTTTGATTGGCTATGCCGCTTTATTGTATATCACATTTCTAATTATGCTTTTATATCCTTATGGACTCTTAATTAGATCAAATAAAAGCTGACCTCTGTTTATGCTTCTGCATGGGCACCATGCGTTTCAATCACTCTCTTGGGCTGTCTAGCAGGACAAGTATTCTCAAAAATAGCTACTCTTATGTCAGTTTTCTTTGTCAGAATCTGTAGACTTTTTGCACTAAAGTAATGTTAAGGAAAGCTGATTGATATATACACAAAATCGAATCTCCAATCTAGAAACATGCTGCCAACATAGCTTTCTGGTCCTTTTGTCTCTCAGGTTCTCAGAGACTTTTTTTTTCCAGTGAAAGTTGAGAAATTATCTTCATGAGGTAGACACTTGTGACCAAGAAGGTAATTTCAAGCTCCTGTTAGGTCAGAGAAAATGTCTGCCTTCAGATAGCAGCCCTGGGGATGCAGAGGTATTAAGCCTGGGATGTTTATGGAGTATTGAAATTAACTAACTTTGGGAACTCATGTCGTTGAAGATGAAATTGGAGAAAGAAACCTCACCTTGAGTATAGTTGCAGCTGTTTTGTTGCTGCTTTAATATCTGTTATTCATTTTAGACCACTTCATATATCTATACACTCTATCTTAATCATGCCCACCCCAACTCTCTCCTCTCACTCCCCATTCTCCAACATGTCCTGTTTATTCTCTCTCTCTCTCTCTCTCTCTCTCTCTCTCTCTCTCTCTCTCTCTCTCTCTGT